>OY725469.1:3000000-3451231 GCA_963281015.1 Lactarius tabidus | reverse complement strand
TCGCATTCCCTCCCCCAACCAGCTAATCATGTCTATCGCTCATCTCCCTGTCGAGTTGCTCAACATGGTCTGCTTATCCCTCTCCTCCTCGGACCTCGCCACCCTGTCCTCTACCTGCTCTCTCTTCGCTCCCATTGCGCAGCGTATCCTCTACTGTGACCTCGCACTCTCATTTTACAACCATAACCTCTCCGTCATCGTCACACTCTCAAAGAAACCATCAGTGGCCCATTTCGTGCGCACACTATCAGTTACGGTCGATTCTTCCCTCCCTCCCTTCCGCCCCTTCTATCGCGCACTTGCGGACGCGCTCTCGGCAATGTCCGAGCTCAAAACTCTTCATCTCTCCCTCGGAGACACCAACGCCAGCTGGGTCCTTGCTTCCACGACGCGCCATATCACATATCCCCGCTTGGAAACATTCACATCCTCTTTCCCCTTGGATGCGCACGTCACTCAATTTCTCGAACGCACCCCGGCTTTGAAGAAGCTCGAACTGGACACTGCTCCTGTCTCAGGCACTGCTCCTCTTCCCCATCTTTCACACACCGCCATCCCACGTCTTGTCCATTTCGTGGGGTCCTGCCAGGCCGTCAAGGTCATTGTCCCTGGACGACCCCTCGAGACCATTCACATCCACGACGGCGATCTAACAGAGGATGAAGTCGCGTGCCTAGCACAGTCCACTGGCCACATAGCAGTTCTTGGAGCGATCACATCCGCTCTTCTAGTGCCTTTCCTCCAGTCACTTGCAAGACACCTCCCATATCTCGCTTACCTTCGCCTTATGGCCCCGTTTCACGTCGCTCCTAAACAATCCGATGACGTGCGTCTTCCCCTCGATCAATTCTCGTCTAGCTTACCAAATGTTATCGCAGACTTTCTACGAGCAAGTGGCAAGTACCTTGACGTCCATGCCTCAATTACTGGACTTTGAACTCTCGGGCATGCATTGGGCTTCCTCCTGCCAGGTCAATGGTGCTGGTCAAAAGCGAATTTGGCAGGCTGTTCCGATGATCACCGTCCCAGATCATCACATTGAAGACAACTGGGACTTTACTTCGGATTATGCTTATGTCTACTGACCAGTGTTGGTGGCCATAACTTTCACGCTATGCTTATTATCATATTATTACATATGCCTGTCGTAACGTCCACACCGTTTTTCTTCTTTTGGCATCGTCGAGCAGTGATCCAAAGCCTCGCCTTTTTATTGCCTGTTCAGAATCACGGGGACAATTGCTACCTATATTGACACTCCATTCTTAGATATCCTTATTGAATAGTTCTAGCTCTGTGAGGTTATGGAAGGCCTTCCGTACGAAACTAGAAGCTCCGGTCCGCATCATTCGTCCCTGTGCGAGGGTAACTACGGTGCCGCTACCATCACTGCTCCCCATGAACTGCGCCACAGTGACTCGATACACTTCCTCGTCAACGGTGACTTGAGAAGTTTCAAATTGCCATTCGGTGGCAGCGACACCATCAACCGTGACCGTCTTTGTGGCGAGGTTGTACTCGATCCGCTGCAGGTTGAACCCCAGTCCCTGTCCGATCGCTTTCGTATATGCCTCCTTGATCGTCCAGATGAGATAGAAGCGGGAAATTGCCTCGTTCTCTGGCACGTCGTCACCTGAAAGGCAACACTTCTCATCTTGTGTCAACTTTTGGAAAGAAGGGGACGGCACGAAGAAAATGACGAATCAGCGGCGATTACGGTGGGTCACAATAACGCGCATATCCGCTGACCGTGTCTCCTACAGCGCGCAAAAACGATGTGAATCTTTCTCCGCGTGGTATTCGCACTCTCATCACATCGACACCGATCTGGAAAGCGGGGGGGCCGTGTACCCCTGGCGCAAAGGCCATTGCCACAATTTCATGGTCATGGGAGATATTAAACCCGGTGGGTGGTCCGGCGCCGGACGTGACCTGTTGGTAGAAGCATAACCGTTGACGAGGGCGCAAGGGTTAATACGGAGAAGATGAATAAGAGGCGACGTGCGAAATACGGCTTTCCCGCGTCTGTCTTGGCGACCTGAATATTCTCGGCGGAAACACCCATCTCACTCAGGAGAACTCTGGGCAGGAGGCGGCCGATGAGACAACCTGGAAGAGAAGACACAGGACAACAGAGGAGCGCCCGCACACCGCGGATAAGCGCGGAGGGGGTTGGATAAGGACAACAATACATACGACACGAATCGGCACGGTGATAAAAGAGCCGAACACGCTCTTGGGACGAAGAGTCGAGCAAGTTCAGGGCATTACGGTAGAGCTTGAAACGCGTTGGCTACGTGTCACAACAGAGCGTTAAAGAACAGACTTGCAGATTCGTCAAGAGATGTCGGGTGGTCGACTAGCCAGACTTGCATGATTGAATCATACGAGATCAGACCGGCAGTAACCGACGTGGTAAAATGAGGTCGTTATCGGGTCTTATCGGTCTGCTGACCCGAATTTCTCCGTAAGGACGGGCGTCTGCTCAATGTTGGTGTCAGTGGATTCGCCACCAGCACCGCGAGAGTTCGTTGCTGTCACCGACGATGTCAGGGCCTCGTAAATTTGTCTCCCTGGGAATGTTTATCATCGACGAATTCGCTTTCCTGGATCATGCGGGGAATCCAACCAGTCGCACGCTAGAACCACAGGAAGGGCTTCTTTCACACATCCAGCGTTCTCATCTCGGTTACTTTTTTACAGATTGGGGGAGGTGGCACATATGCCAATATTGGCGCGCGCGTCTGGTACGGTCTTCGATCTTTCGACCCCGCAGCGACGACAGATCGCATGGAACTCGCTCGAAATAATCTACTCCAATAGGCTGCCGCCCAGCGAAACTGGCATGATCGTCGATAGGGGTGTGGACTTTCCCCCGGAAATGGACGCGGCCTTGAGGGAGTATGGCGAAGACATGTGGTTGTTCAGAGACCAGTCTCCGGCTGGTACGACACGTGCGCTCAATCGGTACCAGGGGGATTACAGAGGGTGTGCCACTTATTTCCTGGCCTGCTTCTTTGCTCCATCACGGCATCTCACCGCTTACCGCGTTTCTTTGCGTCTGCTCTTTTGGCCCTCGAAAAAGTTTTCAGTACCTCACCCCCAGGTTGCGAATCACTCCGCGTGACCTTCTCGGCACCAGTCTTTCCCATCCGGCGACTATACATTTCATATGTTCGCCCACACGCGCTGCCGTCATCATGTCGCAGGTGGCCGAAGTCGAAGGCTGGTCCCCCATATCTGTCTACGAACCCATACCAGTATGCATGGACCCGTATCGTGCATCATCGTACCGCTCCGCCGACGGGGCAGTCTGAGTCACGCTCAACCTAGGACAGATGCGTTCCGGAGGAGCTTCCCGCGCTCCGCGATGTCTTACCATTCATCTCCGTCCTCAGGTGCCCAGTTCCTTGGTCCCGTTCACATTTGACGCACATTTGACCTATCCCCGCGTGATCACATCGTGCATTACAGTCCCAATGCTGAAGAAGCGCTGGGCCTTCTCGCAGACCTGTCGCCTGTCTCCAAGTCCTCCATAGAGCGAGCCTGCAAGTCATTCCTGGATCTCGGTGTCGGCCCCACTGGTACAGGCACGGTTATCATCCGCAGTGGCAGCCTCGGCGCGTACGTTGCCTCGCGCGAGAAGCCTGGCATGTGGATCGAGGCTTATTGGTCAACCGAGGAGAGGGTTGTGGACGTGACAGGTGATTACCTTTCCCCCCGTGGCGAGCGTCCTGATGCTTATCAACTTCCTGCGATCAAGGCGCGGGCAATAGTTTCCTAGGTGGCCTTGCCGCCGGCCTGGTGTTGACAAACGGAGATGTTTTTGAGGGTAGGTACGAAACACAAACACCTTGACGCGCACCAATACCATCCGCCATCAGCTGCGCGTTACGGAACGATCTCGGCATCATATATTGTCGAACAGCTTAGCTTGCCCAAGATCACCCGGGCATCGAGCGACGTGAGGAACGAGGAGTGGAATGGCGATTCTCCTTGGGGCAGGCTGCAGGAGTTGAAAGCGCGCAGTACGCAAGGTACCGAAGGGTGATGCGTGCGATGTAAGTGAAGGGTGGGGGGGTTTTATTACAGTACGACGTTGTTTCAGCGTGTACGTGCCTAGAATTACAATTGGAGCCAAAACAGGGCCAATAACTCATTGTACAAAGATCGTCTCGCAGTCCGAATCAAATGAGAGTTGCGTTAGGCCAGTCATTGTTGCTGTAATTCGAATTTGGCTCTGCTCTCCGCGAACAGTTTCTGTTGCTCTTCCCAGAGCTCTTCTTCTGTCTTGCCGGACTGTTCCAGCTTGGACACTTTCTTCTCTCGGTCCTGAAACAAGTTGAGGTCAGTTGTTAAGTGGAGGTAACACATGGCTGTGATGGCACGCCACCTTCTGTTGCTGTTTATGGTCTTTCAGAACATCCTCGACCTCCTCCGTGAAGGACTCGAAGCCGAGCCTCTGGTTATGCAATTATCGGGGGTTAATCATTTCCGGTGGGCGGGAAAATGGAACAGACCTTGAGGGCGCCAATGATATGTTCCGGCGCAATTGTTTTCTTCGAGTCCTGCTCGCATATCTCATTCGCCTCAGACGAAATGAGGTGAATGAATTCTAGAAAGATAACCGGTTCGCGGTCGGGAGGAGGGGAGTGGTTAATTTGCCGGCTGGGGGGCCAGAGCCAGGGATCGATGGGATGTAGTGTGATGTGTACCGACCGACGCAGCACTCAATTACCAAGTCGCGCGTTTCCTTTGCGCATGTCACATCATTAGGTAGTAGTTCTGCACGAACGACAAGTCAGCGGTCGGCTGCGGTGTATGGAGCGAACGAACCAGTGATCATTTTTGCTACGGTGGCCTTGGGAAGGGAGAGGTCATCGTCAATGGGCGGGAGCCCGGAATGTCCTTCGCGGTCTGACATGTTATCGCGGCGGCGGACCAACTCGCCTGAACAACACGCCTGCTAATAAATATAATAAAAAACTAACTAAATTTGGAAGTCCGCATAGCAGTCCTCGACAATCATGTCTACTGTATGTCTTTCGCTCTTTTGTGTTCTAAAAGTCTGGTTTATCGTCTTCGCAGGTTTCACCCGTCAACCCCAAGCCTTTTCTGCAGGAGCTGACCGGGAAACCGGTGTTCGTGCGTCTGAAATGGGGGCTCGAATACAAGGGGTTCCTCGTCAGCACGGACGGCTACATGAACCTTCAGGTCTGTTTCGATCTTTCGTTCGCGTTATCCCTCAGACCTAGACGTCACCCTAGCTTGCTAACACCGAAGAGTTTCAAAACGGCGAATCCAACGGGACTTTGGGCGAGGTCTTCATCCGGTACGATCAGATACGATCTTTCATTACGATAGCCTCGCTCACAGGGTGCTTTTCCTAGGTGCAACAATGTTCTCTACATAATAAGTTCCCTTCACTCGACCTTTCCCCGCGTGTTCTTACTCGACGCGCTTTTTTTTTACAGAGAGGCACCGCCTGAATGAATACACCCAAGTCTTGCCCTTCTCGTCTTGCGGGCCAGGTAGACAAGGGGTTCGATGACTGCACGTGCGTGTATGCGGTGTACGCTCTTGGAAACTCCACATGTAGTTATACGGTGTACACGCCGAGTCATCGCATCGCATTGCCTATCGCGGTTGTCGCGTGTATTTCCACATGTTTTTCGTAAATAAAATTGAAAAGGATGCGGTGTGTGCAGTGCGCTGTGCGCCGCAGTGTAAAACCGAGTCAGAGAAAATCACCTGACCATCGATCTCCTTTTGATTAGTAGTCATTTTTTTGTGCCCGCTTTCCGCATCTTACCACTTACCACCATTACCACCAACCACCCGCATCAATGGCAAAATCAACTCGTTCCAAAGTAAAGCGCGCATTCCGCGCAAAGAAACGCACAGAAGGCGTCTACGCCGCCACCGAAGCCGCGCGGCTACAGCGGCTCAACACAAAGCTGCGCGCACTCACCACCGCTGAGGTGGACGACCACGACCACGACGATGGTCAGGAACCCAGAAACCCAAAGGAGGAGGGGGAGGATCAGGATGAGGAGGCTCGCATGTTAGGTTCGTGTTGGTTTGCAGCTTTTGGGCTCATAGACCACCTGGACGTCAGTCCGGCCGCGATGCACAGACTGGGCCTCGGTCGTCGTGTGCCTCCCTATCTGCACCATTCCCTTTCAGGCCACTTGCTTGATTGACGGACATTTGTTGCATTTAGCGGCGGCGGGAGACGGCGACGATGCGGAGATGAAGTCTTCAACAGGAACAGAAGGTCCCGCGCTCTCATTCTTACACGTTCTTACATTTCTGTCTAATTCGTTTGTGATGTTGTATATGTACAGGAGTAGAAGGAAGGGCAGTGCCTCAGAAATTCAAGGGGAAAGTGTCCACTCATGGGCCAAGAGGGTCGCGCCGAGAACAGTGGAGGGTCTCAAAGGGCATGGCACCCCGAGCCAAGTCAAGAGGAGTGAACAGACAAGGCTTGACCGCAGCACGGTACAAGTCAGGACGTCCTCAAAGGCGGAGATAGGGATGTATTGCGAGCGCTCTCTTGCTGTGCGTTGTTTAACTATGCCGTATGTACACTATATGCATGATTGATCCCTCAGATACCACATATACAGCATGGGGATATCATTCATTGAATCGTATTCTGTATCAGACTTCGCTTGACGGCCAGCGCGGGGGTTTCATACTAAAGTTCTAAGAAAGAGAAAGAAAAGCGTCTGCTTGCGTGTGACAGATAAAGTACATGCGGACGCCATCAAACCATCAGACGTGTCTGATAGATTACAACACCTCCGAGTCATCTCATTAATGACACCAGACGGCGACCGTGCTATCTGCACCGGTGCTGACCAACCATGGTTGCTTGGGAACCCATCTAACCTGCAGCACCCCCAAACCATCACGCACGTCATGCCCGCGCAAGATCTTGAGCGGCACGATGAGAGGATCTGTAAGAAGGTCGCTGTATACGCGCGCATGGAAGACTTGTATCGAGCCGTCATCAGACGACGACGCGAACAGCGGATACGTGGGATGGAAATGTAGTGATCGGATTGCGCGAGAATGATATCTGTTCCGCCGATCGAAATAAAACATATGCGTTAGCGAGACGTAAAAACACAATAGAATATGCCTGGCTCATACCGGAGGATCTTGTAAGGCTTCTCGCTGAGTTCGAGGTCAAACCAGCACAGCTTGCGATCATAACCGCCGACAATGAGATGGTCACCAGACGGGTGAACGTCCATCGACGATATCCACCGAATGCCGGGGTTGAGCATTTTCAGGAGCTTCTGCTCGGCCAAATTATATAACCGAACATAGCGTTGCGTCTGTAACGGTCACCAGTTCAAAAGACGAGTAGAAGCAATGAACAGAGCCACACACAGCGACAAAGAAGTGGGGCTTTATTGGATGAAACAAGACAATCTGTACTGAACCCTTGATCTTCTTGAATGGAGCCTGAGAATGACGGCGCGAAAGTTGATGTATCCATACTGCCCCCTGCTCGCCTCCACTAGCTATTGATGGTTGTTAGCGCGAAAGACAAACGGCACCCAAGAGAGAAACGACTTACAGACTGTGGAAAAATAATCGCCTTTACGGTGCCAGGTGATATGTTTGGCTAAACCAGAAGACTGAGGGAGATCCAAGGAGAGAAGGGGGGCTTCGAGTGCGTGGGCGGGTGCCGATGGGGAGTTGACCCACTTGACCTGGGATGGGGTTTCCGGGGCAGGTGGGAGGTTAGCGGGGTTGAGTAGCGCTCGTGTGGCAGAAAGAATAGAAGGTGGGAGGTTTGGGGGAACGAAAAAGTGAAGTCTCTCCTCTCTGATGTCGTCTCATTCAGCCATGACGGAGCACGAGAATAAAACCCGCTTACGTTCCGATCACAAAGAAGCTGACGTCCATCCGTGGGCACCACTCCACGGCGCCAACTTTCTGGTCAAGTGTCCAACGTTGAACTTCGCGACCCACAATGACTTCCCAGAGACACACGATCCCTTCGTCATCCGCACTGACAACCCAGGCACCGTCTGGGCTGACTGAGACACTGCGCACTCGCCCTCGTAGATGTGCAAAGCCCAGAGATTTGTAATTTGGGAATGGCCGTAGGGTGTTTGGACTCGGCAATTTGGGGATTAGGCTCTCTGGGTCAATATTCAATTTCTTCCGTTGAATCCTCGGCGCAAGATAAAGGTCTAGCTGTCGACCGAAGCGCTCCTTTATGAACTGATCGTATGCAGGGACCAGACGTAGCGCGGGGTACTTTTGTGGGAGGTAATCACGTTCTCGGTCTTCCTTGTCGGTCGCCTCCCACTCTTTTCGTTCCTCCTCCGTAGGTAAGTATTCTGCTGGGGGGTTGTACGATTCGGAATGGGTCGGGAGATGCGGCTTGGGTGCGGGAAGAGGTGTATGCGATGAAGGGGGTTCGTCGTTCCAGATGGAGTACAATTGCGGTTGCGAGGAGGTCGTTTGGGGTTTGGAGGGAACAATACGGCCCTGGCGGATGGCACGCACTATCTTCATGACCTGTGCTGAAAGCTGAGCGCCCCTTTTCACAAGAAGAGAGAACATTCGAAGCGAACCTTTTGTTTTTCCCATTTGCTGGGTATCCATCGCCGCTTAGGCTCTGGTGCAGCAGAAAGCGGCATAACTTCCTGCTTTCCTGGCCCCGTGAACCACTCTACAGTAGGCTCGTAGGGATCATAGTTGGCATCTGGATTCTCGAACGCTTCAAGCCTGCGGATGATATCCAGCTCCTCAGACGTTAATGGTTTATCAGTCTGAGTGTTCTTGTCAAACGCCGAAGTCCTGGGGAGCTATCAGTAAGGAAAAATAACGTCAAGAACGGGAGGTATTCACCATGCGGAAGGGTCGTCCACCGTTCGCAAGAACTTATCGAGTTCGTCTCCGCGTGCCGGTTTGAGGACTTTCTTACCATCAATATCGTATCCGACGTGAGGCAGATCGTCATACCAATGAAGTGGTATGTTTCCGACGCGGGTAGGTGCCTGCAAAAATGAGAACAAGAAAGCGGTTCGTCAATATACCCGAACAGATATCTCAAAAAAGCACGCACATCTTCAGTCGATGAATCCGAATCGTAGTCAGGCTCAATTTCTGGGTAGACCTTTTTTGGCTGCCCAGTTATGTCTGAGATGACTGTTTTGGCTTTTGGGAATATATGGAGGTCATCGTCGGAGGAAACGTCCTCATCGTCCTCCTCCTCCACTGCAGTCTCAGAGAGCTTTGCATCGTCTGAGGATGACTCCCCTTCTCCTTCCTCTGTGTCCGAGGCCGCGTCGATCTCTGGGAACGCGTCGACTTCATCAATATCTGAGTCTTGCACCGATCCGTTCTCCTGTTCGTCCTCGTCTCCACTGAGCATATCTAATCCACCAGCCGGGAAAGTTTCCGTATCGCTGGAAGGGGACGCCTCTTTCACATTTTGTTTGCGTTTTCTGTTGGCAGCCAGAGGCGCCATTTCACTCGAGAGCGAAGACGAGACGAGCAAGAAAGATCAAAATTATTCTCACGGTCCGAACACAACACCAATCGCGCAGATTCGATCGGGTAAACTCCTTGCAGAATGGTACAATACGGAGGCGGTATGTCTTTCAAATGCACCTCTCTTTCTACGCATCCTTGACCAGTCACGCGTCCAGATGAGGTCTCGGCTCTCGTTTTGGACATCGGCACGTCCACACTTCGCGCTGGGTACGCAGGAGACGACACGCCTAAAGCTATAATTCCCACCTCGTATGGCTTCGTACCCGTCTCTCGAGACGCAGACGTTTCCATGACAGAAGCTGGCGCAGAAACGGAGCCGGTTCCTCCCAGAGAGGAGAACAAGATGTATATTGGGCAGAATGGGCCGTCCGTCTGGCGGGAAGAAATGCAAATCGGGAACCCCATGAGCGAAGGGTTGAGTGCGTGTCGAACTTCCTCCCCTGTCGCAAACTACTGAACTGCCACTTTATTATGAAGTCACCGACTTCACTTCCGTCCCGTCTCTGATTCGTCACGCGTTGAAGGATGTCCTACGCTGTAAACCAGAGGACCATCCCATCCTTGTCACCGAGCCCGCTTGGAACACCCCTGCGAACCGTGAACGCATGGCAGAAATTATGTTCGAGGAGTTCCAGGTGCCTGCGTTTTACATCGCGAACACGGGAGTCTTAAACGCGTCCGTCTGAGCTCTTTTCTTCTTGTTTTGGGCCGTCGATGACCTGTGCTACCCACGTTCAGTTTTGCCGCAGGGAAAGGTTCTGCGTTGGTCATCGACATCGGTCACTCTACTACTAGTGTCACTCCCGTGGTGGATGGGTTCGTGCTTCGAAAAGGTATGATACAAGACCATCCGTTGTCCAGTTCGCTGAGCCGTTGTGCAGGCCTTGTCCACTCTGCACTTCCGCAGCTTGTGCATGCACACGCAAAGCATACCCTGATCACTGCAAGCCACAACCATCCGCCAGTTCAGCTCTTCTCCCACCAGCTCATCGCAAACAAATCTGTATGTACCTATCTCATTCGTGGGTCCATATCTCCCTCACATGGGCCACCCGTGTAGCCCGTAGAACCCGGGACAGTTCCGCGCTTCACAGTCCGAGAAGACCGCTTGTCCAAAACGACGGCGAGTCTCGCGTCATACTACGAAAACCGTGAAGTGGAAGAATGGATACAAAGTGTCGCCGGCGTGCTCGACCAGGGCTGGAACGACCAGTACGCTTCATTCACACCTACCCTACCTCATCACCTCTACCCTGCCTCTAGAGCTGCAGCACAAAGGCCCCCTCGTCACTACGAGTTCCCCACCGGCCTCAACACCTACTTCGGTCCAGAGCGTTTCCAAGTCGGCGAGCTCTTCTTCGCCCACTCGCGGGACCTCGTCGTACGTCCATCACCTTCCCTCCCCTGCCCCACAACTGACCACCTCCCGCACGCATGCAGGCGTCGAACCCGCACCTCCCACGCACGATTCCCTCCATAATCTCTCAGGCGCTCGCGGCATGCGACCCAGACATGCGCCAAGTCCTAATGGGCAACGTCGTGCTCGCCGGAGGCGGGAGCCTACTGGCCGGCCTCGGAGAGCGCCTCAACAACGAGCTCGTGCGAAACTTCCCGCACGTAAAAATCCACGCGCCTGGCAACCCGACTGAACGAAGGTACGGTGGCTGGCTTGGGGGCAGCATCCTCGCGAGCCTAGGCACTTTCCACCAGTTATGGATCAGCAAAGAAGAATGGCAGGTCAGTGGAATCTACTTACGCTTGGCGAGCTGGCTAGGCGCTGAGACACACTCTCACAGGAGCACGGCAAACCTATTGTTGCCCAGAGGTGTAAGTAAAAATATCGCTCTCCTATTATTGTAAATCGGTCGTTTGGTTATCTTGCTCCTTTCACCTGCGAGTCCAATAAAATTGTCGCTTCATCAAGCTGAGATCAGATAGCTCCAACACATTCTGTCACAATTCCAACTGAGTCCTACGTGGAGTACAAGCCCAGAACCAAAGGTAACGGCCTGGAACAAATTCACCACCGCAACGGTTGCACGCAATCGAGGCGACGGCATAGAAAAAAAAATGAGACCCCAAAAATATTCAGAAGGAGTGGAGTGTAATGATACGACGGACAAGCATGACTGCAGATCGAACAACGCCATCGGTCCATACAAATTACCAACATCGGCCCTAGCAACGACCCCTCCGGATGTGCACAACACACCCACAATAAATAAAAGAAAAGAACGAAAGGTGATCCAGTCTGAGTATTCTGCGTGCCGGTTGAAGAGGGTGGAAGGCCGATATGAGGGATCATTTAGTACACCTCAATGAAGTCGCGACGCTCGCGCGCATCCATCAGCGCGCCGAGACCTCCAATGGCCTTGCGGCGGATGCGTGTCGCAAAGTTACGTGGTCCCAGTTCGTCCGCTCCAGATGGCGGTCCACGTGGTTGCCTGACTGGTTGGCTGAGCACGCGCTGCGGCAGAGTCGGCACAACAGTTACGGCAGGTATGGGACGGCCAATGCCGAGACCCTCATAGAGCTTCTTGGTCGCCTCCTCGCGCGGCGAGAGGGGCGGTCGGTCAAATGAGGTGCCCGAATTTGGAGTGGAGGGAGACGAAAGAGAACCAGATTTAGAGGATGACTCGGTCAAGTTATCGTCGGCATCTGCATCATCGATCGCTACAGTGGGTAGGGGCTGTGACGTGGCAGCCGTGAAACGTAACGGTTGCGGCCGGGTGCGAACGGGGCTCACTTCAGTGATTGATAGAGGAGACACGCGGGCCTCAGATGGAGGTGGTGATACCCGAACACTAGGGGTCAGTCCAGGGTTCATAGATACGGCCCTATTGCCACTGAGAACCGAGTTGTTGTTACCACCACGACGCCAGGAGACCGCGGTGTCGGATTTAGATGGCGCGACCGAGTTATTAGATATACCAAGAGGGGTGCCCCCACTGGTGGTTGAGGTGAAGTTACCGCGGGGGGCAGGAGCGTAATCTTCCTCGGCCAAACCAGGGAGCGTTGCACGACTCCCGTACTTGCCTCCCAGGGCAGCGGTCATCGGAACCTGGTCATCACTGGAGACGCCGAGCTGGGAGCGGAGTAGATCGCCTTGGCCAGGTCGACGGATCTGTGCATTCTGTGTACCTTGACGGACATCAAAAGATTGTGTTACGGGACCGGCCGTTGCTGGGGGCACGTATTGTCGACTATTTTGCTGGCGATTCTGAGCAAGTAGCCCGGCTTGAAGTTGCTGGGCTTGCAGAGCCTAGTGGGAAAATCAGCTATCAGAGGGGGGTTGATAAGGCGAGCGAGAACGTACCTGCATACGTATCAACTCAAGCTGCATCAATTGTATCTGAAGGGCTTGCTGTTGAGCGTGTGCGTGTAGCGGGGCGCTACCCAGGGCGCTGTTGGGGGACGGCATTCCTTGCGCCAAACCACTGGTAAAATGAGCCTGTTGCTGAGCAAACATGTTGATACTGCCATCAACTGCAGCGGTGTTGGGGTGTTGTTGATACGCCCTTTGTTGTGAATTGATGTACATGTTCTGGGCAAGCAGGTCGGACAGTTGATCGTCTTCTTCCACGACAGACTGCTGATTGTAGGGGTTGGCAGAGTAACGAGAGGAAATGTTGAAGGAGGCGCCGGGAGCAGCAGTGTGGGGCACACCGACCATAGGGGCGGAACGAACGCCGCCGGTACGGAGGCTAGAAAGAAGGGAAGCGCGATGACTGGGTTGGGTGGAGGCCATGGCTAACGGAGTAGTTGGGTTGAGGGCAGGGAGCTAGAAAGATGGACAGGGTAGGGGACGCTACGGACTAGAGACAGCGAATGGGTGATAAGGGAGAGCGAGGTGGAAATACAAGCTGCGAATGAAAACGAGTCAGCGGCTGACATGGAGGGAGGGGAGACTGGACCAACTTTAAGGCTTGATGGAGGACAAAGTATAGTAAAAAATGTGGAAGATGGAAATTGGGGAAACAATCTCCGTTAAGGAGTTGATTGGGTGGTGGATCGTGGAGAGGGACAAGGTATTATACGATGCGGGTGGCCGCGATAGAGATGGGCTGACGGGATAAAGGGTTTTTTGTGGATTTATCTGTGTGGATTTTTTAAGATTGTATTTGTGAAGAAAAGAGAATAGAGAATAGAAGTGATGAAAGGAAGAAAAAGTGGCGAGGACCGAGACAAGGAGAGAGGGGGAAGAGGAAGGAGAAGGAGGAGGAGCAAGCGGAAGAAGAGGATTAGCAAGAGCGACTAATCAAGACCCTTGACACCGATCACAAATGTTTCCTCGCGCTCGCCCGCACTCGTGCATCAAATACACCGCTTACGATCCCGCTGTGCGCCGTATGAAACGGGTTTAACATCGTCTGGTCGCTATCAGCTGCTGTTGACAGTTTCCACGCGCCACCGCTTACCTTTACGTAGAGCTCCCACACGTCGTTGAAGAACAATCGGATCCCCTCGTCGTTTTTTCCTTCGTGCAGCAATACGAATTTCATGTCTTTTGTGCCATCAGCTGTCTGCCCCATACCGCCACTATGAGACCGGCTTACTTCCCGGGGTAACAAAAGCCGACACGATCCACTCATTGAACTTGTCCACAGATTTGAGATACCTATTGTCCCCATTCGCGTATGCGCTTTTTGTTTGACGTGAGACCACTTACATCCCATTGTCTCGCCGTACAACCTCTTCAATCACGTCCAGACTCGCATTGGCAATCATTTGTATCACATGTCGGTCTTGACCCCCACCCATTCGAACTCCGCCTCCTTGAGTGCTCGCCTGAACAACGCTAGACGCCCCTGATAGCGCTGTTAACGTCCCTGCGAAAGCAGAGGTCGACCATGATGGAAGGTTCGCAGACAGGGGCGACTGCAAGGCCTGGCTGGGTTTAGCAGAAAAGTGCGTAAGGCTGTAAAGTGGCGTATCCGATGGTGAAAGGAGGAAAAGATGGTGCGACATGGTGTGTCTGCTGGTCGCCGTCGTCGTCGCGTTGTCCCAGTATCATATCAATGTTAGTCACGTGGCTTCCCAATCTCCGTGTCTGCAACGACTGCACTGGCGCTCATGTCTATCCTCCTACGCTCTTCACGTTCAATCCACAATAATGCGCGCTTTTTTAAAAGACATACGCTGCACAACACCTCAGTGTCGCACTTGCGTATCTCATCATACCAGAAATTTCGCGCAACCGACTTCTTAAACGCAACCTTTAGAGATGCGATGAGACACTCTCCCCGCAGACCCTGGCAGCCAGCTGGACCGTACCAGAGGTTCAGACGAAGGTTCGATAACCTCCCTTCAAACTATCTTCTATACGGCATCCTCGGCATCAATGGCGCTGTCTTTGCCGCTTGGTCCTACGTCCAGATGTTCCAGGTGCGCTTGCCTTCCCCGCTACATCATCGTAGTTCACGCGGCGCAGAGCATGTCTTACAGACCACCCAGCGCCAAATGGCTCACAAGATGGCTACAAGAGAATTTTATCAACAGCTACGAGAACTTGCGTAATGGCCGATTGTGCGTCCGCGCATTCGTGTGAATGACCGTCCCGCGTGCTGACACCATGTTTTTTGCGCCAACAGCTGGACACTCGTAACTTCCTCCTTTTCGCATGCACAGCTTGGACATGCCTTCTTCAACGGACTCACATTCTGGTTCTTGGCGCCGACCGCGCTCACCATACTTGGAAACACGCAGTTCCTAGTGCTCTATGTCGGAAGTGCGTTCTCTCCCGCTTTTTCTCACCGTTAAGGAAGAGCTTGAACTCGTAGTGCTTCACCAGGCGGCGCGTTTGCGAGCCTTATGTCGCTAGTGTGGAACAAGGAACGTAACTATCATTCGCACGGCGCAAGCGGTAAGCCGCTTTGCTATCGAGCGTCCTTGTTCTTCACGTCACATCTTTCAGGCGCGATATATGCCTTGGCGTCCTTCTTCGCCTTTGCCGCACCGCGTGCACAATTTCTACTCTTCTTCGTCCTGCCTATGCCCGCTTGGGTGTGCATCGGCGGCATTGCGTGCTTTGATGTGTTCAACGCATTCACCCGCCGGGTTTGTCCCCTCTTCTCTCAACGCCCATTCTGTGCTCATACTAAAACTTCCACGCACAGTTCCCAAGCTTGGATTCGGCTGGGCACGTGGGCGGCTTGACAGCTGGCGCGCTCTACTATATTTTGCGGACACGACGATTTAGACTCCGTTGAATCGAAGTACAAGTTCGAGACCAGGCTTTTAGGCGGGGGATATGAACACCACCTAGGCCCACCATTCCCATATTTGTTTCGTGGTATATGCGGTATAGATATAGATTTGGTCAATGCCAAAGACGCTTTCAAAGCGCGAGAAAAAACTAATCACAAAAAACCACAAAAGGCAGTGAAAAATGCGACATAGGGATATTTCGACGTCTATGAAAGTTGCGGTGACTCCGCTCGCACGAGAGTGTTGCCCACTATTTGGTATCATCATAATTGTGACCACCGCATATAATCACGAGATGGTCCGCGTCGACGACGGGCGGACGGGCGTACCAGTCCGCCCGTCGAGTCTGCGCATCTCCCGTTCCAGGCGATCAACGCTACCCGAACCGTCTACCCCACGCACACCGTGTTTGTCGAACAAATACGTCAGCAGATTCTTCTTGTCATCTGCCAGTCCGTCGAGCAGCGCGAACAGGTGTGCGTCATCACGAAGCACCACCTGCGCAGCGATGATGGCCGCCGCAGCCGCCTCGCGGATCACAAGCGACGACGTATCCGTCAACGCCGCAATGAGCGTGTGTTTCAAACGCGGAAGTTCGTCTTCCAGGACCTCCGCCGGGAGACGCAAGGCGAACTTGGCGAGGGCGATAAGGCCAAACGCGTATGAGCTCGCCTTTGCTTCATCTGAATACGATGGCGGGACCGGCGTGGCGCGGAAAGATACGAGGGCGGCGTGGAGGGTCGTCAGACCGAAAACGGCCTCGACGCGCGCGGCAAGGGCATCGCGAAGGGTATTCGTTGCTTCAAGAACCTAGAATGGGCGATTTTTCAACTCGTGATGACGGCGGGCCAACGGACAGACACACGCGTTGATGGTTGGAGTACCTGATCGTCAAGAGGATGGTGAAAGCCTCCGCTTCATGACCCTCCATCGGGAGTGTCAGGTATTCTAACATCTCCCACAGTACGATCAACCCGTACTCCAGCAATTCCTCATTCTTGACAAGTGAGTGTAGTCAGACCGGGAGTGCAACATTCAAGAACGCGACACTTTACCTTGTCGGGAGATAAAAACTTCTGTAGCGCGTTGAACAGCCTGCTAAAACTCCGGTTTTCTGACCACAACTCAGGCTTGAGTGAAGGGAGGACCCCAGCACTGGAGATGAAAGGCGACGGGCTCGCAGGCATCGACAAACTGGAGCTCAAGGGGGAAATTGCGTCTACAGAGGGATGCGCAACACAAAAGGACGCGATGTTCTTTAATGTCGATACATTCCCAGTGCCCTGGTCGAGCGCAATGATATATCCCTGCAGTTCGGAGGTCGCATCAGTGGTGCTGGAAGCAAAAAGAGGATTGCGTTGATTGAACACTGCAAAGGGAATGTTGATATGAGAAAGGAGAAACGAAAAGATGAGCGACACATACAAGCCATGCGCTTCTTCCACCAAGCGCCGTCAGCTTTTGTCGTTGGCCTGAGCATATCGGTCATCAACGAGGGCGCCGCTTGATGTGCTGGGCTATCGCGGAAGGCCGCCGCCTGCTTCCAGATAGCGCTATTTTTACTAACAGGTGTTGTTGGCATGCGCGTCTGTGGGGCCTGCACTGAGACCCGGATCTTCGCGGTCTTCGAGGCCGTACCATTGTTAAGCAGCAAGGACGGTTGTGGTCGCACTACTTCGTCTTCTGGTTCGACGAGCTCAAGGAGACGCTCCGCGGCGCTCTGTGCCTGCTCTGCCCTTGCACGCAAGGCATCCTCGACGACTGGTTGTGGCACGTTTACTGGTAGCGAGGCCGTGTTCGACAACGGGTTCAATACCGGTTGGTGTCCACTTGAGGTCGGTGACTGTGAGTCTGTGCGGGATTTGGATCCGGACCTTGGAGGGAATTTCTCGTAAGGCGAGGAAAAGGAAATAAGGTTTGTTTCGTCCATATCCGAGTCACCATCATCGGGTAGAGGAATGGCAACCGCTGTGAGAAGATCATTTGTGGAGGAATCCGGTTCATCAAAGTCGGGTAGATACACAGATTGCCGTGCGAAGGAGGTCGATCGTTGATCGATTTCGGCAAAGCGCTGTGATGCAGGAGAAGGAGGTGTGTCATTCGCTGGTTGTGGCGGTGGTGAGGACGGAAGCGCGGTTTGCATGGCTCGTCGGAGTACAGAACCACGCGGTGGTGATGAGAATGGGGCCGGAACAACACGAGAGCCTGGATATGAGGCGGAGTTACTCGAGTCGCCCGACGACGTCCGTGAGTGCGACCTTGTACCACCATTCCCTGAACCGGTTCTGAGGCCCGGGTTACTCAGAATTCTTGAACGAGGCGGAGCTGATGGCGAGCTCGGTGCTGCTTTCCCAGACACACTCCCAGTTGATAGAGATGGAGAAAGGGAGCGCTTTGGTGGCGACATGGTGCGCGCCGCGGACGTTGCTTGGTGCCGCAGAGTCGGGGGAGCTGTTGCGATAGCCCTGGCCTTGGCCCGACTCGCAGCGATGGCAGCTGCTACGCTGCTCTTCTTCACCGTTGGTGTTGTTGGTTGGACGTTCGGAAGAGCTTGTTGGTTGGGACACGCCTTTTCTAATTGCTTGCGGTTCGGCCCATCTTGCGCCTCCAGGACCACACGGCCTCGTTCTTTCCACATGCCTTCAAAAGTCCAGAATGCTGCACGTGCGTTTTGACGTACACCGGCATTTGGGTCAGTCAGTGCCTTCCTGATACACTTTTCTAGCGTGTCGAATAGGCCAGATGCTTCGACGGCACTTTTCGCGCGCAATCCATGAAAGTCCAGATACGTCTTCACGTGTTCGATGGCATATGCACGCCCTTGAGCAGTTTTATCTTGTAGACAAGTCCAGAAAAGGGGGACTATGGTCCGGGGCTGTGGAGAAGTTTTTGTCATAACGACACCCACCGTTAGCTGGGATGTCTGCGCCGCGATCTTCTTGGTGAAACCAGCCATACGCAGGAGGTTGGAAAGAAGAACGTCAACGAAAGGGTCGAGCGAGGTTCCAAGTGTCACTGCTAGCTCGTTGTAAAGCGAGCACGTGTTCGTCACCACGATGGTTCTTAAACTAGCGAGCTACGACGATATTACAAACGACCCAACACGTAGATTTTGAGCACCTACCGTTTTCAGCGACGCATCAATGAAAGGTTTGAGATGTGATATGAATGCTTCCGAGTAGCGAACATGGACATCACCCTTGAGCATTCCTCGCACTCTGGTCACGGCTCGGTCGCGGGGAGCCCAATTATGTTCTGTTTCTTTTCCCTACCAAGGGGGTGAGGAAACACTGAGAAATACCAAGCCAAACTCACCTCAAAAGGCTTCAACATTGCGGTGAATTCAACCTCCAAATCTTTGCTCGAAGCCACCTACATCGCCAGTTAGTCGAACGTAGCAGGGTGGTGTAAGCATGTGCGCACATAGACAGCCTGCACGTTGGCAGTAGTATCGCCACCGCTTGGAGTCGGAGACGACATTGCCGTACGACTGGCAGGTCTGGAGGGCTCCTTGACACTGCCATGGCTAACCATTCGCGAAACAGTGCTCGGACCTGCCGCCAGAATATCCGATCCGCCAGCAGCTTGTTGGGCTTGTAGAGCCAAACTCGGAGGAATATACACCTTCTTTGTCGCCACTTGCGATTGTGGTACGTCGGCAGCTTCAATCCCTTCGGCAGCTGCAGTGCCCGTGTTGTCCGAGCCAAGCACTTTGGCCAGCACCGAGTCGACGATGGTTTTGCGTACTCCCTTCTTTGCTAGTTCACGTTTAAGGTCTGCACGCGCAGCATCGGAAACTCCAGGCCCAGTGAAAAGGGCTACAACGGAGGTTTTGGCAGTCTCACGTACAGTGGAATCACTGTCTTCGAGTGTACCGACGAGGATGGGAAGGTATGGGCGAATAGGGAAAAGATGGTGTGCACGCCGTATGTCAACCAAGGTAAGGATGGACTGCACAACAAGTCAACATTACATGACCGTGGAAGCTTGAAGAATGTCATCTCACCTGTTCGCGAATTCTCCAAGCTTTGCTCACAAGTCCAATCTCTTTCAAAAGCCGCTCGAACATCTGGAGCGGTGTTTCCTGTGTCTTGCCGCTCTTTGATGCCGCTAAGGTCGATCCACTGCCCGCGCGGAACGCGAAACCTCCGAGAATTACCAAGCTCTCGCGCGCTTTCTCGCGTGATCTTTCTCGAGCATCACCGAGACGGTCAATGATCCCGCCGGTAGGAAGAAAAGCCACCAATGCTTGTCGGAGAGTGTAGGAATCGATGGAGGAGGAGCCCGCCGAGGAAGTGGACGCGGAGGTCGGTGTGGTGACGGGACGAGCAGGTACACCGGACAGAAGCAACGGAAGAAGAGGAGGAAGTGCGTGAAGAGTAGCTGCTTGTAGATGTTGGTGTGAAATTCGCAGGCATGCTTTGAATGTTTGTATAACGGCGTCAGCGTCGGGAATCTGTCATGGGCAAGGAAATTACGAGTAATATGAGAACGCGATAATTCTGGAATTTGAACGACGGACATACCGCTGCGCCATTCTCGAGCTCCGCCTGCAACTTAGCCACAGAGTCAATTTTTATGTCCACATCTATTCGAAAAGAAAGAGGTGAACAGGCAAAAAATCCCGAAGCCATCTCTTGACTTGCCGTTTGCTTTACACTGTTGAATGAGCTTTGAAACGTTAGATTCGTCCATCGGTTATCGAAAGTACTGCGACAAGCGTGAGCATAAGAAAGGTCGGGTCGTCACGGGTTGGTCCTCCGCGGGTGTGTCTGAGCTGGAGTTGTGGTTTGGAAAGGTTGAATTTGAACTGAGCCTGCTTAACCGTTCGCGGTTGGCGCGTCACGATCGCGTCAACGTAATCATCGCCAATTACAAAAAAAAAAGAATACGCAGGACAGGGTACACTACATTACACGGCACAGCAACATTATTTAGTACACTTGTCCGAATGCCCGAGCGATCTGTCCGGTTGAATGTGATCTCGGATCCGTTGCTTCTATGGTCTCGCTCTTAGAAGTCTGAATAAGATGATACAGTTGCGGAATGCTTACAAGGACCTTTAATTCGGGGAAGTTGCCTTCCACTTTTCTATCCCACATCAAGATAGGCGATAGGCCTTCACCCACGGTGAGCCATACCCGAAAGCGACCAGCGGTGTCCTCCGAGTTCAGAGGTATGATTGTGATGCTCTGAATTGTCGGTGGTGGGAATGTCAAGAACAATTCAGTGGACGTCCATGTTGCCCGATGGAGCCTCGCAAATTTTTCTCAAATATGGTTGAGTGCCACACCTTTCAAGACTCACCAACGACACTGGCAACATTATGTGTGAGAGTCAGCAGAACAGCTGGCTGGGTACTCACTCTGTCACAAAATTCTATGATAACACTATAAGGGTTACCAGGAGTGGGTGCGACAAAAGTTGCAGGTTTCAAAGGGTCATAAGAAGACTTGTTTGTTGGAGGTTGTGTGTGATCTATCTGAGTCCTTGAAGTTGCCATTGGTGTACACTGCCAAATGCACTTGACCCCAAGGGGGGGGTTCAAAATTGTTAAAATTGCATGGGGTTGGTAAATTTTTTTAAGTTGACCCCCCCTCCTACCCCCCAAAAAGGAAATTTCATCTACAGTTGACTCCCTCATAACCCATAGCCCTCATAACCCATACTCCCTAATAACCCATAGTATATTCCATTTCCCAAGTTGGAATGCAGGAAATTTTGAGCATAACCCATAACTCCCTGATAACCAATAACCCATATGTTTAGCTGGGCTGGTGACCAAAAAAGGAATGTTCGTCAGATCCATGTGTCTGAAAGGCTGAAAGCATGCATTTCCTAGCTTGGGCAGTTCTGCCTCACCAGTCTTGGTGCCCATAGTTTAACACTAGCACAACACCCCAGTTTGTGACATGAAAAATTGAGTCTATCATGTATGTATTATGCATATGGCTAATGTCACGGATCGGCCCGTGACCCGCCAGAAAAGCGTGGAGTTCGATAGCAAGGCAAAGGTTGGAGCGCTGGTCCAGAAAGCGCACGCCTTTAAGAAGCAGAAGATGGCTGAAGAAGCCGCGGAAAATGAGTGGAGCGATTATAGGGAAGCCTATACACGTGCAGTGAGTACCCGACAATATGCAGTTGTGCGGCGCGCTGGCAGTGTTACAGGCAGGATGAAGACCACGTGATGGGATCACGTGACACAACCCAGATCACAGAGATCTAACAAATAAGTCATGGGTCACGAGTTCGGAGCAAGACCACCAGAAGAAGTCACGTGACCGGATCACGTGATGGACGCCCAGACCCAGGGGCCAGACTTGAGCCTAGAGGGGTCTAACCGGATAAGTGATGGGCAGCTGATGATTATGATGTCATGTTCTAGATAGGGTCTAGGCAGATGGTCTGCCATTGGAAGTCTGGATGGATCTAGGAGGATTCTGGCTGGGAGTCGGAAAGGTTCTGGAAGGATCTAGGCGGACTTGGCGAGAAGGCCATAAGGCGCGTGGTGCGCAGAGGTATTTATCCCATTGGTGGGAGATAAGGACATGTGTTGGACATGCGTTGTATGCCCCTGGCATGAGGTATGCCTTGAGGCTCTTATCTATGACTCACAGTCGATAAGCCCCTGTGGCTTGATGGCGGTATGCCATTGGACGATTACTATAGGGTTTCAGGTTCAGTAGGAGCCTGAATGTGTTACTTATACGGTATATAAGACTCTGCAGCTCGAGCAGTAGTCTTTAGCTTAGTTTCTTGTGCTTTACACCCAGTTAGCTCGGAGTTGTCCCTTCCTGTGTATTCCTCTCAGCATCCTTGAAACCCAAGCAGATACAGTCGTTGCTTCGCCTTAACTCAGGCTGTTGTGATCATCCACTTCTGTATAGTTTCACCAGTATTCCTATCCCTTTCAGCAGGTGATAGAGGTCAAGACCGTCAAGTGTAGCCCGTGTCATTCATCAAGACCCATTTACGCCTAAGTCAGGCAGTACGATTGGCAAATCGTAACAGCTAAGTAATAATTGACCTAGCAGCTCTGGTATGTACAATAGTTGAGAAATAGTACTATAATACATGTTAAAAAATCAAACTGCACACTACCCTGGTACCCCGCCCCTCCCCACCACACAGCTCCGAAACTCTACAGACATGATTGCACTTGTGTCCTCTGTGGGGACTATCTTCTGCAGGTACCTTTTGTGCAAACTGTTAAACCAATTTCTGGTGGCAGACTATGAACTCAAACTCACCTCTTGTTACCATTTGGAATGGCCTGAAGAAGCTAGAAAGTCAACACCAACAGAAGAAGGAAAAGTTACTGGCTCTGCTGAAGGCAAAGAAGGCCATTTCTGAGGATCAGAACTGGCTGGATGGTGCAGCCAACTTGGTTGATGAAGTCTGCATTTTGGAGGCACTGGAGAAAGCTCCTGACTATGAAACTGGCCTGGACTTCCTTTCTCGGTAACCACCACCTTCTTGGACATGTCACATGACCAAATTGGTGTGGAATACTGTACTCTCTACATTCTCATAGACATCTTCTACATACACAAAAAGGCAGATAATATAAGCTGCATAAACAATATGAATGGGAAAAAACCTGCAAAAGCAGAACACGACAATCCCCCCCCTCCCCTGCCAGCAGCAAAGAGAACTCTTCATTCAGCATTGACAGCACAGATGCAGGATACTGATTCAGCGCCCACAGAACAGGAGAAGCTTAACAAGAAGTCATTCTTGGCAGCCCCAAGAGCATTGATGGATAAAGAGGGATTCTTGAAAATGGAGGAGCAAATAACTGCTGAGTCCCTCTACACTGCATACAAGCTAATCTTCGAAAGATACAGCATGAAGCTGCCCCCCTGATGCCCACAAGGCAATGCTGGCATTCAAAGTGTTCCTGGGTGTATTTGCAGCAGAGAGAATACAGAGGAAGTACCCGACACAGAGGAGCAAGCAAAGAGATTAAGCAACAAAGTGGAAGAGGCAATAGACAAAGGACTCACAAAGCTAAGTAAAGCCATCAAATCCTCACTGACCGGCCACAAGGACATCCAGAACTCTTCCAAAAGAATGGAGGAATCTGCAGCAGCAATACACAAAGTGTTAGAACAAGTAGATAGGAACCTTGCTGTAGTCTCTGACTCCTCTAATAAGCTCATGAACACAGTAAGCTCTTACAAGGAAGCATTGCTGACAACCCCAAAGACAGGACAACAGACACCCTGCACACAATTGGGCAACCCAGAGTCAAACCCAAGACTCATCAGGGACCTCAACTGCAAGGCATGCCAAGTATTAGTGGACATCTACAACAAGGATGTGGTAAACCGAAGCCTTGAGGAGCTAAAAAGCAACTTCAACTCCCTGATTGGAGAAGAGCCCACAGAACTGCTATCAGACACAAATGTGCAGCACATCATCAAACTATGCAATGGAGGATTAATTTTGCAGTTCAACACCAAGGAAGCAGCTGAGTGGTTCAGACAACCAAAAATAACCACGTCCATCCTACCCAGAATAGACAGTTTGGCCATGCTCAAAGACAGGACATTCCAAATTCTGGTGCCAAGAGTGCCAGTAATATTTGACCCAAGCAGTGAAGACAGCCTATGCAAACTCGAGGAGCAAAATAGCATAAACAAAGGTGGAATCTGCAAGGCATGTTGGATCAAACCGACCTACAGAAGGTCCCTTGGACAATGTGCGGCCCACCTCGCACTATCAGTAGGAACTCCTGAGATAGCTAACATACTCATTAGGGATGGAATGTACATCTGCAGCACCGTGGCACATCCCAGGAAACTCAAGACAGAACCAAAACAATGTATGAAGTGCAGAAAGTGGGGGCACTTTGCAGCAGAATGCCTGGAAGACAAGGATGCTTGTGGCAACTGTGCAGAAGACCATCAAACGAAGGACTGCCCGGACAAAGACAGAAGGTACTGTGTATCATGCCAGAACAAAACCCACATGAGCTGGGACAGGAACTGCCTGGAATTTAGGCACAGAGTAGAATGAATGGATGAAAATCACCCTGAAAATGTGCTAACATACTTCCCAACAGGAGAAGAATGGTCCATGCAAGCTTGACTGGCAAGAATCAACCTGGACATCAAGTTCCCTGCCAAATACGAGGTAGCAAGTCTCCCCCTGCCAAAAAGTGAAGTACAACAACCTCCCACAAGACAGGTGACAAAGAAGAAGAAAGGCCTGAAACTAGTACAGTACACTGATAGGGGGCCACTAGACAACTATGTTACCTCAGGCACAAGCAAACCCATTTGAATGGAGAGACAATTGGCAGAAGACAAATTATTCAACTCCATCTCAGACGACAAGATCACCTGCCAACTCAATAACACTTTCACTGAAGAATGAACAACAAGAATAACAAGATCAACAAAGGTACAGCAACAAAAACTAACATTAAAATATGGCAGCACAACATGAACAAATTGCATATATGCCAACACAATCTAATTAGCAGTGGTAAATTAACTAACTGGGAAATAGACATAGTATCACTACAAGAACCAGCAATCAACACATTCGGACAAACAGTAGTGAGCAAGGAGTGGAAAACAATATACCCAAGCATGCACACCAAAGACCACACAAAAACTAGATCGGTAATACTAATAAGAGATAACATACTGACAGATGGATGGGAACAATTAGAATTCCCCTCAGGGGATGTCACAGCAGTACAAATAAAGGGAAGCTGGGGCAAGATCATGATATTCAATATATACAATGACTGTAAGCACAACAACACCCTGGAACTACTAACAAAATATCACAGGGAAAACCTCAAAGAACTCTTAGGTAACATAGAAATGCAGCTCACACACCACCTGGTCTGGGTAGGCGACTTCAACAGACACCACCCCTGCTGGGACTTGATGAACAACAACAGCCTATTCACTAAAGATGCTCTTTCTAGAGCAAAAACACTAATTCAGGTAATTGCAGATATCAGACTGGATCTAGCCCTCCCTGCAGGTATACCTACACACAAACACAGTGTAACAAAGCACTGGTCCAGATTAGACCAAGTATTCACTACCGAGCATACCCTAGAAGCACTGACACAATTCAAAGCACTCCCTATGGAACAAGGCTTAAACACAGACCACTTCCCGGTAATCTCCAACTTCAATCTTGACATAGAGCTCACCCCCAGGAAAGTGGTAAACAACTTCAGAGACATCGACTGGTCGGAGTTCTGACAAAAACTGGAGGAAAAGATCAATAAATGGGGAGTACCTAACTTCATTAAATCCCAGAAAGCTCTGGACCGAGAATGCAAAAGACTCACAGTAGCTATTCAGGAAACAATAGCAGAAGTCGTCCCGAGCATTACCTTAGGACCACAGGCCAAGCAATGGTGGACCAAGGAGCTCAATGTCCTCAGAAAAGACATGCTCAAATGTTGCAGAAAAGCATGCAAAAACTGAAATGCAAAAGGAAGTCCACCCTGGGAGCAATTCAAAGAAGCCAGATGAAAGTTCGGCTGTGAACTGGAGAAAACAAAGAAAAACCACTGGCATGATTGGCTTGAAAGAGCTATGGACCCAGACTTATGGACAGCACAGAAATACATCACAGCACCACCAGGAGACTGCCGTAGGACGAGGATACCAGATCTCACATATGTAGACGACAAGGGCCAGCAACATGCAAGCTCAAACGAAGATAAAGGCAAAGTCCTAGCTAAAATGTTCTTCCCGGACAAACCAGCAACCAAAAATGCCCCTGCAATGATGCTACCCAACCCCATATGCAAAGTCAACCGCATCTCCAGGGCACAGATGAGAAGGGCACTCACAAGGCTGAAACCATTCAAAGCCCCTGGTCCAGATGGAATTCCCAACATTGTATTGTCAAAGTGTGCTGATGTAATTGAAAGCAGGATCTGGTACATCTACACAGTGATATTTGAAAAAGGGTGGTACTACATGCCCTGGAAGAACTTCACCACAGTGGTACTTCAGAAACCAGGCAAGCCCAGATACAATGTCCCCAAAGCATACTGCCCCATCACACTGCTGAACACCATGGGAAAGGTACTAACCTCAATTGTCGCAGAACAGCTAACCTTCTACACAGAAAAACACACACTACTCCCCCCATTACACTTTGGCGGAAGACCCGCACATACAACCAGTGATGCCATACACTACCTGGTATACAAGATCAAAGACACTTGGCACAAAAAGCAAGTCACATCAGTCCTATTTCTGGACATAGAAGGGGCCTTTCCAAACATGGTCAACGAGAAGCTCATTGCAAACCTCACAAACAGACAAGTTCCCACAGTTATAGTCCAATTTGTGATTAACATGCTTATAGGTAGAACAACATGCCTCAAATTTGACAATCACAAAACAGGTAACATAAACATTGATAATGGAATAGGACAGGGGGACCCCCTATCAATGGTACTGTACCAATACTATAATGCTGACCTACTAGATATCCCAAACTTGCCCTCAGAGTTTGCAGCAGCATATGTAGACGATGCCATCTTGGTTGCAACTGCAAAGACTTTTGAGGACACACATGAAATCCTCACAGACATGATGAAAAGGGAAAAGGGAGCTCTGCAATGGGCAAGGGAGCACAATTCAAAATTCGAACTATTGAAACTAGCTCTGATGGACTTCATGCACCAGAGCAAGAAGGTAACAAGACCCCCTCATAATTGCTAACACAGAAATAGAACCCTCCAAGTCTGCCAAATACCTGGGGGTATTTATAGACCAACATCTCAACTGGAAGGAGCAGGAAGCATATGTGACCAAAAAGGGCACAGCATGGGCAACACAGATCAGAAGAATAGTAAGACCAGACTGGGGACTGACTCTGAAATTTGCCAGGCGAATGTACATAAGTGTCACACTCCTGTGAATCCTTTACACTGCCAACATATGGACCCCACCCACATATGCCAGGAAGCAAGATGCAAAGCCCACAGCCAACAAGAGATTCACCACGCAACTATCATCCATACAAAGAGCAGGTACATTAGCAGTATTTGGAGGACTAAGAACATCTCCCACAGATGCACTATGTGCACATGCAGACATACTCCCAGCTCAACTGGAACTGGACAAATCCTGTCACAGAGCAGCGGCTTGAATGGCCACACTACTGCAATCACACCCCATCACAAAACTCTACCGACAAGCCTCCAAGCATAAAGTGAAACACCACAAGTCCCCATTACATCACCTCTGCAATGTGTTCGAAATTGCACACAAAGAGTTTGAAACAATAACAGTGGCAGGACACAACCCAGTCCTGATGGGTAAGCATCCATTCAAAACCAACATACCAAGCAGCAAAGACAACTCCAAAGAAGGAGACAAAAAGCACCTGAGCAAATAAAGATATATTCAGACAGATCAGCACATAATGGTAAGGTCAGAGCAGCAGCAATACTGACAAGAAACAGGGTCATGTCAAAAACTCTCCAGTACCACCTTGGCTCAGCAGATGAACACACAGTGTTCGAAGCAGAGCTAGTGGGTATACTAATGAGACTGCACCTGATAGAAACAAACCCAAAAGGTAATGTGTCATACATGATAGGAGTGGACAACCAAGCAGCAATCAAAGTGCTCGCCTCAAAATTCAACAAACCTGGCCAATACCTAGCAGCAGAGGCCCTCAAAGCAGCAGCACATCTCCGAAAAATGAAAGGTAAAAAGTATTCCCTGACAGTTAGATGGACCAAAGGACACTCAGGCATCCCAGGTAATGAGGAAGCAGATGAGGAAGCCAAAAAGGCAGCAGAGGGAACCTCATCAGATCCAGCAAACTTGCCCAAGAGTCTCCAAAAGCAACTCAAGTGCAGCAAATCAGCATCGCTACAGGCAGAAAATGCAGCACAAAAGGTTAAATGGAGGAGAGAATGGACGGGATCACCCTGATACACTAAGTTTAAACATATTGATCCTTCCCTTCCCTTGCAAAAATTCATTAAATTAATAAGTAACACAAAAATCTCTAGAGCAGATGCAAGTAAACTATTCCAACTATGCTCAGGACACATCCCACTGAACACATACCTGCACCGCTTTAAGAGGAAGGAAAGTGCACAATGCCCAGCATGCAGAGCACCCAAAGAGACCCCACAACACTTCCTACTGGAATGCCCAGCATATGCTCATGAAAGGTGGAAACTTAGGCTGAAGAAAGGGGAACTCGAAACAAAGTTTGCAGAGATCTTGACAAGCAAGAAGAAGACAATCACACTAGCACACTTCATGAAAGCTACTGGGAGATTTGCAGAGGACAGCCAGGAGCATGCAACTAAAGTAACCGACTCTCAGATGAAGATGACTCAAGCAACTCAAGCCTAACAGCAATACTCAATCACACCCCATGACTTGACAAGACATGAAGAGTTAACAGATGATGAAGCATGTGAGGAGAAGGGGAGTGGTAGGATCCAAATCTATTGACAAACACACAGCACCCAAGTGCGCTGACTGCAAGGCACCTCAAGTCAAAGCTCACAACAGGTTTCACCCATGCCCCATCACCTGCCAAACCATCCAGGCACACCACAGCACCCCGATATACTCAACACTTGCCCAAACACAATGCCGTGCCCACAAGCATGGGGAGGTGTTTAATGTGAAGTAAAACAGCCAAATTAGGGCAGGGGAATGAGATAGACAGAATTATGATGTATAAGTGCCACATAGGGTTATGCACCCCAAGGCACACTATAATGGAATCCAAAAAAAAAAAAAAAAAAGAAACTGGCCTGGGCAAGCTGAATCTGAGTGACCAAATGGTTGTAGAGGCATTGAGGGAGCTTGGAGATGGGGAACAGAGTGTACAAGTTGGGAGGAAGCAAAAATGTGAGTGTTGCTTTAGTCATGGCACTGTGGCAGAAAAGAGATCAGGCATGTTGCACAGCACATGGCACAGCATGCAGGCATGGATGCTCACCTTGGGAAAGGTATTGAGTGTAGAGTGTAGAGTGTAGAGCGAAGTGTATAGTGGACAGTAGATGAGGCAAAGCACACAGTATATTGCATGGGGGAGAGGGGTCGTCTTCACCTCTCCTTGTATGTGGAAAGCTGGTCCCTATGACTAAGCCATGTCCATTTGATTAAAAGTGATGAGTAGAGGTGTCCACAATATCACATTTTCAGTGACACCTGATGTGTAACACCCAAGAACTTTCCAGAATCATTCACATGAACCTGATAAGAGTTATGCCCACACCTTATGGACATTGTGCTATGTACATACTAAATATGGTAATCATACTTAATGTTGTCACAGACTGCCTCGGAAGTGGACTGACATAACGGTTATGACTACGCTGTCAGATTACATTAGTCATGGACAGGGGCCGGAGTATCATTGTAGCACGGACTCACACGCTGTCAAGCGTCTTATTGTCTGATAGTATCACATGCCATGGACATGACTCATTCTTAGGATAGCGGTACTAGGGTTCATGACTCATACTATAGTTTAGACTCCGCTTTAAAGCGAGTCTTATCTGTATATAAGTCGACTAGTTTAGACCAGGGATCCGCATCCTGGTCTTCTTCAATTTGCTATCTTGTCTTAGTTCCTTTCCTCTCCAGTCTGCCTTTCTTTGTCACCATCTTCCTTTTCTTCTTCCTCTTCCAACTCTTCTCTCTCATCATCGACGTAGTGGAGGTGCTATCATGCCCTTTTCACTCTAAGGGGACCTAGTGTCAGCCAACCTAGTGTCCGAGAACATCAGTTACGTGTTGCAAGCCACTTCAGTAGTCCAAGTCAGACAAACGGTTAGCGAACCGTTACATTAAGACCAGGATCCCATTGTGGCGTTGCAAACTACAACAAGAGAACTTTGGGCATCAGAAGGGCCCTTCGAGGCATATGAACTACAAGGACCGGTACAAAGGGATATACTGGAAAGATTCATCAAGGCAGCTGAGTGGCGCATATACAACGGTATCGAACGATATCACACTAGGTCTACCGCACCAGAAGAATCCAGCTCAGAATGCTGGTATGCAGTTGAGTTCAACTTTGAACATCTCTGTTGGGTGGAAATCTGCTGGATTGAAAACCTAGAAATCAGGGGACATTGGCAAGCATTCCGCATTGCCGGAGAAGATTTAGGGCTTGATATTACATCACAAGATGCAGCCGATCAAGATCAGTTGGATCATGCTAGGAGACCCCAGGACACCACAGACAAAACCCCCATGACACGAACAAGTACTCCCTCAATGGCTAGTGAAGCAAGTGCCATTCAAGTTAGATCTCCAGCGCCACAGAGGGGAAGCGATCAAATCATCGCATTACAGTTAGCTGAGTCATTACACATACAAGAACCAGTCATGAGCCATACAATGACCATGGAACCGCCAGCAGGCACAATCAATCCACATACCGGGCATATGGAAATGCCTATGAACCCAGACGATGTAGCATTGTATCGTGCGATAGGACCAGATCAGCCAGACCCTCCTGCAGCTAGGGAACGAAGGGCCTCCCCAAGAATACCGTTTGGATGGCCACGAGGAGGACAAGGACCTGGAGGTGGACCATTTGGAGGACCACCAGGAGGTGGGGGACCACCAGGGGGACCCCCAATGCCCATGCCACAAGCACTGCCACCAGGAGGACACCATGGAGATAAGTTGGTAGGAAACCCGCCTATCATCTTCACAGGGGACCGCTCAAAAGCAGAGCAATTCATCACCCAATGGCAACTATATGAAGGAGTCAACATCACCAATACGCTTATGTGTAACCCGTACCAACGAGCTATATTTTTCCTCACTTACATACAGGGGAACCTCATTAACGAATGGGTTAAGGGAGTCAACACATGGCTCCGTACTCAAGTCACAACACAAGGATGGGCAACAACAGATGAACGCCTATGGAACGGAGTTATTGGTGCCTTTAATAGGCAATATGCCGACGTCTTAGAACAAGAGAAGGCTCAAGCAGAACTAGGAAGAGGCCTTAGGATGCAAAATGGAGATTTAGATGGTCTCATTATGAGATTTGAACAACAGGTACGCCACGCCAACTATGATGTCAACCAGCCGCTGGTCCTGTGGATCTTCACAGATGCATTGCCGCACGCAATGTATGAATACATCTTCAAAAACATACAACCAAGGGACTATGAAGGCTGGTGTGAAGCATTGATCCAACAACAGAAGGTGTTTGTACATATGAAGAGTCGACTGGAGCAGTTCAACCCAAAGAAAAATGCACCAACGGGTTTCAGTAACTGGAAGGCAAACAATTACAATAACGCCAATCGATGGCATCAACCCAATATCCCCAACCTAACAGATCCAAACGCTATGGATTTGTTGCTGGGAAGAGCTTGTCTAGCTCAAGCAGAAGATTACAAACTGGGGAGGAATCAGTATCAACCACCAGGAGGAGAAGGACAAGGACCAACCCCACTAGCAGGGAAAAAGCGAGTCCTTAAATGCTTCAATTGTGACAAACCAGGTCACTTTAAAAAGGATTGTCAACAGCCCTTGAGGCAAAACCCCTACTATCGACAAAATCAAGGTCCCCCACGCATCCGACAGGCGGATATGAGCGAAGACAACTCCTACACTGCTCAAAGTATTGTCGATGATCGAAGCGTTATTGAGGAACACACTCCGCAACAAAAAGCTCAAGCGTGGCTTGAAGGAGTTGCTGAAGAACCGGACGAGGTTTAGGACCTTGTTATGCAACAATTGTGGAGGTGAGAGGATTTTCAAAATGCCTGAACCCAACGGCCTGGGTGAGGGCTCTTCGTTGTAACTCTGTATACATTACACACTACCGTTCTATGTGAATTCCAGTGTCGATCTGTACCAGTTACTTCATGGCCGATAAGCGAGCGCTAGTAGATTCGGGGGCCACTGATAATTTCATGCACCCCAATTTTGCGACGAAGATGGGGTTGGGGATGAAAGAACTCCCGACCCCTAGGAAGATATTCAACATTGACAACACCACCAATAAATCAGGGAAGATCACACATTACCTTGATTTAGACATATACACTAAAGGAATCCACAAAGAGATGCGCTTCCTTATCACTGACATAGGAAGTGAAGACATTTTACTAGGATATCCATGGCTAGCATCGTTTGAACCAAAGTTCAGCTGGAGACATGCCGTTATCGATGCCCGGGCACTCCCAGTTGTTATCTCTTCTATCAACCCTCATATCATCAAGCGACAACCAGTCATCGCCACAACACTAACAGAAGACGAGAAACACCATATAATTCGCACACTTGAGTTGCAATCATCCATTCGTGGAGTATCTACTGAATTGGCAATCCAAGCTGGACAGAATCAGGTGGCAGCTGAAGTTCCGAAAGAATATGAATGATTTGCCAAGCTGTTCAGCAGCGAAGCATCATCACGATTCCCGCCTTTGAGACCTTGGGACCATGCCATAGACTTTAAGCCCACGGCACCAGACGCACTCCCCTGCAAGGTGTACCCCATGACACAGGACAAAGACAAATCGCTGCTCAAGTTTCTGCAAGAGCAAGAGGCTAAGGGATACATTTGTCCATCGATCTCCCCCTACACATCACCCTTCTTCTTCATACAGAAGAAGGATGGCAAGCTGAGGCCCATACAAGACTATAGGAGAATTAACGATATTACCATCAGCAACCAGTACCCTCTCCCATTAATCACTGATTTACTTACGGACCTTAACGGTGCGAAAATCTTCACGAAACTCGACATCAAGGATGGATACAACAACATCCGCATCAAGGAGGGAGATGAGCACAAGGCTGCATTCAAGACAAAATATGGACTATGGGAGCCCCTTGTCATGTTCTTTGGACTCAAAAACTCACCAGCTACGTTCCAAAATATGATGAACTACGAATATCAAGACACTATTGACTACTGGAACACTAGAGGAACGGCCATACAAATTTATATGGACAATATCGCCATTGCAACCAGCACAAATCTGGAAGACCATATCAAAGCAGTATTGGCAGTATTCGAAGTTGCAGAACGCCTGGATCTCTATTTTAAACCAGAGAAATGCACATTCCATGCCCCACATATGGATTACCTGGGGGTAATCCTTGAAAAGGGGATAATGTGCATGGACCCCGTTAAAATTGCAGGTATCAAAAACTGGCCTACGCCCACCAAAGTTAAGGACATCAGATCTTTTTTGGGCTTCTGCAATTTTTACCGACCATTCATCTGAGGATTTGCACATATAGCACAGCCATTAAACGAACTAACACGGAAGGACGCCGAATGGTTATGGACAGAACAATGTCAAAAGGCGTTTGATGAACTGCAGAACAGGGTCACAAGCGAACCAGTGCTGGCACACCCCGAACTAGATGTAGCGGATGACTATCGGCTATGTCAAGCAAGCTGAAAATAAAAGACGGGCTCATCAAGGACCGCTCAAGCCTGACATGGAGATAGATCATGCGCCGAAACTAACCAGTGTGGAGCGTGCTGTACTTGATACCTTTATACAAGGTAATAACAACGGTGTCACACCAAAGGATAGTCTGAGTGAGAACCAAGAGGACAAGTTAGATTGGTGTACGGAAGACAAGTAGGGATGTGAACCTGAGTGAGAACCAAGAGGACAAGTTGGCTCTACTCAGGACGCTACAGGGTATCTTATATACTACTAGGGATGAGTCACTTACCAATCTACTGAGTAAGTATGAATGACTACAAGCTGATGTGTCGTGTATCTATATTTAGCACTTCTATTGTGATTACTGATCACTGTGTCATAAGTGCTTACTTGCGCTGATGCATTGCCCTAATAATAGAACAATGCTGACTGAAACCTAATACAGCATGTAATCTACATTACCCTATTGTTCTACGACATTCCATGACATTCCAACCAATCATAATGTACACATGTCTAATAGATGATAAGGCAGGTCCTTCTCAGGATCACGTGCCTTTATGACGAATACAAATGCACATGTTGGCATCATGTGACTAACCATCTTATCATATCTAATGATAAGAACTTTAACTCAGAAAACAGAAAAAGATATACACGTCCGTGACATTACCCCCCTCCTTAGGGATTAACGTCCGCGTTAACTTCTGTAAACTGGTTTGGTGACTGCCAAGGCAAGGACGTGTATAGGAGTGCTGCTATTTTTCTAGGTGCTCCTGGGTTTCTGGAGTGGAAATCCGTGACTTTTTCCGGTGCATGAGTTAGATTCTTAGCTGGCTCCCATGTATCCTCGCCCTCCCCATAGCCCTTCCAACAAACAAGATACTTGAGTGTACAACCGAAGAGTTTTGAATCTCTGATATGGTTGACCTCATATTCTTCTTTGCCTTCTATTGTGATTGGCTCAGGTGGGGGTGGCACTTGCCCATTGACTTCATTCCCTTTGTAAGGGCTGAGACGATCTACATGAAATACATCATGTACCCTAAGTGCATGGGGAAGTGCAAGCTTATAATCGATGTCACTTCTAACTTCAGTGACTTCGAAAGGGCCCAACTGTTTCGGTCCAAGCTTGGACGACTGTTGGTGAACCTTTATTTGCTTTGCTTGCAACCAAACTTTATCCCCAATGTTAAACTTGTATGGTTTCATATGTTGTTCGACATCTGTCTGCATCCGCTTTTTACTTAAGCAAAGGGCTGCCTCTGTGTCTTTCCTTACAGACTGTGGGTGTTGAAGACGCTTGTCTAGAACTGGGATTCCTGTAGCACGGCCTATAGGAATTGTGAAATCAGGCGTGTTGCCATACAACATCTCAAAGGGCATATGCCCTGTAGCTGAATTGAGTCTGCTGTTGATCACAAATTCTGCTGTGGGTAATAGGTCTACCCAATCATCCTGGTGTTTGTCAATGAAGAGACATATATAAACCTCAACTTCTTGGTTTTTACACTCTACTTGACCATTGGCTTGTGGATGATAGGCTGTGGTTAGACCTGAGTCTATCCCTGGTCGCTTATAGAGGGCATGCATGCTTCTTGCCGCAAATTGGGGTCCCCTATCACTGATGATTTTCTTGGGGATTCCATGGAGCGGGAAGACTTGTTCAAAGTAGATGGATGCGACACCATCAGCCGTAAGTTGCGTTGTCACAGGGAATAGATGGATCTGTTTCGTATAATGATCCACTATGTTAAGGATAGCGTCCTTCCCTCGTGACATTGGAAGTGGTCCAATCATATCTATACCAATGATTTGCCATGGACCTTCCGGAACTTCTTGAGGCTGAACATGCGCTTTAGGGTGTATGTCTTTCCTATAGCGCTGACATTTGTCGCAACCTTCTACATATGCGGAAATAAATCCTGTCATGTGTGGCCACCAATAATAGCGGCTAACTAGTTCTATGGTTCCGTTTTTTCCAGGATGACCAGTGGTTAACGAGTCATGACATGACCGTACCACATCTTTACACAACTGCCTATCATTTGGCACGTAAAGTTGTCCCTTATAATAAACAAAACCATCATCTTCTTCCCACATCGCAACACCATTTGTGAGAGCTTTGGGAGCAGTCTTATCTATACTTTTAAGACCCTGTATAACTTCTGCTTCTCGCAAATTTGCCCAACGTATGCGATCTCCAAGGGAGTCTATTTCAGGGTGGAAATGGACTTGTGCAGTGTTTAGGAAATGCTGTGGTCCTAAAACCTGGACTTGGCGATTGTTGTCTCTATCAGAAACATGGTCTTTTGAAAATCGACTTAATGCATCTGCTTGCATCGATTCCCCTTTGCGATAGATTACTTTGAAATCAAAACGACTTAGGTAGAGTGACCACCTTGCTTGTCGTCGATTTAAATCTCGCATCATCGCCCACCATTCTATATTTTTATGGTCAGTAACAAGTTCAAAGGGAATTCCTTCGAGGAAATGCCTCCAATCCTCGAATGCTCTAATGCAACCTAGCATTTCTCTGTCGTAAATTTCATAGTTATGCTCTTCTTTACTCATAGAGTCAGAGCGGTAAGCTACAGGGTGCCAGAGACCATCTGTGTGTTTCTGAGACAATATGCCTCCAGTAGCAAATCCTGAAGCATCGACTTCAACTCATGTGGGCAGTTCTGGATCATAAACCTTGAGAATAGGTTCGCAACAGAACTTCTCCTTGAGCCAGTCGAATGCTTTTTGCTGTTCTACATGCCATTGCCAAGGCATGTCTTTCTTAGTGAGGTCATGGAGAGGACACGCTACAGTAGCAAAGTCTTTAATAAACCTCCTATAGAAATTGGTGAACCCTATAAACGCTCTAACTTCCTTAAGCGTGGTGGGTGTAGGCCAATCTTTAACTGCAGCAACCTTGCCCGGGTCCATCCGCACTTCTCCAGGTCGAATAATCATTCCTAGATACTCCATTTCTTGTTTCTCAAATTCGCACTTTTCAGGCTTTAAGTAAAGGTCATATTCTTGTAATCTCTTTAATACCTTGCGTACAATTTTGCAATGGTGTTCGAGATCATGGCTATAGATGAGAATATCATCCATATAGACCGCAACTTCAGCCTGAGCAATTAGATCAACTAAGATTGAGTTCATGAGGGCTTGGAAAGTGGCTGGGGCATTGTTGAATCCGAAACCCATAACTGTGGGTTCGACTAGTCCCCTATTGGTTACTATTGCTGCTTTCCATTTGTCTCCTTTACGGATTCGAATATTATGATACCCCCATCGAACATCAAACTTGGTGAAGTATTGTGCTCCCGTAAGCCTATTGATAATGTCTGAGGCGAGCAGTAATGGATAGCGATTCTTAATAGTAATTTTATTAAGACGCCTATAATCCTGGATAAGTCGCAAACTTCTGTCTTTCTTTTTGATAAAGAATACGGGTGAGGCCATTGGTGACTTTGATGGTCTCAAATACCCTTTTGCAAGGTTTTCTTCCAAGAATTTATCCAATGCTTCCTGTTCTATTATTGACATGGGATATGTCTTGACCTTCCAGTGTGTTACTGCATCTGGTTCTAAGTCGATGGCATGATCCCAAGGTTGGTGCTTAGGGAGTCAATGAGATTCTTCCTCTGAAAATACTTTTGCGAAGTCACGATAGTGTATAGGGATCATCTCATTGAATGTTTTCTTTCCTTTAGCGGTTATGGCTTTTTCCGCAATTGCTTGCAAGTAAGTGAAGCCTGCTAAACAGAATACATCATCTTGAGAAGTTTCCAACACTTTCTCCACGAGGAGATGACGGCGTTCCATCCGGTTTGCCATAATGCGTGTCACCTCTACCTCAATTGGTTCAGGGCCCAATCCCTGATTTGCATTAAGGTGCATTGTGCCTGCTTGCCAATCTATAACAGGGTTCCAATGTTGAAGCCATGGTAAACCCAAAATAACTTTTTCTGGTCCTAAGCTGGTTACAAAGAAATCGAATTTTTCTTCGTCTTGACCAACTTGTATGTTATGACCTTGCGGGGTCAAACAGATGCACGACGTGTGCCGGTGATAATCTGTGGTACAAGGGGTCAAGGTTAGTTTGTCACTCGGGGTTCGATGAGGCTGTGAAGCCAAACTAGACAGAGTTGAGAGGATTCAAAGAGGATGCTAGGATTCGCAAGAAGTATACGAAGAACAAGATGAGGCTACAGGACACATTTTCCAGCCTTATATACGTATTATGGGTACAGCATGAGTCACGTAGAATGAGGCAATGTCCTAGGACTGAGTCAACACAAGGGAACACAGCCTTAAGGCCCACGAGTAGGAGAGCGAGAAGTAATCAGAGAACAGCCTTAAGGGCCGAGTATGAGTCACAGACGAAGAGTAAGAGCAGTCCAATGGGTGAGTAGGGGGAATGGGGTGGGCAAGTGGGGAAGGTAAGAAGAAAGGAAAAGTAAGCGTCCATATCATAGCCGTGGTGAGAGATCATGACATTGTAGAACAAGTGAAACTTTATGGGTTATGCTACCTGCTTTGTTCAGAGTTCCGTCAATGTTATGAAGACGAATCTGCTGATCAAGAGGAACCTGCCACATCTTCTGGCTGTCGGCATACTTTTTGTCAATAAAGAGCACAGTTGCTCCTGAATTGACCATAGCTGCTACTTTTGTAGTACGATGACATCCTTTTAATATACATGAAATATGAAAATGGGATTTTGCATGTTTTGTTTCAGGAATAATTACAGAATTGAGTGCGGCATCAGAAGACTTCACTTGCTGCACTGCTTCAACTGGAGTGATAGGAACAGTATATACATTGTTCATCTCCGAGGCAGATGTAGATAGGGTTGATACAATGGAAGAAACACTACTACTATCTAACTTACAAGCAGAAACCGAAAAACTATGAGTACATAAGTCCGAAACTGAGTCATATGGTACTACTAGGGAACTGTCCACAGCTATTGACAGTCCCGACACTAAAAAGACGCTTTCAGAGCTTTGATCTGTTCGTCTTGTTCTTGGATTTTTGCCATAAGCTGGGCCAACAAGTCTGCTTGTGTCTTGTTCTCTTTGGCCGGCGATGGTTTTGAGGATGATGAGGCGGCTGCCATAGCCGCTGGTTGTGATGATGTAGACGGATTTGAGACCGTTCCGTCAGTGGTAGCCTTTGCTGTGGCAGACTTGCCTGGCTTTCCAACGTACTTGGTGAAGCAAACCGTTGATCTATGGCCAACTTTACCACAGTGGTTGCATATGTCTCGTTCATGTCCTCCGTCCTTTTTGGTATGTTGTGTCAAACTGCATCCATAACACTTCCCTTGCATATATTTCATGTAAGAGGCCCTATCCTTCTTGGGGCCATTGCTGTTGTTGTTGCCGGTACTACCAGTGCAAGTAGCATCTACCTGCATTGTGTTTGGATCTGATGATGCCCCGAAGGGCGTATGGGAAGTAGTGTGGCCCTTCTTTTCAGCTTGGCGCTGCCTATAACATTGGTCTATAACCTGTGCTGCAGCCCGTACCTCATCAAGAGAGCCTATGGGTCGGTCCGTGAGTGCCAATCCATCTTTGACAAATTCAGAGAGTCCGTCATAGAAACATTGGCGGTGGTCGGCATCTGACCATCCTGTCTGACCTGTGTGCTGATCGAACTGTGCCATATATTCTGGCACAGATCCTTTTCCTTGTCGTATTTTCTTTAGCGCCTCCCGCACTGCTTCTGCTATATCAAGAGGGGCGAACCTTCTTGAGAATTGGTCGACGAATGTCTGCCAAATCCCACCAAAGGGGTCCTGGCCGTGCTGCAATTCTTCCAAATGGGGGAGAGCCCATGTTCGTGTGTCACCTTCCATTAGATTTAATACTGATTGAATCCAACTGGTCTGGTTAATAATCCACACGTTTGTGTAGCGGATGACTATCGGCTATGTCAAGCAAGCTGAAAAATATAACGGGCTCGTCAAGGACCGCTCAAGCTTGACGCAGAGATAAATCACGCGCCGAACTAACCAGTGTGGAGCGTGCTAAGCTCGATACCTTTATACAAGGTAATAATAGCAGTGTCTCACAAAAGGTTAGTCTGAGTAGAAACCAAGAGGACAAGTTGGTTCTACTCAGGACGCTACAGGGTGTCTTATATACTACTAGGGATGAGTCACTTACTAATCTACTGAGTAAGTACTAATGACTACAAGCTGACACGTCGTGTATCTATATTTAGCACTTCTATTGTGATTACTGATCACTGTGTCATAAGTGCTTACTTGTGCTGATGCATCGCCCTAATAATAGATCAATGCTGACTGAAACCTAATACAGCATGTCATCTACATTATCCTATTGTTCTACGACATTCTATGTCCTTCTAACCAATCATAACGTACACATGTCTGACTATGAGATAAGGCAAGTCCTTTCCAGGGTCACATGCCTTTAATGACGAATACAATGCACATGTTGGCGTCATGTGACTAACCCTCTTATCATATTTAATGATAAGGACTCTAACGCAAAAAACAGAAAAGATATATGCGTCTGTGACAGTTTGTGGGTTGATTGAATGTATTGAGTGGGTCTCCCTGAGCTTGTGCATAGTTGTTGAATGCAGCGAGGAAATGTCTAGCTTTGACACTTCCTCCTTTGCTGTCCCATGCTTTTGGTTTGGGAATGACATCCCGATTGCCTCCTCGTCCTCCAGGGCGTGCAGCCATTAAAGTAACCTGCTGTGCTAGGAGTCCGACGGCATTGCCAATGTCTGCAACTAATCTTGTAAGGTTGTCTAGTGTAGGCGGGGGAGCAGGAACAATTGGTGGTAAACCACCACCTCCTCCTCCACCTCCTCCACCTCCTCCACTTCCTCCTGCTGGTGGGTTTCCAGACATACTTTCGTCTGAATCCGGTTCGTTGATATCCTCGTCTGAGTCAGGTGCCGGCAGTCCCCAAGTTGTGCTATCTAGTTCCTTCCTTTGTTCTGCTGATAAATCTGCCCAATCGACAATATAAGCTGAGAGATCTCTAGCTTTTGCTTTATTGTTCTTTGATTTGGCTGGGAGATTCTGGCCGCAAAGCTGAGCTTTCCTCCGTGTTTTTGCCACTGTTTACTTCAGTGGACGAAAGAGTGGGTTCGGCTACAACTGCAGTGAAATATAAAGAGTTGGAAGGGGAATTGACAAGATTGGGGTCGTCTGGACCTGCGAGGAATGAGGATGAGGAATGAGCAGAGGGTTCGTACTCGTGCTCTCTGGTTTCGTGGGGATGAAGTAGGTCTCTTTCTGAATAAAGAGCTGGTCTGATGTTGACGTTTCCTTCACCAGTCCACTCGTGCGTGAGGAAATGTGTGAGGTAGAAGTCGTGTACTCGAAATGGGGATGTTCCAATGAACCCGCCTGGCCCACTGAAATCTCTTTCTAAGAGGTGATATAAAAACCGGTTTGCTCTTATTTCGCTATTGATGTGTTCAGCGAATTGTACTGCAGCTGGTGATAGCTCCTCTTCCTCGTCTTCTGATTCGAAATCGAAATCTCCCGGTGGGAGAGGTGTGTCTGGTCGAGGTGGTACTGCTTCCTCATAATCGTTTCTTCCAACTGTACTAATCAGCGATTCACAAGAGTTGACTAGTGTAGAGGATGATGAGAGGGGTGTGATATATAAACGACTCGGCACAGGTGGTGATGGGGTACAAGGGATAGGTGAGGGTGTGCGAGTAGGAACGTGAACTTCGAGTGATGTGTGTGTAGATGAAGGAGAGCTTCTCCTTCGACGAAACGTGCAATATGCCTGAATAAGGCGGGAAATGATGGTAACCAGTTTGACGAAACTGGGGTGGACTGTAGTGCAAGGATACGATCGGCGCACAACACTAACCGAAAGATGAAGAGCAAATGTCTATCAAGCAAGACCAATACACCCTGATCGATGACACAGGGTGCGAGGCTGCAGCGATAAAGACAAAAGCAGGAATGGGGTATGAATGAATAGCACTGTGGCGAGACAAGACGCCGGGTTACGAGTTCGTGAAGCAAGAGCTGTAGGGTTAGGGGTTATGTCACTTTTTAGGAAGGAAGGTGGGGACGAGCGCAGAACGAGGCTGGACAAAGGTCCGAGACGAGAGAGACAAGAGAGTCGATACGAGAAAGCTTAGTAGCACACGAATAGAGCTGGTTGAAGCTATCTTTCTGAGAGAAGGACAGAGTCCTTATATACATGACGAGTGAGACCGGTAACTAAGTAAATAAAGAGAGCCTCGAGGCCTGTCGTTTTGTGAAGCGCTGTCGCGGTGAGCGTGGGATGGGGGATTGTGGTCGGACGGCGGGTGTGGTGTAGGTCATGCGTTCGAGCGTGTGTAAGGTGTGGTCCTTACAGCACAGGAACACAAGGCTGTCTGCCGCAGTCTCCTCGACCTATTGGCTGCCTCTCACTCCGAAGAGCTCTCACAAGTGTTCTGGATACAGAGGGTAGCTGTCGTGTATACAGGTCTTTCACTGTATCGGCCGTTCTGCTCTGGTCCCCAGGCACACAGGTAAGGTGTATGTACTAGGACTATACGTGCACTAGCCACCTAAAGGAATAAGGGATACATGTCGCTGGTGAGCGAAGATGTGTCAAGAGTGAAGTATGAAGAACTTGTCCTAATGTAGCGGATGACTATCGGCTACGTCAAGCAAGCTGAAAATAAAAGACAGGCTTGTCAAGGACCGCTCAAGCCTGACACGGAGATAGATCACGCACCGAAACTAACCAGTGTGGAGCGTGCTGTACTTGATACCTTTATACAAGGTAATAACAACGGTGTCACACCAAAGGATAGTCTGAGTGAGAACCAAGAGGACAAGTTAGATTGGTGTACGGAAGACAAGTAGGGATGCGAACCTGAGTGAGAACCAAGAGGACAAGTTGGCTCTACCCAGGACGCTACAGGGTATCTTATATACTACTAGGGATGAGTCACTTACCAATCTACTGAGTAAGTATGAATGACTACAAGCTGATGTGTCGTGTATCTATATTTAGCACTTCTATTGTGATTACTGATCACTGTGTCATAAGTGCTTACTTGTGCTGATGCGTTGCCCTAATAATAGAACAATGCTGACTGAAACCTAATACAGCATGTAATCTACATTACCCTATTGTTCTACGACATTCCATGACATTCCAACCAATCATAATGTACACATGTCTAATAGATGATAAGGCAGGTCCTTCTCAGGATCATGTGCCTTTATGATGAATACAAATGCACATGTTGGCATCATGTGACTAACCATCTTATCATATCTAATGATAAGAACTTTAACTCAGAAAACAGAATAAGATATATGTGTCCGTGACACTAGACAAGCAGTTCGAACTGGAGGTTGATGTATCAGGCTTTGCAGTGGGAGCAGTACTCCTGCAAAAAAAGGAAGACGGCAAACGACATCCCATCACCTATTTCTCGAAAACCCTCAATGAGGCACAGCAGAACTACAATATAGCAGATCTGGAACTGCTTGCAGTTGTAATGTCTCTGGACAACTGGAGGTCATTCTTAGCTGGCTCCCCACATAAAGTCATCGTCTATTCAGACCACCAAAATCTGTTGTACTGGAAGGAGCCACACAAAATCAGTAGACGTGTAGCTAGGGAAGTACTTCGCTTATCTGAGTACAACATTGAAATTCGTCACATCAAAGGAACGGCCAATGGGCGAGCAGATGCATTATCCAGAAGACCCGATTATGATCAAGGTGTCGAAGATAACGCTAATGTAACAGTACTACCGGAACATCTCTTTGCGAGAACCACTGCGACCATTGAGCCACAACACCATCAGGACAAAGAAATCCTCAAACCGTGGATAGACCCCCACCAACTCAAGCATCTAAACGGCAGCTGGTATAAAGAAGGACGAACAGTGGTTACGGAAGGGCTAGTAGGCAGGCGCAACATCATCAAGGCTCATCACAATCCACCAGTACATGGGCATCCAGGCATCAATAGAACAACACAGATTGTGGAGTGTAACTACTGGTGGCCTCAATTATGTGGTGATGTCAAGGACTATGTACAAGGATGTGCTGATTGCCAACGACATAAAGTCAACAATCGACCAACCAACGCGCCCTTAAGACCTATCTATCCAAAACCAGAAGCTATGCCGTTTGAAACCATCGCATTAGACTTCATCACTAAACTTCTGGAGTCACAGGGATATGACTCAATACTCACCATTACCGATCACGACTGCACCAAGGCAGCCATATTCATACCATGTTGAGAAGAAATCAATGCAGAGGGGACAGCGGCGCTCTACATCCAGCATGTATTCGCGCACTTTGGACTACCACGGAAAGTTATCAGCGATTGAGATCCCAGATTTGTGTCCAAATTCATGCAAGAAGTGTGTCGTATCACGGGAATTGAGAGAAATCCGTCCACGGCGTATCATCCAAGGGCCGATGGACAATCAGAACGATCAAATCAATGGGTAGAGACTGCTATCAGATTCATTTCCGACCACCATCAGACGAATTGGGCCCCCTACCTGCCTATCGCACAATTTGCTCACAATAATTGGCCCAGCAAGACCACCAGGAAGTCTCCATTTTTCCTTTTGATGGGCTATCACCCACGTGCTGATTGGATTTCATCACCATCCCCTTTGCCACAGGTCACATTGCGCCTTAACCAGCTGAAACAGGCATGGGACACGGTGCAACAACTCATGATTAAGGCCCAACAGTCATGGGTCAAACACCGAGATACACCCAACTACAAGGAAGGGGACCAAGTATGGCTAGAAGGCAAAAATCTCCGTATCAATCAGCCGACCGCCAAGCTTGCACCCAGGAGGCATGGCCCGTTTAGGGTCATCAAGGTACTATCACCAGTCAGTTACCAATTAGCCCTTCCCACACAGTGGAGCATTCACCCCGTGTTTCACATCGATCTTCTCACACTGTACCGCGAGACAATAACACATGGACCCAACTATCAGTGCCCACTACCGGATCTAGTCAATGGGGAAGAAGAATACTCCATGGAGAAGATTCTAGACTCTCGGAAGTTCGGCAGAAGATGGCGTCTTCAATATTTGGTCAAATGGGAAGGATACCCGGACTCGGACAACATGTGGGTTGATAAGGATGATGTATTCGCTGATGATAAGGTGCGGGAGTTCAAAGCTTCAAATCCTGCCAAGGAGACACATATAAGGAACCTCTCATCTGCTAAGTCTCCTCACCCCTCAGCTCACACTCACTCTCATCTACTTCAACAACACGCCCTTCGATATATGTCATCCAATGGAGGATCTGATCTTGCCCAGGAATATACAGCTGGAGCATACTCTGACTCCGCCACTGGGGACGAGCAGCCAGTCATCCGACACATCCACAACTTGCTCATCGACACCGCCAACACTTGCACTCAGGCCATCACTGCCGCCCTTAGGGCAGAAGCAGCTGTGTTTAGTCCTAGACCTGACAATTGGTCCCTGGAAGCTGCCGAAGTCGCCGAGGCTTTCAGAACAATGTCCATCCACACCCCTGCTCCAGTCTTGCCAACTCTCACCAACGACCACACCAATACAGTTGAAGAAACAGGTCACTATGAAGTTTCAGTGCCTGAACAAAACATTGTTGGGTATGAGGATGGCGCTAGCATGGCATCAGGAGCAGCTGCTCCTCACCAGGAAGCACTGGGACCAGAAGAACCGATGGCAAGTCACCATTGGTCACATTCCATCGACTCCTCCCACACTGATCTCACACCTTGTCCACAATGTGTGTAGCGGATGACTATCGGCTACGTCAAGCAAGCTGGAAATTGAACGGGCTCGTCAAGGACAACTCAAGCCTGACACAGAGATAAATCACGCGCCGAAACTAACCGTGTGGAGCGTGCTAGACTTGATACCTTTATGCAAGGTAATAATGGCGGTGTCACACTAGCGATCAGTTCTGAGTAGAAACCAAGAGGACAAGTTAGATTGGTTTACTATAGAAGACAAGAGGAATGCGCACCTGAGTAGAAACCAAGAGGACAAGTTGGTTCTACTCAGGTCGCTACAGGGTGTCTTATATACTACTAGGGATGAGTCACTTACTAATCTACTGAGTAAGTACCAATGACTACAAGCTGATGTGTCGTGTATCTATATTTAGCACTTCTATTGTGATTACTGATCACTGTGTCATAAGTGCTTACTTGCGCTGATGCGTCGCCCTAATAATAGAACAATGCTGACTGAAACCTAATACAGCATGTCATCTACATTACCCTATTGTTCTACGACATTCTATGTCCTTCCAACCAATCATAACGTACACATGTCTAATGACTACTAAGGCAGGTCCTTTCCAGGATCGCATGCCTTTGATGACGAATACAATGCACATGTTGACATCATGTGACTAACCATCTTATCATATCTAATGATAAGGACTTCAACGCAGAAAAACAGAAAAGATATACGCGTCCGTGACATTACCCCCCTCCTTAGGGATTAACGTCCGCGTTAACTTCTGTAAACTGGTTTGGCGACTGCCAAGGCAAGGACGCGTATAGGAGTGCTGCTATTTTTCTAGGTGCCCCCGGGTTTCTGGAGTGGAACTCCGTGACTTTTCCCGGTGCATGTGCTAGATTCTTAGCTGGTTCCCATGTATCCTCGCCCTCCCCATAACCTTTCCAGCGAACAAGATATTTGAGAGTACGACCGAAGAGTCTTGAATCTCTGATATGGTCAACCTCATATTCTTCTTCGCCTTCTACTGTGATTGGTTCTGGTGGGGGTGGCTCTTGCCCATTGACTTTGTTCCCTTTGTAAGGGCTAAGGCGATCTACATGAAATACATCATGTACCCTTAGTGCAGGGGGAAGTGCAAGCTTGTAGTCGACATCACTTCTAACTTCAGTGACTTCGAAAGGGCCCAACTGTTTCGGTCCAAGCTTGGACGATTGTTGGTGAACCTTTATTTGCTTAGCTTGCAACCAAACTTTATCCCCGACGTTGAACTTGTATGGTTTCATACGTTGTTCGACGTCCGTCTGCATTCGCTTTTTACTTAAGCGAAGGGCTGCCTCAGCATCTTTCCTTACAACCTGTAGGTGCTGAAGACGCTTGTCTAGAACTGGGATTCCTGTGATACGGCCTATAGGAATTGTGAAATCAGGTGTATAACCATACAGCATCTCAAAAGGCGTATGCCCTGTAGCTGAATTGAGTCTACTATTGATCACGAATTCCGCCGTGGGTAACAGGTCTGCCCAATCATCCTGTCGCTTGCCAATAAAGAGACGTATATAACCTTCGACTTCTTGGTTTTTACGCTCGACTTGGCCATTTGCTTGTGGATGATAGGCTGTAGTAAGACCTGAGTCTATCCCTAGTCGCTTGTAAAGGGCACGCATGCTTCTTGCCGCAAATTGGGGTCCCCTATCACTAATGATTTTCTTAGGGATACCATGAAGCGGAAAGATTTGCTCAAAATAGATGGATGCGACTCCATCAGCCGTAAGTTGTGTTGTTACAGGAAATAGATGGATCTGTTTCGTATAATGATCCACTATGTTAAGGATAGCATCCTTTCCTCGTGACACTGGAAGCGGTCCAATCATATCTATACCAATGATTTGCCATGGACCTTCCGGAACTTCCTGAGGCTGAACATGTGCTTTAGGGTGTATGTCTTTCCTATAGCGCTGACATTTGTCGCATCCTTCTACATATGCAGAGATGAATCCTGCCATGCGTGGCCACCAATAATAGCGGCTAACTAGTTCTATGGTTCCGTTTTTACCAGGGTGACCAGTGGTTAACGAATCATGACATGATCGTACCACATCTTTTCGTAATGGCCTATCATTTGGCACATATAGTCTCCCTTTGTAATAAACGAAACCATCGTCTTCTTCCCACATCGCAACGCCGTCTGTGAGAGCTTTAGGAGCGGTCTTATCTATACTTTTAAGACCCTCTATAACTTCTGCTTCTCTCAGACTTGCCCAACGTATGCGATCTCCAAGGGAGTCTACTTCAGGACGGAAGTGAGCTTGTGCAGCGTTTAGGAAATGCTGTGGTCCTAAGACCTGGACTTGGCGATTGTCGTCTCTATCAGAAACATGGTCTTTTGAAAACCGACTTAATGCGTCTGCTTGCATTGATTCCCCTTTGCGATAGATTACTTTAAAATCGAAACGACTTAGGTAGAGTGACCACCGTGCTTGTCGTCGATTTAGATCTCGCATTGTTGCCCACCACTCTATATTCTTGTGGTCGGTAACGAGCTCAAAAGGGATTCCTTCGAGGAAATGTCTCCAATCCTCAAAAGCTCTAATGCAGCCTAGCATTTCTCTGTCGTAGATTTCGTAGTTTTGCTCTTCTTTACTCATAGAGTCAGAGCGATAAGCTACTGGGTGCCAAAGACCATCTTCATGTTTCTGAGACAATATGCCTCCTGTCGCAAATCCTGAAGCATCGACTTCAACTTGCGTGGGCAGTTCTGGATCGTAAACCTTGAGAATAGGTTCGCAACAGAACTTCTCCTTGAGCCAGTCGAATGCTTTTTGCTGTTCTGCATGCCATTGCCAAGGCATGTCTTTCTTGGTGAGGTCATGGAGAGGACGTGCTACAGTCGCAAAGTCCTTGATAAACCTCCTATAAAAATTGGCGAACCCTATGAACGCTCTTACTTCTTTCAGAGTCGTGGGTGTAGGCCAATCTTTAACTGCGGCGACCTTGCCAGGGTCCATCCGCACTTCTCCAGGTCGAATAATCATCCCTAAATATTCCATTTCTTGTTTCTCAAATTCGCACTTTTCAGGCTTTAGATAGAGGTCATACTCTTGTAATCTTTTTAGTACCTCGCGTACAATTTTGCGATGGTGTTCGAGATTACGGCTATAGATGAGGATATCATCCATATAAACTGCAACTTCAGCCTGTGCGATTAGATCGACTAGTATTGAATTCATAAGGGCTTGGAAAGTAGCCGGGGCATTATGAAATCCGAATCCCATAACTGTGGGTTCGACAAGTCCCCTATTGGTTACTATTGCTGCTTTCCATTCATCTCCTTTACGTATTCGAATGTTGTGATACCCCCATCGAACGTCAAACTTAGTGAAATATTTTGCTCCTGTAAGCCTGTTGATAATATCTGAGGCGAGCGGTAATGGATATCGGTTCTTAATAGTTATTTTATTAAGACGTCAATAATCTTGGATAAGTCGCAGACTTCCGTCTTTCTTTTTGATAAAGAATACGGGTGAGGCCATTGGTGACTTTGATGGTCTCAAATATCCTTTTGCGAGATTTTCTTCCAAGAATTTATCCAATGCTTCCTGTTCTATTACCGACATGGGATACGTTTTGACCTTCCAATGCGTTACTGCATCTGGTTCTAAGTCAATAGCGTGATCCCAGGGCTGATGCTTAGGGAGTCGATGAGATTCTTCTTCTGAAAATACTTTTGCGAAGTCACGATAGTGAATAGGGATCATCTCATTGAACGTTTTCTTTTCTTTAGCTGCTATAGCTTTTTCCGCAATTGCTTGCGAATAAGTGAAGCCTGCTAAACAGAATACGTCGTCTTGAGAAGTTTCCAATACTTTCTCCGCGAGGAGACGGCGGCGTTCCATCCGGTTTGCCATAATGCGCGTCACCTCCACCTCAATTGGTTCAGGGCCCAATCCCTGGTCTGCATTGAGGCGCATTGTGCCTGCTTGCCAATCTATGGTAGGGTTCCGATGTCGAAGCCATGGTAGACCCAAAATAACTTTTTCTGGTCCCAAGCTGGTTACAAAGAAATCGAATTTTTCTTCGTCCTGACCAACTTGCAGAACAAGTGAAACTTTATGGGTTATGCTCCCTGCTTCGTTTAGCGTTCCGTCGATATTGTGAAGACGAATTTGCTGCGCTAAAGGAACCTGCCACATCTTCTGGCTGTCGGCGTACTTTTTGTCGATGAAGAGCGCAGTTGCTCCTGAGTCGACCATAGCTGCTACTTTTGTAGTACGATGACGTCCTTTTAATATACACGAAATATGGAAATGGGATTTTGCATGTTTTGTTTCGGGAATAATTACAGAATTGAGTGCGGCATCAGAAAACTTCACTTGCTGCACTGCTTCTACTGGAGCAATAGGAACAGTATATACATTGTTCATCTCCGAGGCAGATGTAGATAGAGTTGATACGACAGAAGAAACACTACTACCATCTAACTTACAAGCAGAAACTGAAAAACTATGAGTACATAAGTCCGAAACTGAGTCATATGGTACTACTAGGGAACTGTCCGCAGCTATTGACAGTCCCGACACTAAAAAGACGCTTTCAGAGCTTTAATCTGTTCGTCTTGTTCTTGAATTTTTGCCATAAGCTGGGCCAACAAGTCTGCTTGCGTCTTGTTATCTTTGGCCGGCGATGGTTTTGAGGATGATGAGGCGGCTGCCGTGACCGCTGGTTGTGATGATGTAGACGGGGTTGAGACCGTTCCGTCGGTAGTAGCCTTTGCTGAGGCAGATTTGCCTGGCTTCCCGACGTACTTGGCGAAGCAAACCGTAGATCTGTGACCAACTTTGCCACAATGGTTGCATACGTCTCGTTCGTGTCCTCCGTCCTTCTTCGTGTGTTGTGTTGAACCGCACCCATAACACTTCCCTTGCATGTGTTTCATATAAGCGGTCCTGTCCTTCTTCGGGCCGTTGTTGTTGTTGTTGCCGGTGCTGCCAGTGCGAGTGGCATCTACCTGCATTGCGTTAGGATCTGATGATGCCCCAAAGGGCGTATGGGAAGTGGTATGGCCCTTCTTCTCAGCTTGGCGCTGCCTATAACGTTGGTCTATGACCTGTGCTGCAGCCCTTACTTCGTCGAAAGTGCCAATGGGTCGGTCCGTGAGTGCCAATCCGTCTTTTACAAACTCTGAGAGTCCGTCGTAAAAACGTTGGCGGTGGTCGGCATCTGACCATCCTGTTTGACCTGTATGCTGATCGAACTGTGCCATATACTCCGGCACAGATCCTTTTCCTTGTCGTATTTTCTTCAACGCCTCCCGCGCTGATTCTGCTGTATCAAGAGGGGCGAACCTTCTTGAGAATTGGTCGACGAATGTCTGCCAAATCCCACCAAAGGGGTCCCGGCCGTGCTGCAATTCTTCCAAATGTGGGAGAGCCCATGTTCGTGCGTCACCTTCCATTAGATTCAATACTGATTGAATCCAACTGGTCTGGTTTATAATCCACGCGTTCGTGGGTTGATTGAAAGTATTTAAAGGGTCTCCCTGCGCCTGCGCGTAGTTGTTGAATGCAGCGAGGAAATGTCTAGCTTCGACACTTCCTCCTTTGCCGTCCCATGCTTTTGGTTTGGGAATGACATCCCGATTTCCACTTCGTCCTCCCGGCCTTGCAGCTAGTAGAGTAACCTGCTGTGCTAAGAGTCCGATGGCATTGCCGATATCCGTGACTAATCTCGTGAGGTCGTCTAGAGTGGGCGGGGGAGCGGGGACAATAGGTGGTAATCCACCGCCTCCACCACCTCCTCCACCTCCTCCTGGTGGTCCGCCTCCACCTCCTGGTGCACCTCCTCCACTTCCTCCTGCTGCTGGGTTTCCAGACATACTTTCGTCTGAATCTGGTTCGTTGATGTCTTCGTCCTCGTCCGAGTCAGGTGCTCGTGGCCCCCAAGATGTGCTGTCTAATTCCTTCCTTTGTTCTTCAGATAGATCTGCCCAATCGACAATATAAGCCGAGAGATCTCGAGCTTTTGCTTTATTGTTCTTCGATTTGGCTGGGAGATTCTGGCCGCGAAGCTGAGCTTTCCTCCTGGTTTTCGCCACTGTTTACTTCGGTGGACGAAAGTGTGGGCTCTACTACAACTGCGGTGAAATACGAGGATTGGGAAGGAGTATTGATAAGATTGGGGTCGTCTGGTCCTGCAAGAGACGATGAAGATGAAGAGGAATGAGCAGAGTGTTCGTATTCGTGCTCTCGAGTTTCGTGGGGGTGAAGTAGGTCTCTTTCTGAATAAAGAGCCGGTCTGATATTAACGTTTCCTTCACCAGTCCACTCGTGCGTGAGGAAATGTGTGAGGTAAAAATCGTGTACTCGAAATGGGGATGTTCCTATGTATCCCGCTGATCCACCAAAATCTCTTTCTAACAGATGATATAAAAACCGGTTTCTTCTGATTTCGCTGTTGATGTGCTCAGCGAATTGTACAGCGGCCGGTGATAATTCCTCTCCTTCGTCCTCCTCAAAGATGTACTCTTCTTCTATAAGAGTGCTAACCAACGATTGCTGCGAAACGTTGGGCGTGTAGTTGTTTAAGGTGGAGAGTGATGGTAGAGGCGAAACTGGCAGATGACTTGGTGCCGGTGGTGAGGGCGTACGAGGGATAGGTGACGGTGTGCGGGTAGGAACGTGTACTTCGAGTGATGCGTGTGTGGATGAAGGATGACTTCTCCTTCTCCGGATTGTGCGATATGCCTGTACTAGGCGAGAGATGATAGAAACCAGTTTGACGAAACTGGGGTGGACTGTAGTGCAAGGGTACGATCGGCGCGTAACGCTAACCGAAAGGTGAAGAGCAAATGTCTATCAAGCAAGACCAATACACCCTGATCGATGACACAGGGCGCGAGGCTGCGGCGATAAAGACAAGAGCAGGAAATGGGGTTTGAATGAAAAGTACAGGAACACAAGGCTGTCTGCCGCAGTCTCCTCGACCTGTTGGCTGCCTCTCACGCCGAAGCGCTCTCACAAGTGTTCTGATTACAGAGGGTAGCTGTCGCGTCTGCAGGTCTTTCACTGCAGCGGCCGTTCTGCTCTGGTCCTCAGGCGCACAGGTAAGGTGTATGTACTAGGACTGTGTGTGCACTAGCCACCTAGGGAATAAGGGATACGTGTCGCTGGTGAGCGAAGATGTGTCAAGAGCGAAGTATAAGAACTTGTCCTAATGTAGCGGATGACTATCGGCTACGTCAAGCAAGCTGGAAATTGAACGGGCTCGTCAAGGACAGCTCAAGCCTGACGCGGAGATAAATCACGCGCCGAAACTAACCGTGTGGAGCGTGCTAGACTTGATACCTTTATGCAAGGTAATAATGGCGGTGTCACACTAGCGATCAGTTCTGAGTAGAAACCAAGAGGACAAGTTAGATTGGTTTACTATAGAAGACAAGAGGAATGCGCACCTGAGTAGAAACCAAGAGGACAAGTTGGTTCTACTCAGGTCGCTACAGGGTGTCTTATATACTACTAGGGATGAGTCACTTACTAATCTACTGAGTAAGTACCAATGACTACAAGCTGACGCGTCGTGTATCTATATTTAGCACTTCTATTGTGATTACTGATCACTGTGTCATAAGTGCTTACTTGCGCTGACGCGTCGCCCTAATAATAGAACAATGCTGACTGAAACCTAATACAGCATGTCATCTACATTACCCTATTGTTCTACGACATTCTATGTCCTTCCAACCAATCATAACGTACACATGTCTAATGACTACTAAGGCAGGTCCTTTCCAGGATCGCATGCCTTTGATGACAAATACAATGCACATGTTGACATCATGTGACTAACCATCTTATCATATCTAATGATAAGGACTTCAACGCAGAAAAACAGAAAAGATATACGCGTCCGTGACAATGTGGAGAACCAAGGGAGTACTGCCATGAGCATAACCCACCAGTCCCTATCCCCGAGCCCGTCGTCCCTCTCCCCATCCCCAAACCCATTCGCCCCATCTGTGTGGTGACACTTAGCCTCAACCGTGAAGAAGCCAAGGCACTGGTGGGTCGACTTGCCACTGCCCTCGGACAAGGTGGTCAAGATTCCGCTGCAGTTCCGCCGCCCTATCCCATCGAAGAACACGCTGCCCAAGGGGTGGGTGTACGAGGTTGCGGACGCCGTAGAGGAGGTCAAGCAAGAGCTGACCGACCTGTTGCTCTACAACAGCCTCGACCGACCACTCACACGTGCTCAGCGCGGATGCCTCCGCGCACAGCAATCCGATCCCTATCACCACCATCGCAGGGCTATGAATACAACCGCAGGGCTGCTTATATCCCCTTCAACATCCTCAATGAACAGGGAGTAGAGACACCAGCATGTTACATCAAGGTGCACCTCGAAGTACCCAACCCCTTTGCCAAAGCCCGGATGAGCATGAGGGGACCTGTATACCGCGGTGAGATTCATGCCGCCCCTATTAACGACACGGAGACGCCTGCGATGGAGCTGACTGCGGAGAGGATCTGCATCCTTGGCGACAACTATCACTATCGAGGGGTGGTGGATGAAGCGGTGGACAGAACGGGAGACCGATCGTTGAAGGCAGAGGTGAGGCGCTATCGAGGGCTAAAGGTGAAGGCGGCGGGTTTCCAGGAGCAGATCCGGCGCATCAAAGACCAGTTATTTGCCATGCAGATGGACCAGTGAGCCAATTGGGATAGGCTGCAGGATGCACAGGTGTACGAGCGAGTAAACGAGGAGGTATGCCGAGACCAGAGGATTCATCCTCTTACTGTATGGTCGGTAGAATGTGGGTGTTTACCCTGAAAAGGGGATAATGTCACAGACTGCCTCAGAAGTGGACTGACATAACGGTTATGACTACGCTGTCAGATTACATTAGTCATGGACAGGGGCCGGAGTATCATTGTAGCACGGTCTCACACACTGTCAAGCGTCTTATTGTCTGATAGTATCACATGCCACAGACATGACTCATTCTTAGGATAGCGGTACTAGGGTTCATGACTCATACTATAGTTTAGACTCCGCTTTAAAGTGAGTCTTATCTGTATATAAGTCGACTAGTTTAGACCAGGGATCCGCATCCTGGTCTTCTTCAATTCGCTATCTTGTCTTAGTTCCTTTCCTCTCCAGTCTGCCTTTCTTTGTCACCATCTTCCTTTTCTTCTTCCTTTTCCAACTCTTCTCTCTCATCATCGACATAGTGGAGGTGCTATCACGCCCTTTTCACTCTAAGGGGACCTAGTGTCAGCCAACCTAGTGTCCGAGAACATCAGTTATGTGTTGCAAGCCACTTCAGTAGTCCAAGTCGGACAAACGGTTAGCGAACCGTTACAAATGTAGTGTACAGTAATGTCATAACTGCTATAAGATACATACATACTTATTATGTTTCAACACTCCCCCTTGCTAAGTGCACATAAGTGCTCTAAGCAAATGTTTTGCTTATAGCAATACAACCCAATAGTTGACATGCCAGATTGAGATGAGCAGAAGTCTCAAAAGAGTTTTATGACTCTTTCTTTAATCAAGATTAAGCAACATCAGTAGTGATATTCTATTTACCTGCAGGTTAAATAATGTCTGCTATTTGATCTGCTGGTAAAGTAGAAAATACTACTAGGTTTGCTTTGTTGATATTAAAGAGTCCTCTTATAAATCAGATAAGCAACATTAGTAGTGATATTTTACTTATGCAAAGCAGAAGAAGTTTATGAACCTCTTATGCTCAGCATAAAGTAAAATACAATACTACATCCACTTTATTGATTTAATAAAGACCTTTCTTGAGTAATGAGACACAAGAGTTACTTCATATATTTCTTGTGCACATTCCTCAGATGCAGAGCCTTTCGATCCAGGTCTAGCCCAGATGGCTTGTGCTCTATCTCAAGGCAATTTAGCCAAACTATATCCCATAGCCATTGGTGTTGGGACTTTTGGGTTTGTTACTTTAGGAACTTTCCATAACCTTTGTTATCAGCTGTCAGAGGGTGTTCCAAGGATGAGTTAGACTCTAGTCCTAAGTGATACACTGGCAGTGGGTATCCTTGACCCAGCTTTGGTGTTTCACTTTTTAGGATGAGTAAAACTCTAACCCTAATTGTTCTCAAAACTTCTGAAACTTTATATGTCCCAGATTTTTGGCAAACAGATCTGTGGGATTCTTGGATCCTTCAATGAAGAAGAGTTCAATCCTCTTTAATTGAATGATTTTGTGAATATAATGATATCACAAGTCAATGTGTTTAATACACTTTTCTTGCACCGGATTAGATGCTAAGAAAATAGATCCTTGATTATCACTGCACAATGGTATTGGAAGTAGATTTATTCCAAGCTCTTCAAAGAGTGATCAGATCCAAACCAATTGTCTGCTTGTATCAGAGAGCAACATATATTCTGCTTCAGTAGAAGACAGTGCAATTGATTTTTGTGCATGTGAATTGTGCATGTGAATTCCAGCAGAATACACCATTGGCTAATTTCACCATATAGCCCATTGTAGACTTTCATGTAACTGGGTCTGATGCCCAATCAGAGTCTGCAAATCTGACTAACCCCTGATCACTCTTGCCATCATAGACAAGAGCATATTTAGATGTTCCTAGTAGATAGTGGCAAATATATAGCACTCTATCTAGGTGATCTTGGTTGGGATTAGTTGTGAATTGCGACAACTTAGTCACAGCATAGGCTATATCTGGTTGTGTTCCAATCATTATGTATAGCAGTGATCCTATAACTTGTTGGAATTTAGAACAAAGTTTAGGATCTGCCACAGAGTTATTAGGCTTTGGTTGATACCCTTCCGGTAACAGAGTGGGTGGCGATTTAGCATTAAGAAGTTTAAAATGCTGCAGCACTTTGTATAGATAATCTACTTGGTCAATTTTTATACGACCTTTCAATTTCACAATGTGCATGTGTAAAAACTCTTGAACATTGCCTAAATCACTGCATTCCCAGATCTTCATGAAACATTGTTTCAGAGAACTGATGTCTTTTATTTTTGCTCCTAGAAAGGGCACATCATTGACATAGACAATGATGACAATGGTTTTATCTTTATTTACAAAGATACCAGAGTCAGAAACAAGTCGTGTACAACTTAAGATAGCCATGGATTTATCAAGTGCTCTCCACCACACTAGAGCCACTTGTTTCAATCCATAAATGGCTTTCTTAAGGTGCATAACTTTGTTTATGTTTTTAGGGTCTTTAAACCCTTCAGGTTGTTTCTTGTAGAGCTCTTCTTCGAGCTCTCCATATAGAAAGGCTGTTTTGACATCAAGTGCAGAGATGTGCCAATCTTTTAACACTGCAAGCACTATCATCATCTGTACTGTCTCAAACTGTACCACTGGTGAGAATATTTTGTCATAATCAATGACTTCAACCTGAGAGAAGCCTTTGGCTACAAGCCTGGCTTTCTTTTGGCTGTCTGACTTTAAGTTGAAAACCCATTGGTTTTTTATGACCTTTCTGCCTTTCTGCAGGTCTACTAGTTTGTAAACTTTGCATCTGCAGAGGGACTCTAACTCCTTGCAACATGCAAGTTTCCACTCCTCCTGTGTGTCTGCAGGCATCTTAAGAATGTCTTTATAATGTTCAAGGTATTAGGTGATCCTAGATCAGTCAGTACAACTGCTTTAGCTAGCAGTGCATCTAGGAATTTGACTCCCCCTTCCTTAGCAAGGCAGATAAGCAATTGCTGTTCAACTTCATCCTCTAACTCATGCAATTGATTGCTCTGAATAGTTGGAGGATCACTGGTTTGCTCAGGAAATTCTCCTGGAACCAATTGATCTTGAGAGTTATCATCTTGGGAGCTACCCAGTTGATTCTCAATCATCTTTTGCCAACTATGCAATTGCCCAATGTCATGCACCACTTTAGATGGTGGCTTATCTCTGTAGACATTGTTAGGATTTGAAGGAACCTTCCTCTGATGTGCTGACCATCTAGGTGCCTCCATAGAGGTAACTTTCCTAGATTTGCCTTTTGTTTTAGGCTTAGGTACAGGATCAGGGTCAGGAGGTGGAGCTTGCTGCTCTTCAGGCACATCAGGTGCAGCCTCATCATACTTGGCAGGCAATGGAGCACTTCTCCCTTTGGGTTGCTTAGGAGGGATATTGTCAAGATCACCAGGAGTGGGATCATCAAACAAATCATGTGGTGGTTGGATGGACAGTGGTTCATCTAACTGGGTAGTCCCATGTGTCTTCCCTTGTGAACACTCTGAAGAGCATTTAGGGAATAATAACTCATCAAAGAGTGCTTTGTCTGAATAGAACAAAGTATTTGGAGTATGCATAAACACATTGGCTTTCATTTCAGCCTGTCTACCAAGGTAGATCATGAGTTTGCTTTTAGGAGAAAGTTTATTTTTTCTGCAAGACTCAGGAATGTGTACATATGCACTGCATCTGAACACTCTTAGATAGGATATATCAGGGATTTCATTGTTTAATAAGGAAAAGGGGGTTTGCCAAGTAAGACAACTTATAGGCATCCTATTATAACAATGAGTGGCATGTAATACTGCAAATTTCCACCAGGATTGCAGTAGACAAGCTTCTAGGCACATAGCCTGAGCTTTGTCCATTACAGTGTGCATAAAGTGCTCTGCACACCCATTCTGTTGTGGCATATGAGGTGCAGATTGTAATACTGTAATGCTGGCATCCTTTAAGATTTTAAGGAACACATCTGATTTATATTCACTGCTGGCATCTGACATCCACTCTTTTATGGTAGTGCTATATTGGTTATTAATAAGTGCTAACCATTGCTTTAATGCAATAATTGCCAAAGCTTTATCACACAAGAGTTGAATCCATGCAAAAGAAGTATAGTCATCTAAGAAGACAATAGGGTAGGCCCACTTTAGGGTAGACCTTTGCCCGTTGCCAACTAGCCAAGGGTGATCACCACCATGAATAGTCCTGCAGGTCTAATTTAATGGTGTTGTTTGCTATGTGAAACAATGATCCCCCTGTGGCAGGGCCCATAACCTGTTGCACAGCACATGGCACAGCATGCAGGCATGGATGCTCACCTTGGGAAAGGTATTGAGCATAGGGTGTAGAGTGTAGAGTGAAGTGTATAGTGGACAGTAGACGAGGCAAAGCACAGTATATTGCACTGGGGAGAGGGGTCATCTTCACCTCTCCTTGTATGTGGAAAGCTAGTCCCTATGACTCAGCCATGTCTGTTTGACTCAAAGTGATGAGTAGAGGTGTCCACAATATTGCATTTTCAGTGATGCCTAATGTGTAACACCCCAGAACTCTCCAGAATCATTCACATGACCCTGATAAGAGTTATGCCCAACACCTTACAGACATTGCACTATGTACATACTAAATATGGTAATCATACTTAATGTAGTGTACAGTAATGTCATAACTGCTATAAGATACATATGTACTTATTATGTTTCAACAAGGCACACCACTGATGACCACAAACTCAGGCTCAGAGCCATCCAAGGTTCCAGGAATGACAACAGGCAGCTTGAGGAAGGCTATGGGTCGGCACAAAAAGGAGATTGCCACCAACAAAGAGAGGATCAAAATCCTTGACTGGTACCACAAAAATGGGAAAATCAATCACTCATGGCCAAGCACTTTGACAAAATTTATCCTCACCTCCATCTCAAACAGCCCTTGGTATCCTCCTGGGTCAAAGATGAAGCAACAGGGTGGGCAGCATACAAGATGGAGGATGGTGTGGCTCACTCAGCCAAATGAGCTCGCATGACACATCACCCTGAGGTCACCAAAATGATGGATCTATGGATCATAAAGGTATGTGAAGATGGCTTGTTGCTCACAGTGTTACGATTTGCCAATCGTACTGCCTGACTTAGGCGTAAGGGGGTCTTGATGAATGACACAGGCTACACTTGACGGTCTTGACCTCTATCACCTGCTGAAAGGGATAGGAATACTGGTGAAACTATACAGAAGTGGATGATCACAACAGCCTGAGTTAAGGCGAAGCAACGACTGTATCTGCTTGGGTTTTCAAGGATGCTGAGAGGAATACACAGGAAGGGACAACTCCGAGCTAACTGGGTGTAAAGCACAAGAAACTAAGCTAAAGACTACTGCTCGAGCTGCAGAGTCTTATATACCGTATAAGTAACATATTCAGGCTCCTACTGAACCTGAAACCCTATAGTAATTGTCCAATGGCATACTGCCATCATGCCACAGGGGCTTATCGACCGTGAGTCATAGATAATAGCCTCAAGGCATTCCTCATGCCAGGGGCATACAACACATGTCCAACCCATGACCGTATCTCTGGCCAATGGGATAAATACCTCTGTGCACCACACGCCTCATGGCCCTTCCGCCAAGCCCGCCTAGATCCTTCCAGAACCTTTCCGACTCCCAGCCAGAATCCTCCTAGATCCATCCAGACTCCTCATGGCAGACCATCTGCCTAGACCCTGTCTAGAACATGACATCATAATTCATCAGCTGCCCATCACTTATCCAGCTAGACCCCTCTAGGCTCAAGTCTGGCCCCTGGGTCTGGGCGTCCATCACGTGATCCGGTCACGTGACTTCTTCTGGTGGTCTTGCTCTGAACTCGTGACCCATGACTTATTTGTTAGACTTCCATAGTCCGGGTTATGTCACGTGATCCCATCACATGGTCCTCATCCTGCCTGTAACACTGCCAGCGCGCCGCACAACTGCGTATTGTCGGGTACTCACTGCTCGTGCCAGTGCTAACTGCTTTCCTAAAGCTTCGTCTTCGGCTTCTTCTGCCAACTTCTGCTTCTTAAAGGCGTGCGCTTTCTGGACCAGCGCTCCAACCTTTGCCTTGCTATCGAACTCCACGCTTTTCCGGCGGGTCACGGGCCGATCCGTGACACACAGGGGAAGTTCTTTGCCAGAAATGGCAAGTGTCTGCAGATATGGTGGGTGTACCAGAGGATGAGTGTCTGGCCCTCAGTGATGGGTGGCTGACCCAGTACAAACATCAAATGGGCCTGAAGCAGATGAAACAGCATGGCAAGGCTGGTTCTGTGCAACCAGAGGTTGTTGAACAGGAGCAGCATCAGATTCAGGAACTCATCCAACAATCTGGCTTTGCACTGCAGGATATATTCAACATGGATGAGACTGGCTTGTTCTATGCATGAGCTGTGTTTTCTTGGGTGTCCAATTGTTATGGCACTCACAAGATATGTCTCTGATCAGGTTGCCTCCAGATCGAGGGCTTGCAAATGCAAAGCAGTCAGGTGTTTGAGGCAAAAAGGTTTGGCTGACCTATGTGTTCATGTCAAATGTGGATGGCTCTGAGAAATTGCCACCCTTAATTATTGGGAAGGCTCAGAAGCCTCACACTTTCAAAAACAAGACTGGTACACAACTTGGGTTTTATTACTGTAACAATGCAAAGGCCTGGATGACTACAAAGATCTATCAAGAGTGGTTGCAGGATTGGGATCAGAAACTCCAGGCTAAAGGGAGGCATATCCTCCTGCTACAGGACAACTTTTCTGGAAATATCCCCCCTTATGAAGGCCTCACAAACATTTGCATTGAGAATCTTGCACCCAATCTTACTGCCCATATTCAGCCAATGGATCAAGGGATCATCAAATGCTTCAAAGCACACTATCAAGCAGGGTATATCCAATGTTCCATTGACAATTATGAGGGTGGGTCACACCATCTAACATCTACAACATTGACCAGCTTGATGCAATGTGGCTTGCTGACAGTGCTTGGCTTGAGGTTGACATGACAACCATCTGCCACTGCTGGGATAAGGCTGGCATCTTACCAGACATGCAGCACACCATGCTGCTAACACAACATGCACTCCCAGTCTCATCCCTTCTCCACCCTCAAGAAGACCCCATTTCTGTTGTAGAGAACCAGGTTGTCACATTGTTGGACAAGCTGGAGAAAACTGGTGCATTGCAACATTCAAATCAGATGGACATTTCTAAGCTTCTCAACCCAGCATACAAGACACATTGAATGGACACAGTTACTGACAAAGATATTTTTGATGCAGTGATGGAGGCGAGGAGGGAGCAGGAGGCAGGGAAACATGATGGCACTGATGATACCACTAGCAATGCCGACACAGAACCAACTCCAACTCACGCTGAGGTAATCCAAGTGACATTAATGCTTGACCACTTTTGGCCACTTTACAAAGGACAAAAATGACACATTCTTACAGGAGTTTGAGTCAATGTTGGTCTCATTTAGGAAGTGGACACAGGCAGACAGTATGAAGAACATGGTGGACTCAAAACTGACATCCTACTTCACTTAAATGTACTGTAGCTTTGGTGTCTTTGTAATTGTAAAATTTTCCAGGCAACACATGACCAATTTCAAACTCTTGCAGAACCCATACTCCCTAATAACCCATAGCATTGGGCCTATCCCAAGGGGTATGGGTTATGAGGGAGTTGACTGTAAATAAGATATGTTGACTGTGTCAACAACAACCTTGCTTAATCCACATGCATTGTCAATGATTTGAGCATCTGAACACAATCAAACATTGGAGTAGTGGCAACAATGGTGGGGAACTAGAGAAAAGTGAATATAAGAGATGCCAACAGAACAGGGGTCAGCACACTGTGAAAGACACATGCAAAAAGAACAGAGACAGATATGGTAATAAATTGCAGATTCTTTTTTTTTTTGGAAAGTGTTCTATTCAGTGACCACTTATTATTACCTAATCACATAATGATCCTGAGTGACTTCCATGACTGATGGGTGAAACAACAGTGAGAATCTCACAATACTCATGGGCCAGCCGACATCAGCCGAGATGGAAGATTCTTCCATCACTCATGGGCTGGCTGATGTTGGCTCAGAGCAGAGTTGTCACTCAGAAAATGACATTTGTACCAATCTAGCATGGTGAAAATGAACAATTAAGAATTCAAAACTATGTTAGATACAGACATGTTGATGAGAAGAATAATGCAGGTGGGTGGAAGAACCAGTGTCCTCTCATCACAGGGAATGCTACATATGAAAGATGCTCTGGAGTGCTTCGGAGTGAATGTGTATATGCTTTGTTGCACAAGTTGTGGCATGTGCACTACTCCAGAAGAGGTAAAAATACATCTTTGAATGTGAGTCCTCTCAATGGGATGGGGTGCTCTAGATACTATCCATTCCTGTTGGTGGGCCTGAATTTGGAATATTTACTTATAGTAGGTACTCCAAAGTAGATGCAAATACTCTGAAGTACCAGCAGATACTCCTAGTATATGAAAGTACTTGAGATGTGCTGGAGTCTCTGCAAATACTTGAGAGTGCATGGAGTATTTACATGTACATCACTTGGTACATCAGAGCATTTTAAAGGTACTTGGGGGTACTCTCAGTTATTTGTATGGACCACATACTCAGGAATATGTGCAAATACTCTGGAGTTCAATACATACAGATGTTCCAGAGTGGACACAAATACTTGGAGTGCTTTTTGAGTATTTGTATGTACTCTGGAGTATTTTAATATACTCCAGAGTATATACAATTACTCCAGAATACCAGCACATAGTCCACAGTATATGAACATACTTGAGATATGCTGGAATATCTGCAAACAGTTGGGAGTACTTGCATGTACTCCAGAGAAAATTCATGTACTCTGGGGCACTGTCCATTTTGTATGGAGCATGTACTATGGAGTATGCACAGGCACTCTGAAGTACATGCAAATACTCCAAAGTACTCACAAGCATTTGAAGACACTACAGCATATCTGAAGTATTTGCATATACTGCTCAGTGTATGCATGTATTTCAGAGTATTTGTGTGTATTCCATTCTGTGGCATTTGAATGTGCTCCAGAGTACATGCAAATACTCAGATGCACACCCAGGCATTTGCAGATACTCATGCTGTCACGGACTGGCCAGCGCTGACTTCTTATGACAGGATATCATTGGGACTGTCTTCGTTCTTATCTTATCTCACCCCCCATCATTGCGCATTGTATGGTCATCAGATGACTCTAGGACATGTGACGGGCTAGGTTCCGTGGCCTTCCATGATGTTCCATTCCTAGGACAGGTGTATTAGTATTACTCACCCAGACTCACACGCTGTCAAGCGTTCTATTGTTCTTCAGTATCACATGCCACGGACATGACTCATTCCCAGGATAGCTGTACTAGGGTTCGTGACTCATTACTTAGTTAGACTCTGCTTTAAAGCGAGTCTTACGTGTATATAAGTCGACTAGTAAAGACCCGGGATCCCTATCCTGGTCTTCTTCAATTCGCTATCTAGTCTTGGTCTCCTTTCCTTTCCCAGTCTGCCTTTCTTCATCACTCTATTCCTCTTCTTCTTCCTCTTTCAACTCTTCTCTCTCATCATCGACTTAGTGGAGGTGCTGTCACGCCCTTTTCACTCTAAGGGGACCTAGTGTTAGCCAGCCTAGTGTCTGAGAATGCCTGTCAAGTGTTGCAAGCCACTCTAGTAGTCCAAGTCGGACCAATGGTTAACGAACCGTTACATTAAGACCAGGATCCCATCGTGGTGTTGCAAACTACAAGAGAACGTTGGGCATCAGAAGGGCCCTTTGAAGTATATAATCTACAAGGACCGGTACTAAGGGAAGTACCAGAAAGCTTTATCAAAGCAGCAGAGTGGCGTATACATAACGGTATCGAACGATATCACGCCAAGTCAAACGCACCAGAAGAATCTAGTTCGGAGCATTGGTATCCAGTTGAGTTCAACTTCGAACATCTTTGTTGGGTGGAAATCCGTTGGATTGAAAATCTAGAAGTCGGGGGAACTTGGGAAGCTTTCCATATCGCCGGAGAAGACTTAGGGCTTGACATCATCCTGCAAGACGCAGAGGATCAGGATCGATTGGATCGAGCCAGAAGGATCCGGAGCACAGTTGACAAAACCCCCACGACACGAACAAGTACACCATCAGTCGCGAGCGAAGCAAGTGCTATCCAAGTACGGTCACCAGCACCACAGAGAGGAAGCGATCAAGTTATCGCATTACAGTTAGCTGAGTCGCTACACATACAGGATCCAATCATGAGTCGTACGATGACCATGGAACCAACAACAGGAACTATCAACCCACGCATGGGGCATATGGAAATGCCCATGAACCCAGACGATGTAGCGCTATATCGCACCATAGGACCAGACCAGCCGGACCCTCCAGCGGCTCGTGAAAGACGAGCATCACCACGAATCCCATTCGGATGGCCACGAGGAGGACAAGGACCCGGAGGCAGACCATTCGGAGGGCCACCAGGAGGAGATGGAGGACCACCAGGAGGTGGGGGACCACCAGCAGGGATACCAATGCCAATGCCAATGCCACAAGCTCCACAACCAGGAGGACACCACGGAGACAAATTAGTGGGTAACCCACCCATCATCTTTACAGGAGATCGTTCCAAGGCCGAACAATTTATCACACAATGGCAACTATACGAAGGAGTCAACATTACCAATACGCTCATGCGTAACCCATACCAACGAGCTATGTTCTTCCTCACATACATTCAAGGGAACCTCGTTAACGAATGGGTCAAAGGAGTCAACGCTTGGCTCCGTACTCAAGTTACTACCCAAGGATGGGCAACAACAGACGAACACCTCTGGAACGGCGTAATCCGCGCCTACAATAGGCAGTATGCCGACGTATTGGAGCAAGAAAAGGCTCAAGCAGAGTTAGGAAGAGGTCTCCGCATGCAGAATGGGGACTTGGACGGCCTCATTACGAGATTCGAACAATTGGTGCACCACGCCAACTACGACGTCAACCAGCCACTGGTGTTGCAGATTTTCACAGATGCATTGCCGCATGCAATGTATGAATATATCTTCAAAAACATACAACCCTGGGATTATGAAGGATGGTGCGAAGTGTCCATACAACAACAAAAGGTGTTCGTACACATGAAGAGTCGACTTGAGCAGTTTAATCCAAGGAAGAACGTGCCAACCAGTTTCAACAACTGGAAGGGCAACAACAACGCCAATCGATGGCGTCGACCTAACATCCCAAACCTCCCAGATCCAAATGCCATGGATCTGTCACCAGGACGAGCACGACTGGCTCAGGCTGAAGATTATGAACCGGGAAGAAACCGTTACCGCACTCCAGAAGGAGAAGAACGAGGAACGAGCACACCAGTAGGACAAAGGAAAGTCCTAAAATGTTTCAACTGTGACAAACCTGGTCACTTTAAAAGAGATTGTCGACAGCCCGTGAGGCAAAACCCCTTCTATCGACAAAATCAAGGATCTCCGCGTGTTCGACAAACGGATACAGAGGAAGACGGCTTATACGCCGCTCGAAGCATCGTAGACGATCGAAGCGTCATCGAAGGACGCACTCCCCAACAAAAAGCTCAAGCATGGCTAGAGGGAGTAGCCGAAGAACCCGACAAGGTTAAAGACCTCATTATGCAACAATTGTGGAGGCAAGAGGATTTTCAAAATGCCTGAACCCAACGGCCTGGGTGAGGGCTCTTCGTTGTAACTCTGTATACATCACACGCTACCGTTCGATGAGAATTCCAGTGTCGATTCGTACAAGTTGCTTCATGGCCGATAAGCGAGCGCTAGTAGATTCGGGAGCTACTGATAACTTCATGCACCCAAATTTCGCGACGAAGATGGGGTTGGGAATGAAGGAACTCCCAACACCCAGGAAAATATTCAACATTGACAACACCACCAATAAATCGGGGAAGATCACGCACTATCTCGACCTCGACATATATACTAAAGGAATCCACAGAGAAATGTGCTTCCTCATCACAGACATAGGAAGTGAAGATATTCTGCTAGGCTATCCATGGCTAGCGTCGTTCGAACCAAAGTTCAGTTGGAGACACGCCATTATTGACAAACGAACTCTTCCGGTGGTCATCTCATCTGTCAACCCCCGTATCATCAGACCACGGCCGGTGATCGCTGCAACACTATCAGAGGAAGACAAGTATCATATAGTCCGCACGCTTGAATCCCAGTCAACCATTCGAGGCGTATCAACGGAACTAGCAATTCAAGCGGGACAAAATCAAGTTGCCGCTGAAGTCCCGAAGGTATATGAACGATTCGCAAAGTTGTTCAGCAATGAAGCATCATCCCGATTCCCACCGTCAAGGCCATGGGACCATGCTATCGATTTCAAACCATCCGCGCCAGACGCACTACCCTGTAAAGTCTACCCCATGACACAAGATGAGGACAAATCACTGCTCAAATTCCTGCAGGAACAGGAAGCTAAGGGATATATTCGTCCCTCCATCTCACCTTACGCATCACCATTCTTCTTCATACAGAAAAAAGACGGCAAGCTGAGGCCGGTGCAAGATTACCGGCGTATCAATGACATCACTATCAGCAATCAATATCCTCTTCCCTTAATCACCGACCTCCTCACAGACCTGAGCGGCGCGAAGATCTTCACGAAACTTGATGTCAAAGACGGATACAACAACATCCGTATCAAGGAAGGAGACGAACACAAGGCTGCTTTCAAGACCAAATACGGGTTATGGGAGCCACTAGTCATGTTTTTCGGGCTGAAAAACTCACCAGCTACGTTCCAAAACATGATGAACTACGAGTATAGGGACACTATTGATTTTTGTAATGCCAGGGGGACTGCAATACACATCTATATGGATGACATAGCAATAGCAACCAGCACCAACTTGGAGGACCATATCAAGGCAGTATCGGCAGTATTTGAAGTCGCAGAACGATTGGACCTCTATTTCAAACCAGAGAAGTGCACTTTCCATGCCCCACGTATGGATTACCTGGGGGTAATCCTTGAAAAGGGGATAATGCGCATGGACCCCGTCAAAATAGCGGGTATCAAAAATTGGCCTACACCCACCAAAGTTAAGGACATTAGATCTTTTTTGGGCTTTTGCAACTTTTACCGACCATTCATTCGAGGATTCGCACACATTGCGAGGCCACTAAACGAATTAACACGCAAAGACACTGAATGGCTATGGACAGAACGTTGTCAAAAAGCGTTTGATGAACTATGGGACAGAGTTACAAGCGAACCAGTATTGGCACACCCTGAACTGGACAAGCAGTTCGAACTGGAGGTTGACGCATCGAGTTTTGCAGTAGGAGCAGTGTTGCTACAAAAGAAGGAAGACGGCAAAAGACACCCCATTGCTTACTTCTCGAAGACACTCAACGAAGCACAACACAACTACGACATAGTGGATTTAGAGCTGCTCGCAGTCGTAATGTCCCTAGACAACTGGAGGTCATTCCTAGTGGGCTCCCCACACAAAGTGATTGTCTATTCGGACCATCAAAACCTCCTGTACTGGAAAGAACCACATAAGATTAGTAGGCGCGTAGCCAGGGAAGTACTTCGCCTATCTGAATACAACATTGAAATCCGTCACATCAAGGGAACGTCCAATGGACGCGCGGATGCTTTATCAAGGAGACCTGATTACGATCAAGGCACTGAAGACAACACGAATGTAACAGTGTTACCAGAACATCTCTTTGCAAGAACCACGGTGACTGTTGCACCACAACACCGTCAAGACGAAGAGCGACTCAAACCATGGATCGACCCACACCAACTCAAATGCTTAGATGGCATCTGGTACAAGGAAGGACATGTGGTCGTCACAGAAGAATTATCGGGTAAATGCGAAATCATACGAGCACACCACGACCCACCAGTACATGGACACCCCGGAATCAATAGGACGACGCAAATTGTCGAACGCAATTACTGGTGGCCACAACTACGATTGGATGTCAAGGACTACGTGCAAGGATGCGCAGATTGCCAACGCCACAAGGTCAATAACCGACCAACCAAGGCGCCTTTGAGGCCTATCTACCCCAAACCCGAAGCTATGCCGTTCGAAACTATTGCATTAGATTTCATCACTAAACTACCAGAGTCACAGGGATATGACTCTATCCTCACCGTCACCGATCACCACTGTACCAAAGCAGCCATTTTCATACCATGTCGAGAAGAAATCAACGCAGAAGGAACGGCAGCACTCTACATTCAACATGTTTTCGCACATTTTGGACTGCCGTGTAAAGTCATCAGCGATCGAGACCCTAGATTTGTATCCAAATTCATGCAAGAAGTATGTCGCATCACGGGGATTGAGCGAAATCTGTCTACGGCGTATCACCCAAGGACCGATGGACAATCGGAACGCTCCAATCAGTGGGTAGAGACTGCTATCAGGTTTATTTCCGACCATCATCAGACAAATTGGGCTCCTTATCTCCCTATCGCGCAATTCGCACACAACAACTGGCCAAGTGAAACCACGAGGAAGTCCCCATTCTTCCTTTTAATGGGCTATCACCCACGTGCTGATTGGATTTCGTCATCATCACCCCTTCCACAGGTCACATTGCGCCTCGAGCAACTGAAACAGGCACGAGACATGGTGCAACAACTCATGATTAAGGCCCAGCAGTCATGGGTCAAACACTGCAATATGCCCAAATACAAGGAAGGGGACCAAGTATGGTTAGAAGGCAAGAATCTCCGTATCAATCAGCCAACCGCCAAGCTTGCACCAAGAAGACACAGCCCATTCAAGGTTATCAAGGTACTATTGCCGGTCAGTTATCAATTAGCCCTTCCCACACAGTGGAGCATTCACCCCGTGTTTCACATCGATCTTCTCACACCTTACTGAGAGACAATAACGCATGGGCCCAACTATCAGCGCCCATTACCGGATCTGGTTGATGGGGAAGAAGAATACTCCGTGGAGAAGATTCTAGACTCCCGGAAGTTCGGCAGAAGCTGGCGTCTTCAATATTTGGTCAAATGGGAAGGGTACCCTGACTCGGACAACATGTGGGTCGATAAGGATGACGTATTCGCAGACGATAAGGTGCAGGAGTTCAAAGCTTCAAACCCCGCCAAGGAAACACATATAAGGAGCCTCTCATCCGCTAAGTCTCCTCATCCCTCAGCCTTCACAACATCTCAATTACTCTTACGACACATAGCCCGATACACCCCATCCACTATGATCTTCACCAACCCCTTGAACATTGATATTGTTCCTCGGTCTTCTCCCATCAATATTCCGGTGCGACCTCTCATAGACGACCACGGCAGGGTATTGCCACGCACCCCTCCCTCTCCAACATCGCCAACACCACTGTTGTTTAGCAACAGAGTGGAAACCCCAGCATCCTGGCCACCATCTGACGACATGAATATCGAAACTCAGACACCCCCAAGAACACGTGGAGTCACTGATAACAACCCGTGGGCGCCCGTAATAACGATAAGCAGAGATCCATCCCCGTTCTTTCCCGAGGGACCGAAGGCCACCCCTGAAAAGGGGATCGAGGCGGTACCAATAGCAGGGCTAGGGGAAAAACCCGGGACCCCGCTGGTGGGTACACCAGAATATAACTATGACCTCATGTCTCCGCCGTCGCCCAAAGAGTCATCCTCCACATCAGCTAGCCCCTCGTTGGGTTCATCCAAGGCTCCCCTCCCTGACCACGACTACAAGGGGTGCACGAAGCACTGTTTCGATGTCGCCTACACCCTTCATCATCACGACCATACAGCGGCTGAGCCTACATGGACGACGGCGACCATGGTAGAAGAGAGGCCTCACAAACATCCCAAGGTGTGGGGATACGGGATGGAATACAAGGCGGAACCAACTTGGGAACGGTTGGATAGGTGGGATGGTTGGGAAGACGATGACTTGGACACGTTGCGAGCGGTGTTGGGCAATACCCTCAAAAATCTCACCTCAGCGATCCAGCGTAGGCGCTGGAACTGAAAAGGGGATAATGTCACGGACTGGCCAGTGCTGACTTCTTATGACAGGATATCATTGGGACTGTCTTCGTTCTTATCTTATCTCACCCCCCATCATTGCGCATTGTATGGTCATCAGATGACTCTAGGACATGTGACGGGCTAGGTTCCGTGGCCTTCCATGATGTTCCATTCCTAGGACAGGTGTATTAGTATTACTCACCCAGACTCACACGCTGTCAAGCGTTCTATTGTTCTTCAGTATCACATGCCACGGACATGACTCATTCCCAGGATAGCTGTACTAGGGTTCGTGACTCATTACTTAGTTAGACTCTGCTTTAAAGCGAGTCTTACGTGTATATAAGTCGACTAGTAAAGACCCGGGATCCCTATCCTGGTCTTCTTCAATTCGCTATCTAGTCTTGGTCTCCTTTCCTTTCCCAGTCTGCCTTTCTTCATCACTCTATTCCTCTTCTTCTTCCTCTTTCAACTCTTCTCTCTCATCATCGACTTAGTGGAGGTGCTGTCACGCCCTTTTCACTCTAAGGGGACCTAGTGTTAGCCAGCCTAGTGTCCGAGAACGCCCGTCAAGTGTTGCAAGCCACTCTAGTAGTCCAAGTCATACCAACGGTTAGCGAACCGTTACACATGCATAGCTTAAGTATTTACACATACTGTGGAGCGATTACTGGTACTCTGGATTATTTGCATGTATTCTGAAGTATGAGCACTCTGGAGCATTTGTATGTACTCCAGAGTAAGTATGTAGTACCTGAACATACTTCAGATTATATGGAAATACTCCAGATTACAATGACATACTCCAGAGTACATGCAAATACTTCAGATATGTTGCCATATCTGCAAATGCTTGCAAGTGTTTTTGAGTATTTGCATGTACTCCGGAGTACATTCAAATACTCTGGAGTACATGCAAATACTCCTGACTAACATATTCTGCAGTATATACAAATACTTCACATATGCTGGAGTGTCTTCAAATGCCTGCCAGTCCTTTAGAGTATTTGCATATCCCATAGGGTAAGTGCTTGTAATTTGGAGTATGTACATGTACTCTGAAGTACTTTCAGGTACTACATACTCCAGAGTACATAGTCCAAGTCCAAGCAAGTACTTCAGAGTGCTCAGGAGTATGTGCATGTAGTAAGTACTCTTGAGTACATGAAGATACTCCAGAGTAAATGCAAATAATGTGGAGTATCAGTAATTACTCTGTAGTATATGCATGCACTCTGTGGAGTGAATATAAATATATGATCAGTCTGTGGAGGCAGTTTCAGAGTTGTTAAAGGATACATATTCCATGGCATCAGTACATATTCATATACCTGCCACAGTATGTTTGTGCATTTGTACACACTCCATGATGTGTATCATGAAATCATGAATTCTGCAGTGTTGGTGCATGACTTGATCTACTTGATGGAGTGATCACCTATTTCTACACACTCTTTGAATTATTTGTATCATTGTCATTGATCCATGCCTTTAGTTATTTTATGGCATAAGGGTTGATATAGACATGTGCACACCACAGAGTGGATGTATATTCCATTTGGACGTCCTTCATTCTCAGCAGAGTGATCATATGTTCTGTGGAGTATGCTTGTGTCTCTACAATTCTTCAATGAGTAGGTTCAAGTATGTATCCACTTCTCAGAGTGTTTGCACAAAATTAAATTTAATCAGTAGCCTATGTGTATGCTCCACAGAGTATGTACAAATTTACATCTATCACCTAGTATGTGTGCAATATATTGCATGGAGTACATCCTTAGAGTCCACAGTTCATGCATTTACTTCACATTATCTGGAGTAATGTAGTCATATCTATTCCATGCAGATCTACTAGGTAACTGTCACATGGGCTGGAGTCTTGGAGGTCACTCTACCCTTCTCTTGCTTTGACAACAGTATCTATCTATAGTCAGACACACACTCAGATGACAAAATAATGTGTTCACATCTCTTTCTCAGTTAGCTTGATTGCTTGTCCAGTTCATTGCAAGGTTGGAGGAGCCACTTCAGTAGCTGGATGCCCAGATGCAGAGCTGACACAACTTGATGGGCTATGCTGGAGGAATGATGTTCTCTGACTTCTTTTTGCATGGGTGCTTGAGTGATGGCCACTGTCTGAATATTGTACTTGTCAATGACATGAAGTTTCAACCAGTCATGTTAATCCTACCAGGTATTTTGGAGTGCTGTGTTTGTGATTGACTGGATGGCTGGATGCCAGGGTTCCACTCAGGGGCTGAATGTTGTATTTATCTATATTGCAATGCAAGAACAATGAAGCAGACTCACAGGCATGGTCTAAAACAGGACTCTGGGCAGTGGGAGATATATACCTGTGCCTGGATAGCTCCATTCTATGGGCTGTTCTTTCAGCTGCAGTTGGAGAAAGAGACAGAGGTGGAGAGTGTTGGAACTCCTCATCCTGCTCATGAATTGCTCCCAATTCATTGGAAAAGTCTTCATCAGATCCTCCATTGGAGCCCCCATTGGTCTGGAGGTGCTCTGCATTCTGGTGTGGCTTGTAGGGCTTTTCAACATCAGCAAGAATGTCACATGATGGGTTCCAAAGGATAGGAACAAGTCTGGATTCTTTCTGCTGCCTCCAGTGGTCCAAGAGACAATATGCTTCATTGATCCAGATCTTTGAAGGGTCTGCCCATTGAAACTCAGATGGATAGCACTCATTGTCCATCCAATCTGCTGGCTTTGCTGTCAATTTGGCCCATGGGAACTTTACCTTCTTCTTCCTGGAGACATATTCTAGTGTTCACATGTCAATAAATACAATATTGAGTGTTTGTGTAGTCACACACCAATATGGGCAATGCAGTAATTTTGGACAGCTTTCTGAACAACCTTGGTATGATAGCCACTGCCTTGAATGACCGGTGGGATTTCAGGTTCGCCATGGGCATCAGTGGTGATCTCAATCAGTGTCTTGATTGACTTTGCACAAGTGTTCACAGCATTCCAATCATCATTGCATCATCTAAGATGTCTATGAGAGTAATGCATGTCCTGTGGATGATGTGACCCACCTGTTCCAAAGCAGTACCTTGAATAGTTTCTCCATTGCTCCCACAGCTCAGTGTTCCTCCAGTTTGGGTAGAAGTTGTTGAAGTTCATTCCATCATCCAGATGATCATTCCATTCGTCCCTAGCATGTACTGATTAATCTCTGGGCAACATATTTGGTCATAGAACATACATTGCTACCTGTGGGTTTCCATCCTCCTTTCCATATGCAAGGAGGACCATGCTCTGCTCTCCACATGTTCTGTACAGCTGTGTTTGGAAGTCATGTATGATTTGGCCTTGGATTGCTGCAGAGGCCATCCTAAACTATCCAATTAGCCATTTAGCAACTGGAATGGTAGGGTGTCACTTGCCTGGCTTGGATATGATTCAGAGGTGTATTCTCTGACCAGTCCTGTGCCATTTCCTCATAAGGTTGGGGTCACAAAGAACCCACACCCCTTACTTAAGCAAAAGTTCATCGGATTTGCTTCACAATCTCCTTCCTCACACATAACATGAGACTAAATATAAAACCATCAAGTGAAAGGAAAAGGAACTGCCTGCATATTGTAGGTTTTCTTTTTAAAAAATATTGTGATTTGGTTGAACCTTTTGTCAATCCCTGTTTTTTCTTAAAACTCATTTTCCAACTGTTGTGCATTAATCTAAAGCAACTTAACAAAATTTTGCGAAATTCTTGACCAAATCATGTGACATGAAAAGTCATGTGACTGCTTACAAACATCGGCCAGGGCACGGCCCGGTTCTATTACCACTATTCCATACATCTGCGACCCTCTTTGCATATCATCCTTGATTTCATCACCAGTTACAGAGAGGGTCTTTCAGGTATACAGGCCCCTGGGTCAATAAAAGGTATTTTAGACATTGTACACTACCCCCCTGATGTATTTTAGACTGTGGAAATTCTGTGGGCATGTATGCACTGTTTTTTTTGTTTCACTCTTCTGTTTGAAACCAACAAACTTCGAAAAAAAAAGTCTAATTCTCCATGAATCTGGCCAAGTCACGTGACTTAACCCTAGGGTTGACGCTTAGGTAAGGGGTGTGGGTTCTTTGTGACCCCAACCTTACTCCTCTTCCTCCTGAACCAACAATTGCTTCCAGAAATGGGTCATGGCATCCTGAAGTGCTCTGATGTATTCCTGAGATCCTGGAGCAGCTCTGGACATCTCCTGAGCAAGCTTCCCAATATCATCCTTCTTATCATGATAGAAGATGTTTCTTGCAGACCATTTGTGAATGAATGTGATCCTCTGGCAAGTGTTGGTTCTCTGGTGATTGTAAAGCCATTTCTTGATTTTCTGATGGACATATGAATACAGAATTGATATGTGCATACTGAGTACACTTACCTGCTTGGCATCCTTTATATCAAATCAAGAATTCCCTGGGCATTGCCAATAGATATCCCTCATAGCCTTTTCCAGAATCATGGTCCTCATCTGTGTATTAGTGTGCTGGAACTCATCAAGATACCCATTGAGAACTTTGGTGTCCTTTGGTGTGATTGTAAAGGCTTTAGTCTGAGCATGCATCAGCTCTGGCAACTCAGGTTCACTAGTAAAAGAATTGAAACTGGTTGCAAAGTCCATGACTGTAGGAGTAGATTGGTGGACAGGGATAGTCAACAAATAGTGAATGGCTGAAGAGGTGGGTGGGGAATTGTGGTGATAAGAAATAGTGTGCATGCACTGCATCTTATGTATTTCTTCCATACCCTATAAGTACATAACTTGTGCTGTTGGGCATTGTACACAATATGCAGTCTATTGTGTACACCAATTGCAGAAGAATAAAATGCTCTAATAAGAGATTGATGAGGCTCTCCAAGGCCAGAGACATGAAGTCCAGAACATGCAAATGTACTTCCTGGAGAGTGGAGCAGCATCTCAGACTTGGCTGTTCCACATGTCACATGACTGTGTCTGGAGGTGATTTCAGAAGTGTCTGGTGTATTTGGGGTGGCTCTGAAGCTTGGCCTTTGGCTGAACAGAATCTCATTCATGACATTGGATGATATTCAGTTGATACACTTAATTTCATTCACCATAACATTCAAGTAACAATTTCATTAAGTTCCTCACACTGCTCTATAAACTGTTCATACTTCTCCACCATCATCCTCTGTAAAAAAGGAAGTCAGGCAAAAGTCAGTGAAAAGTCACTTGACTTTCATTGACTTTTTGGTTGACTGAAATCTGTTTTTTTTGACTGAAGCTTGACTTAAAAGTCATAAAAAGTCAAGGACAATTCAAAGAAAAGTCAGGAAAAGTCAATGAAAGTCAAAGTAACTTTGTATAACTCAAGTTGACTTTTTCTTGACTGAGAAGTCAAGTTTCAGTCAAATAAAGTCAAGGAAAAATCAAGAAAAAGTCAGGCAAAGTCAATGAAATGTCTGACTTTTCATTGACTGAAGTCCATTTTTTTGACTGTGAACATGACTGAAAAGTCATAAAAAGTCAAGAAAAGATCAGGGAACAGTCAGGAAAAGTCAAGTGACTTTGTATGACTTGAGTTGACTTTTTCCTTGACTGAGAAGTCAAGATTCAGTCACAAAAAGTCAAGAAAGGTCACTAAAAGTCATTGACTGTACATTGACTTTTTGTGACTTTAAAGTTGCTGAATTCTCACTAAATCACATGACCAAAATACAATATATATTTTTATTTCTAAAAAAAAACATCCCCACTACAAACAGCTCAAAACAGGACAGGCATGGCAGTAGATAAGATTACCGAGGCTGCATTAAACAGCCTTGGTATGATGTTTGGATTTGCACTGAAAGAAAATTAGTACAGGTTTAAAAATAAAATAAAATAATTCCTGTATTGATAATTCCCTGGAGGTTGTCTTGGGAGGGTCACTCTGTCTTGGGTGCTTGCATGATGGCCTTGAGGATGTCTGAAGTTTATGTACAATTACTGAGGTTTCATACTGTGGATAAGGAGCACTGCTTACCTTTCTTGCTTGCCCACTTGCCCTGCAGCTCAATATCACAGTCTTGAATCCAGTCCAGAAGCTTGTCACATGTGAGTTGTTGGAGTCACAAGTGGTCATCCCCTGAACCCTAAACAATTAGCCAAAGTCAGAAGATGAATAGGAAGAAATGGGAGTGAACATACTTCTGGCTCTGTCACAGTGGGGTCCTCAGCTGGCAGTGTTGTGGACTGTGACTGAGGGGCCACATCATCATCATCCAGTGGTGCACAATGATTAGCCTTAGCCTGCCATGTCAACACAGCCTTTTGCATGAAGTTGACAAGGATTTTGGAGGAGTTGGATGCAGTACTTGGGGCAATGGCAGGGGTGGACTTCTTTTGTGGACCCTGGCAAGGATGATGTTGGTTTGTGAGTAAGGTAATGTCAGCAACAAGGATAGAACATACCAAAGTGGAGGCCAAGTCAGTTTGGACAATTGCAAGGAATGAGGGGCAAGAGGAAGAAGACAGCTCATGGCAAGGCTCTACACAAGTAGAATGATTGTCAGCTCCCTTCAAAAGGATAGGGAGGAAAGCATACCTGTGTTGGATGTGATATCCTTGCCACCCTTTGCCCATTTATCTGATTGTGAGGGACTTGGTTCATGCCCATGCTTGGCCTTTGCACCCTTGCTCAAAGTTGCCAGCACTGCTGGCCATGGATGTGGACAAACTGCTGATGTCAAGGCAGCATGACATGGTGACACACACACCATGTGGGAAGAAGGACCAGTGCTGAAAGGGTTGATGACAGAGGGTGGGACACCAGAGGAAGAACCGACACTTGAGGGAGGGGCAAGACCAGGGGTTGAGGCACAAGAATGTGAATGTGATAGAGAAGAAGGAGGACAGGAACAACTTGAAGCATGTGAAGGGGGACAAGTGTTACGATACTAATTTTACTTTAATTTCCCACTGATAACTCCCCAGTCACATGACCGATAGATCACCACTTCACTTTCTTATTGTCCTATGTGACACCATTGTTCTCGTGACCTATTGTTCCCGTGACCCCATTGTTCTTGTGACCATTGTTGTTGTGATGTCCATTGTTGTTGTGACCCCATTGTTCTCCTTTACTATATAGTCTGGCATCTAAGTAGCTTGTAGCTTTAGACTTGACTTCTTGTATCTTACAGTACTAGAGACAACAAGCAGAACCATCCCCACTCCAAATCACACGTGTGATCTCCCTCTCATAACTCTTCTCAAAGTCCTTGTTTGACTTAGCAGAGAGTTACTCGTCATCAGAAACTATCTAAGTTCTCTTCGAACTTAGATCTCTCACATAGAACCACCATCCAGACTCCTTAGTGTTCTTGTCATTGTAAACATAACCCACATCAGGTGAATGTCCCTACCGTGATGTAACATTAAGTCAAGTCTCTAAAAGACAGCCACACTGGGGAAACAAAACAGAAGACTCACCCAGTCTAGAAGTGTAGCAGGATTTAATCCATTTGTCATTGAAAGAAGAACCAATGACAATCTACCAGCACACATTAGAGGAGCAGCCCATTGGAACGAAGCCAACAACACAGAAGGATATCAAGTTTATGATCTCCTTAGCCAGAACTACCTCAAAGTCAAGTACAACAAGGACAACAGACAGTGGTACTTCATACAGCAAGACTCTAGATCTTGCTGTTGGGTAGCCACACAACCAGTCCCTTCCCAGTATAACCTCAGAAGACAGTCAATCACTCCTACAACAGTCACTGCAGCAGAAGTTGACAACACAGAAACTGGACATAATCAAAGTTCCACTGCTAAAGAGCATACCCAAAGTCTCTCAATGGCAATGCAGACAGTTACAGCTGCAGCAGCCCTGACCCTTGCCAATACACCGACGGGAAAGGTGCACTCATTCTTCAGACCTGGCAAAGGACTGTCAGGAGGATCTGGAGGACATGGACCAGGAGGACCCCCAAGTGGGCCACCTGGAGGACCACCTGGAGGACCACCAGGTGGACCAGGATCCATCTTTGGGCATATAGGCCCCGGGGGTGGAGGAAGCAAGTTAGGCAGAAACCCCCCAGCCATTTTTGATGGCGACCGATCAAAGGCCAACAACTTCATGACAGAATTCAATCTGTATTGCATCACTAATCATGATATGGATCATATGTCCAACCCCATGAAATGTGCAGCACTCTTCCTACTCAGTAAAAAAGCAAAGTCAGCCTCTAGTCAGTCAAAGTCAGCATATAGTCAGTGTATAGTCAGCCAGTAGTCAGATTTTTCAACAAAGTCATGACATAGTCAGCTGATAGTCAGCCAAAAGTCATGAAGACTTAAACATAAAATTGAGCTGACATAGAAAGCTAGCAAGGCTCAATTTGGGGGTGGGTCTGTGTCAACTCTGTGAGTGTGGGAAAGGAGTAGATTGGGAATATTTGAGTAAGGGAGGGAATAAAAGGAGGAAAACAGGGATGGGGATGGGCCAAGGGGAGATGAGGATGGAGGATGGGAAGACAGGGAAGGGTGGCATGGGGAAGGGGGTGGGGGAGATGGGGAAGGGGGCATGGGGAAGGGGGTGGGGGCAATGGGGAAGGGGGGCATGGGGAAGGGGGTGGGGGAAATGGGGAAGGGGGCATGGGGAAGGGGGGCATGGGGAAGGGGGGCATGGGGAAGGGGGGCATGGGGAAGGGGGGCATGGGGAAGGGGGGCATGGGGAAGGGGGGCATGGGGAAAGGGGAGGTGAAGATGGGGAAGTGGGGGAGAGGGGAGAGGGGGGCATGGAGATGGGGGAGGGGGAGATGGGGAAGGATGGGGAAGGGAGCAGGGGAGATGGGGAAAGGGGGCATGGAAATGGGGGAGGTGAAGATGGGGAAGGGGGGCATGGGGAAGGGGGAGATGGGGAAGGGAGTGGGGGGCATGGGGAAGGGAGTGGGGGGCATGGGGAAGGGAGTGGGGGGCATGGGGAAGGGAGTGGGGGGCATGGGGAAGGGAGTGGGGGCAATGGGGAAGGGGGGCATGGGGAAGGGGGAGGTGAAGATGGGGAAGGAAATGGGGGAGAGGGGAGAGGGGGCATGGAGACAGGGGAGGGGGAGGGGGAGGGAGTGATGGGGAAGGGGGGCATGAGGAAGGGAGTGGGGGGGCATGGTGAACTGGGTGAGTGAGATGGGGAATGGGAGCATGGGGAGCAGGGTGGGGGTCAGTGAAGTAAATGGCAACTGTCTGCAAGTCTAAAGATTATAGTGAGGCATGAACACAATGTAAGAGAGGAAACTGGCACAGGATAGACTGCTGGTGCAACTTTGTGTAGGTGCTTTACAGTGGCATGGCATGCCATTGCAATGTTTGCCTAGCACAGTGCATTGAAAATAATTTATGGGGCTTGAGTGGGAGGAGGATACCCATTCAACTTAGTTTTGGAGTACCACATGCCAATGTACTTCATGCTCCAGAAGAGCAAGTACAAGAGCCAAATGCACACTATCATGCACTTTAAATATGTCTTGTCCTGCTTTCCAACAAAAATTTAACTCAATTTTGGTAGGTAGTGAAGTGAAACACAGGTCTGAAGTTTACAATGAAAAGCTTGAAGACAAGATAGGAGAGCAAGCTAACTGGCACATAAGGAGAGAATGCTGGCCCAACTTTGTGTAGGTGCTTTACAATGGCATACTTTGCAATTGCCATGTTTACCCCAGAGTGCTTTGAAGTTTGAACAGCAGATATACAGAGGAGGAGATGGGGATGAAGGCAAGGGGTGGGATACATGTTCAAGTCAGTTTTGGAGTAGTGCTATATACCAATGCAGAAGAGTGCCACAACACCAAAACTACTATTTGTGCTATCTATATTTACCATCATGTTCTGGTGTGTCAGAATTGTTGATTTTGGTAGGGTAGTGAAGAGAAACACAGTGAGAAGCTTGAAGACAAAATAAGAGAGCAAGCTAACTGGCACATAAGGAGAGAATGCTGGCACAACTTTGTGTAAGTGCTTTACAGTAAGTAGCATGCTTGTGTGCCACAAATTGTGTGGCACAAAGATAAAACACAGTTTCATTGTCATTGCAAAAAATGTAACCATTCTTATTCCAAATCCACTAGCAGCATAAAATGGGAGAATTTGTGTAGTACAAATACAAGACAGTCATTTTTTATCTATTCTATTCATCCTCCAAATCCTTATCCAATTCCCCAAATCCACACTCTTCTGGGCTCAGCATATCCAGACCTGGATGTCTTCTTAGAAAATGAACCCTGTCCTGATACACCCAAATTCCCACAAGATCAAAAAGTTTTGATGTTTCCATCACTCTTATCTCTTTTGACCACCTTCCACCCCACCTTCCCATAACACCAAAGTTATTTGCCAATGGACAATAGACCACCAAAAAGAGGTTTTCCTGTGGCACTGAATAAAATGCAAGTGCCTCTCCAAAACTGGGTATCCTTGCTAATCTTTTATGAGCCTCAAAATATCTGGAGGACCATGTGGCTTGGCCTCTAAGCTCAGACAATCTACTCCTCAGAGTGACACCTTCTTTGACAGTGCACTTCCCCCACCTCTGCACTTTGATATCCCAACTGAATGGCACACCAAGGAATTTACAAATTGCATTGAGGTGATCATAAAACTCTGTGCCTTCCTTTTTATCTACCCTCCTTATAGTAAGTGCCTGATAAAGGCACTCTTTTTGTCTTTTCTCCTTTTCAGCAATAGATAAAATTGGATACTGTCACGGACGCGTATATCTTTTCTGTTTTTCTGCGTTGAAGTCCTTATCATTAGATATGATAAGATGGTTAGTCACATGATGTCAACATGTGCATTGTATTCGTCATCAAAGGCATGTGATCCTGGAAAGGACCTGCCTTAGTAGTCACTAGACATGTGTACGTTATGATTGGTTGGAAGGACATAGAATGTCGTAGAACAATAGGGTAATGTAGATGACATGCTGTATTAGGTTTCAGTCAGCATTGTTCTATTATTAGGGCGACGCATCAGCGCAAGTAAGCACTTATGACACAGTGATCAGTAATCACAATAGAAGTGCTAAATATAGATACACGACGCGTCAGCTTGTAGTCATTGGTACTTACTCAGTAGATTAGTAAGTGACTCATCCCTAGTAGTATATAAGACACCCTGTAGCGACCTGAGTAGAACCAACTTGTCCTCTTGGTTTCTACTCAGGTGTGCATTCCTCTTGTCTTCTATAGTAAACCAATCTAACTTGTCCTCTTGGTTTCTACTCAGAACTGATCGCTAGTGTGACACCGCTATTATTACCTTGCACAAAGGTATCAAGTCTAGCACGCTCCACACGGTTAGTTTCGGCGCGTGATTTATCTCCGCGTCAGGCTTGAGTTATCCTTGACGAGCCCGTTCAATTTCCAGCTTGCTTGACGTAGCCGATAGTCATCCGCTACATTAGGACAAGTTCTTATACTTCGCTCTTGACACATCTTCGCTCACCAGCGACACGTATCCCTTATTCCCTAGGTGGCTAGTGCACACACAGTCCTAGTACATACACCTTACCTGTGCGCCTGAGGACCAGAGCAGAACGGCCGCTGCAGTGAAAGACCTGCAGACGCGACAGCTACCCTCTGTAATCAGAACACTTGTGAGAGTGCTTCGGCGTGAGAGGCAGCCAACAGGTCGAGGAGACTGCGGCAGACAGCCTTGTGTTCCTGTACTTTTCATTCAAACCCCATTCCTGCTCTTGTCTTTATCGCCGCAGCCTCGCGCCCTGTGTCATCGGTCAGGGTGTATTGGTCTTGCTTGATAGGCATTTGCTCTTCACCTTTCGGTTAGCGTTATGCGCCGATCGTACCCTTGCACTAAAGTCCACCCCAGTTTCGTCAAACTGGTTTCTATCATCTCTCGCCTAGTACAGGCATATCGCACAATCCGGAGAAGGAGAAGTCATCCTTCATCCACACACGCATCACTCGAAGTACACGTTCCTACCCGCACACCGTCACCTATCCCTCGTACGCCCTCACCACCGGCACCAAGTCATCTGCCAGTTTCTCCTCTACCATCACTCTCCACCTTAAACAACTACACGCCCAACGTTTTGCAGCAATCGTTGGTTAGCACTCTTATAGAAGAAGAGTACATCTTTGAGGAGGACGAAGGAGAGGAATTATCACCGGCCGCTGTACAATTCGCTGAGCACATCAACAGCGAAATCAGAAGAAACCGGTTTTTATATCATCTGTTAGAAAGAGATTTTGGTGGATCAGCGGGATACATAGGAACATCCCCATTTCGAGTACACGACTTTTACCTCACACATTTCCTCACGCACGAGTGGACTGGGGAAGGAAACGTCAATATTAGACCAGCTCTTTATTCAGAAAGAGACCTTCTTCATCCCCACGAAACTCGAGAGCACGAATACGAACACTCTGCTCATTCCTCTTCATCTTCATCGTCTCTTGCAGGACCAGACGACCCCAATCTTATCAATACTCCTTCCCAATCCTCGTATTTCACCGCAGTTGTAGTAGAGCCCACACTTTCGTCCACCGAAGTAAACAGTGGCGAAAACCAGGAGGAAAGCTCAGCTTCGCGGCCAGAATCTCCCAGCCAAATCGAAGAACAATAAAGCAAAAGCTCGAGATCTCTCGGCTTATATTGTCGATTGGGCAGATCTATCTGAAGAACAAAGGAAGGAATTAGACAGCACATCTTGGGGGCCACGAGCACCTGACTCGGACGAGGACGAAGACATCAACGAACCAGATTCAGACGAAAGTATGTCTGGAAACCCAGCAGCAGGAGGAAGTGGAGGAGGTGCACCAGGAGGTGGAAGTGGACCACCAGGAGGAGGTGGAGGGGGAGGTGGAGGCGGTGGATTACCACCTATTGTCCCCGCTCCCCCGCCCACTCTAGACGACCTCACGAGATTAGCCGCGGATATCGGCAATGCCATCGGACTCTTAGCACAGCAGGTTACTCTACTAGCTGCAAGGCCGGGAGGACGAAGTGGAAATCGGGATGTCATTCCCAAACCAAAAGCATGGGACGGCAAAGGAGGAAGTGTCGAAGCTAGACATTTCCTCGCTGCATTCAACAACTACGCGCAGGCGCAGGGAGACCCTTTAAATACTTTTAATCAACCCACGAACGCGTGGATTATAAACCAGACCAGTTGGATTCAATCAGTATTGAATCTAATGGAAGGTGACGCACGAACATGGGCTCTCCCACATTTGGAAGAATTGCAGCACGGCCAGGACCCCTTTGGTGGGATTTGGCAGACATTCGTCGACCAATTCTCAAGAAGGTTCGCCCCTCTTGATACAGCAGAATCAGCGCGGGAGGCGTTGAAGAAAATACGACAAGGAAAAGGATCTGTGCCGGAGTATATGGCACAGTTCGATCAGCATACAGGTCAAACAGGATGGTCAGATGCCGACCACCGCCAACGTTTTTACGACGGACTCTCAGAGTTTGTAAAAGACGGATTGGCACTCACGGACCGACCCATTGGCACTTTTGACGAAGTAAGGGCTGCAGCGCAGGTCATAGACCAACGTTATAGGCAGCGCCAAGCTGAGAAGAAGGGCCATACCACTTCCCATACGCCCTTTGGGGCATCATCAGATCCTAACACAATGCAGGTAGATGCCACTCGCACTGGCAGCACCGGCAACAACAACAACAACGGCCCGAAGAAGGACAGGACCGCTTATATGAAACACATGCAAGGGAAGTGTTATGGGTGCGGTTCAACACAACACACGAAGAAGGACGGAGGACACGAACGAGACGTATGCAACCACTGTGGCAAAGTTGGTCACAGATCTACGGTTTGCTTTGCCAAGTACGTTGGGAAGCCAGGCAAATCTGCCTCAGCAAAGGCTACTACCGACGGAACGGTCTCAACCCCGTCTACATCATCACAACCAGCGGTCACGGCAGCCGCCTCATCATCCTCAAAACCATCGCCGGCCAAAGATAACAAGACGCAAGCAGACTTGTTGGCCCAGCTTATGGCGAAAATTCAAGAACAAGACGAACAGATTAAAGCTCTGAAAGCGTCTTTTTAGTGTCGGGACTGTCAATAGCTGCAGACAGTTCCCTAGTAGTACCATATGACTCAGTTTCGGACTTATGTACTCATAGTTTTTCAGTTTCTGCTTGTAAGTTAGATGGTAGTAGTGTTTCTTCTGTCGTATCAACTCTATCTACATCTGCCTCGGAGATGAACAATGTATATACTGTTCCTATTGCTCCAGTAGAAGCAGTGCAGCAAGTGAAGTTTTCTGATGCCGCACTCAATTCTGTAATTATTCCCGAAACAAAACATGCAAAATCCCATTTCCATATTTCGTGTATATTAAAAGGACATCATTGTACTACAAAAGTAGCAGCTATGGTCGACTCAGGAGCAACTGCGCTCTTCATCGACAAAAAGTACGCCGACAGCCAGAAGATGTGGCAGGTTCCTTTAGCGCAGCAAATTCGTCTTCACAATATCGACGGAACGCTAAACGAAGCAGGAAGCATAACCCATAAAGTTTCACTTGTTCTGCAAGTTGGTCAGGACGAAGAAAAATTCGATTTCTTTGTAACCAGCTTGGGACCAGAAAAAGATATTTTGGGTCTACCATGGCTTCGACATCGGAACCCTACCATAGATTGGCAAGCAGGCACAATGCGTCTCAATGCAGACCAGGGATTGGGCCCTGAACCAATTGAGGTGGAGGTGATGCGCATTATGGCAAACCGGATGGAACGCCGCCGTCTCCTCGCGGAGAAAGTATTGGAAACTTCTCAAGACGACGTATTCTGTTTAGCAGGCTTCACTTATTCGCAAGCAATTGCGGAAAAAGCTATAGCAGCTAAAGGAAAGAAAACGTTCAATGAGATGATCCCTATTCACTATCGTGACTTCGCAAAAGTATTTTCAGAAGAAGAATCTCATCGACTCCCTAAGCATCAGCCCTGGGATCACGCTATTGACTTAGAACCAGATGCAGTAACGCATTGGAAGGTCAAAACGTATCCCATGTCGGTAATAGAACAGGAAGCATTGGATAAATTCTTGGAAGAAAACCTCGCAAAAGGATATTTGAGACCATCAAAGTCACCAATGGCCTCACCCGTATTCTTTATCAAAAAGAAAGACGGAAGTCTGCGACTTATCCAAGATTATCGATGTCTTAATAAAATAACTATTAAGAACCGATATCCATTACCGCTCGCCTCAGATATTATCAACAGGCTTACAGGAGCAAAATATTTCACTAAGTTTGACGTTCGATGGGGGTATCATAACATTCGAATATGTAAAGGAGATGAATGGAAAGCAGCAATAGTAACCAATAGGGGACTTGTCGAACCCACAGTTATGGGATTCGGATTTCATAATGCCCCGGCTACTTTCCAAGCCCTTATGAATTCAATACTAGTCGATCTAATCGCACAGGCTGAAGTTGCAGTTTATATGGATGATATCCTCATCTATAGCCGTAATCTCGAACACCATCGCAAAATTGTACGCGAGGTACTAAAAAGATTACAAGAGTATGACCTCTATCTAAAGCCTGAAAAGTGCGAATTTGAGAAACAAGAAATGGAATATTTAGGGATGATTATTCGACCTGGAGAAGTGCGGATGGACCCTGGCAAGGTCGCCGCAGTTAAAGATTGGCCTACACCCACGACTCTGAAAGAAGTAAGAGCGTTCATAGGGTTCGCCAATTTTTATAGGAGGTTTATCAAGGACTTTGCGACTGTAGCACGTCCTCTCCATGACCTCACCAAGAAAGACATGCCTTGGCAATGGCATGCAGAACAGCAAAAAGCATTCGACTGGCTCAAGGAGAAGTTCTGTTGCGAACCTATTCTCAAGGTTTACGATCCAGAACTGCCCACGCAAGTTGAAGTCGATGCTTCAGGATTTGCGACAGGAGGCATATTGTCTCAGAAACATGAAGATGGTCTTTGGCACCCAGTAGCTTATCGCTCTGACTCTATGAGTAAAGAAGAGCAAAACTACGAAATCTACGACAGAGAAATGCTAGGCTGCATTAGAGCTTTTGAGGATTGGAGACATTTCCTCGAAGGAATCCCTTTTGAGCTCGTTACCGACCACAAGAATATAGAGTGGTGGGCAACAATGCGAGATCTAAATCGACGACAAGCACGGTGGTCACTCTACCTAAGTCGTTTCGATTTTAAAGTAATCTATCGCAAAGGGGAATCAATGCAAGCAGACGCATTAAGTCGGTTTTCAAAAGACCATGTTTCTGATAGAGACGACAATCGCCAAGTCCAGGTCTTAGGACCACAGCATTTCCTAAACGCTGCACAAGCTCACTTCCGTCCTGAAGTAGACTCCCTTGGAGATCGCATACGTTGGGCAAGTCTGAGAGAAGCAGAAGTTATAGAGGGTCTTAAAAGTATAGATAAGACCGCTCCTAAAGCTCTCACAGACGGCGTTGCGATGTGGGAAGAAGACGATGGTTTCGTTTATTACAAAGGGAGACTATATGTGCCAAATGATAGGCCATTACGAAAAGATGTGGTACGATCATGTCATGATTCGTTAACCACTGGTCACCCTGGTAAAAACGGAACCATAGAACTAGTTAGCCGCTATTATTGGTGGCCACGCATGGCAGGATTCATCTCTGCATATGTAGAAGGATGCGACAAATGTCAGCGCTATAGGAAAGACATACACCCTAAAGCGCATGTTCAGCCTCAGGAAGTTCCGGAAGGTCCATGGCAAATCATTGGTATAGATATGATTGGACCGCTTCCAGTGTCACGAGGAAAGGATGCTATCCTTAACATAGTGGATCATTATACGAAACAGATCCATCTATTTCCAGTAACAACACAACTTACGGCTGATGGAGTCGCATCCATCTATTTTGAGCAAGTCTTTCCGCTTCATGGTATCCCTAAGAAAATCATTAGTGATAGGGGACCCCAATTTGCGGCAAGAAGCATGCGTGCCCTTTACAAGCGACTAGGGATAGACTCAGGTCTTACTACAGCCTATCATCCACAAGCAAATGGCCAAGTCGAGCGTAAAAACCAAGAAGTCGAAGGTTATATACGTCTCTTTATTGGCAAGCGTCAGGATGATTGGGCAGACCTGTTACCCACGGCGGAATTTGTGATCAATAGTAGACTCAACTCAGCTACAGGGCATACGCCTTTTGAGATGCTGTATGGTTATACGCCTGATTTCACAATTCCTATAGGCCGTATCACAGGAATCCCAGTTCTAGACAAGCGTCTTCAGCACCTACAGGTTGTAAGGAAAGATGCTGAGGCAGCCCTTCGCTTAAGTAAAAAGCGAATGCAGACGGACGTCGAACAACGTATGAAGCCATACAAGTTCAACGTCGGGGATAAAGTTTGGTTGCAAGCTAAGCAAATAAAGGTTCACCAACAATCGTCCAAGCTTGGACCGAAACAGTTGGGCCCTTTCGAAGTCACTGAAGTTAGAAGTGATGTCGACTACAAGCTTGCACTTCCCCCTGCACTAAGGGTACATGATGTATTTCATGTAGATCGCCTTAGCCCTTACAAAGGGAACAAAGTCAATGGGCAAGAGCCACCCCCACCAGAACCAATCACAGTAGAAGGCGAAGAAGAATATGAGGTTGACCATATCAGAGATTCAAGACTCTTCGGTCGTACTCTCAAATATCTTGTTCGCTGGAAAGGTTATGGGGAGGGCGAGGATACATGGGAACCAGCTAAGAATCTAGCACATGCACCGGGAAAAGTCACGGAGTTCCACTCCAGAAACCCGGGGGCACCTAGAAAAATAGCAGCACTCCTATACGCGTCCTTGCCTTGGCAGTCGCCAAACCAGTTTACAGAAGTTAACGCGGACGTTAATCCCTAAGGAGGGGGGTAATGTCACGGACGCGTATATCTTTTCTGTTTTTCTGCGTTGAAGTCCTTATCATTAGATATGATAAGATGGTTAGTCACATGATGTCAACATGTGCATTGTATTCGTCATCAAAGGCATGCGATCCTGGAAAGGACCTGCCTTAGTAGTCATTAGACATGTGTACGTTATGATTGGTTGGAAGGACATAGAATGTCGTAGAACAATAGGGTAATGTAGATGACATGCTGTATTAGGTTTCAGTCAGCATTGTTCTATTATTAGGGCGACGCATCAGCGCAAGTAAGCACTTATGACACAGTGATCAGTAATCACAATAGAAGTGCTAAATATAGATACACGACGCGTCAGCTTGTAGTCATTGGTACTTACTCAGTAGATTAGTAAGTAACTCATCCCTAGTAGTATATAAGACACCCTGTAGCGACCTGAGTAGAACCAACTTGTCCTCTTGGTTTCTACTCAGGTGCGCATTCCTCTTGTCTTCTATAGTAAACCAATCTAACTGGTCCTCTTGGTTTCTACTCAGAACTGATCGCTAGTGTGACACCGCTATTATTACCTTGCACAAAGGTATCAAGTCTAGCACGCTCCACACGGTTAGTTTCGGCGCGTGATTTATCTCCGCATCAGGCTTGAGTTGTCCTTGACGAGCCCGTTCAATTTCCAGCTTGCTTGACGTAGCCGATAGTCATCCGCTACACATGCCCTCAGCTCGATTTATCCCTCAAGGTATCCTCATAATAAGGAGCATCCTCTAAATTTGCAGAGGGTTCCATAGAATCACTGTTATGGAGATCTGCTGGAATGTCTATAATTATAAGCATGAGCTTAGATATCAAAGTCTCAATATGTGAAGGGATTTAGATTTACCATCTATTATCATAGCATCAGCACCTTCCTCTGCCAGTGCACTCTCCAGAGGTGAAGTACTAGGGACAGCACTGTGAAAATCTAATCAAATGAGCCAGGAATCAAATGTTTAACAGTGTTATTACTCACCATCAGTATCCATGTGAGTCCCCTCCTGGAGTGGTGCCAGGGAAATTGGGGTATTATCTAAATCAAGATTAGATCAAAGTAAATCAGTTTCTGATTAAATATATAAATGAATCAATATATATACCATTAGAGTAATGAGACTGGCTAGATGCCTGAGATCCTCCAGCCAGGCTAGCAAGTAGCTGTGTGGTCTGATCAAAACAGTCCTGCAGGAAGTCAATTGTTTGCTGAGAACCCCCTAGAGCAATGAGGTTGTCCAGCTGCTCTTCATTCTGCCTAAGATGAGCCTGTATGGTCCTCCTAGTAAGATGCTTCCTCAACTTGCATTTGAAGCAAGGGCAAGGGTACTTGGTTGCAATTGAGGCCATACTGATGGGTGTTGTGCAAGTGGATGCAGTACAAGCATTGACTGATGGCTCGCAGATAACAGGATCATGATCACAGGAATTGTGGGCCATTGCTAATCGAGCCTGTTGTATGCAAGAACATAATGTACACTCACCCAAGTTCATTTTTGTTATCCTTCACAAACTCCTTGCACCTTGCTCTGAGCCCCCCCCTTTTTTCCCTATGTCTACCCTTCCTGACTATTTTGACAATGATGACAGTCCATTTGCAGATGACCCTGCCTCTGGGGACGACACTTTCAGTAATCCTCTGGTGCTGCAACACTCTCACTTGAATCAGTGCTGTGTGCATGCCCCACCCACCACTGTTTCTGGCACCTCAGCTTCGTCTTTGCGGTCTGACCCCATGCAAATGCCCCCACCCTTGTCTGTGCCCTCTGCACCCCCCAAGTCCTCTGGCCTTTCCCCAGGGGCCATCACCAAAATCCCCCTGGCAGAACTTTTCCACAACCCTGAGTTCTTGAAGGAGCATGAAAGGGCCAATTCTCTTCAACATATGGTGACCTTGCTCGTGGCTGAGCTAGTTGACCTGCAGCACTTGAACAAGTTCAAGCTAATGATTGGTACATCATTTGCCTTTTTTTTTGGTGCTCTTTGGCTCATACAAATGTCAAAGTAAACCCGTCTCCCCATACACCGGCTTCGTCTCTCAGCCCAAGTGACTTGATGTCCCATGCTACTGCTGGCCATGCCCCCTCAAACTCACTTGCCCCATGTTCCCTCATTCACCCTGACAACCTTCTGTTGTCTGTCCTCTGGATGTGGGAGGACTGTGTCAATGACCTGCTGGTTGGGATCACCAAGGACAACCAGTCACAACTCCCAATGCACCGGGCCATTCGTACCGAATGCGGCATTGGCATCACAACTTCGCAGTGGAAGGTGATCTGAGGTTCTGCCTCTGCTGTCACAAACTCAGTTCTTGTGAGTCTCTTCTCTTGCAACCCTTGTGCTGCCTCCTGGCCCTGAAAAAAACGGTACTTCAAGCTTTTCTTTCCCAAGGAGTGGGTGGAGGCACTTGTTCAACTCAAAGCTGCTGCCCTGCTTCTCGCCCTCTGTGCTCCCTAGTGGAAAGCTAACATGACCCTCGGCCTCGTGCTGTCTGGTGACATCATTCCTTCGCGCCCTTTGTCACCCTCTCATCTTTGCAACTGTCACACTCGCCCCATTCCCAACAATCTTGGCTCCCATCTGAACTGGCCCCAGTGCATGGCACATTGGGCCCACAGACCCAGGGAACATCTGTGGGCAGCAAGCACAAGCACAGCTGCAAATCATCCCTGCAACAACAATGTACCAAGAAGGCCAAGAAGGCTGAGAAAGGTATGCTTATCACACCCATCTAACTGGAATCATGCTGACCTTGTTGCAGGCGACTCAAATGCTCAGTTTGCGCCCTCACCCCCTGAATTTCTCAACATGTCTTGAGTGGCTGCAGCACCTTCACAACCCCGGGCTCAGCCAAGGGCCAATTTCAAGAATATCACAGTGCACCCCTCTGGTAAGCTCACTCACTCTCGTTTTGTGCTTTTCTGATTACTTCTTTCCTAGCTCATGATTTAATTTGTATGTATTTATAATCCTATTCTAAATCCCCCCACATTGACACATTGGAACAGGTCTTTTCAAGAGTGACTTCAAAAGGTTTTCGGGCAGTGTTGACCTCATCCAAGCAATGGATGAGGTGACTGATATTGAATCACATAAACTGTCCAATGACATTGCTGTGCTGCTCGACTGAATCAACACAGCAGACCCCGACTTGCCTGACATCGACAAGGACGACTCAAACGAGAATTGGGGCCACGCACAGTTCACTGCAGGTGGCCTGACAATTCAGTCCACACTTGTGGATTGGGAGGCAGTAGGTAGCAATTCCATGGCCTTTAAACTGATCACAGCCACAATCAGAACCTGCAAGGTTGCCAGGGTGGTGTGCTCTGTGAAAGGGCTAGCCCCAAAGGTGTTTTGTAATGGTTCGCTAACCGTTGGTCTGACTTGGACTACTGAGGTGGCTTGCAACACGTGACGGGCGTTCTTGGACACTAGGCTGGCTAACACTAGGTCCCCTTTGTTATGTTCACACTCCACAGACTGTTGGTGTATCACATGAGTTAGAACTATCATGTGATTATGACATCATTAGTTCTGGACACTTCCACCACCTTCCATATGATGTCTATGTGATGTCAGTCTTACTCATTCCTACTACAGAGACTATTAGTATTAGTGGAGTCATAGTGTCATACATGGCTCATCCTAGCATTATGACTCAGTAGTAGTGACTCACGTACTTAGTATATAAACTGTACCATTAGCACACTTAGACCTTAGGTCTGAGTTCTTGTATCAATCAGACACACGACGCCTTCTAGGCTAGGAGCTGCATAAAGTCCGGTCGACTTTCCCAGCCTTTCCTATCACAGACTTAGCTCTGTTACCACCGATTCTGCGAGGGTATAGAGCCCCACACCGTCATCATAGGGTCATACAAACCTTATCACCGACCTGGTCATCTGCATCCATCCGAAGTTACTCACAAGTTGTGGGACCAGTTGATCCAGATTCAGCAGAATAACTTTCGTCACAGTACCATAGCTCAAGCCGAGCAGAGCGGTCTGTCTAACTGTAACACCCTTAGAGTGAAAAGGGTGTAACAGCACCTCCACTAAGTTGATGATGAGAGAAAAGAGTTGAAAGAGAAAGAAGAAGAGGAATATGACGACGAAGAAAGGCAGACTGGGAAGGAAAGGAAACCAAGACTAGATAGTGAATTGAAGAAGACCAGGATAAGGATCCCTGGTCTAAACTAGTCGACTTATATACAGACAAGACTCGCTTTAAAGCGGAGTCTAAACTATAGTATGAGTCACAAACCCTAGTACAGCTATCCTAGTATGACATAGTGTCCATCAGCACATGATAAGGAAGAACAATAACGCTAATGACAGCGTGTGAGTCTGGTGCTACAACAATATTCTGGCCCCTGTCCATGACTAATGTAATCTGACAACATAGTCATAACCATTATGTCAGTCCACTTCTGAGGCATTCCATGACATGTTTCTTGCAGATGATTACCTTGAACTGCTGCTTGAGCAGCTCCAATGTTGTTGGGATGGTGTACAGGTAAGTAAACACTGTTTTCATTGGTCAATTTGCTAACTTGTACTTCCTTTCCACTCTCCTTGCCATGCCAACCACTTCCCCTCACATTCATTGTGTGTCAAGCCCACTCTTCCCCCTGCTGCTGGGCCATCAGGCCACAACCCAACCCCCTCCAAATCTGCAAGCCCCGAGCTCTTGCCTACCGATCCAAGACTGCTGCATACTGAGTGTAACCCCAGCAAGTTGTTGCACTCCAAGTCCAGTCCCAAATGGGCGATGTTGGCATGTGCAGCGAAGGCAAACCAACCAGCCCCGACAGATGACAAGGATGATGACAAGGGGGATGCAGCAGCTTCATTGGAATCAGAAGATGAGGATCCCAAGAGCAAACCTTCAGGGGATGCCAGTGAATCTGCAGAAGTGTGTGTTAGCTTTGTGTACAGATATTTGGTTAATCTATCCTTGTGTCTAGGGTTTGGATGTAGATGAAGAGCAGCTGGGTACCCTCAAAGTTGAGGAGCTTGTACTCTGGATCAAGAAACACAAGATATTGGGAAAACATCAGACGAAAGATGGTAATTGTTGTCTCGTTTTTTCCAACTTTTGACCTCCTAATGACACTTGTACAGATGCTATACATTCTATCCTAAATGCACCAACTTTGAAACATCCCTCAATGGACAACATCAAGACAATCATCAACAAGGTAAGAAGCTAATATCCAGACTGGGTCAGTACTAATTCGGAATCACAGCACACATCAAAGACAAGGGCAGGGTAACCTCATTTGGAAGTTTTGGGTTAGGCATTGGGCTTGCATCCTTTAGATCTTTGTTTTTTTTAACATCAATTTGAATTTGTTTGCCTAATCAAAGTGTGAAATCTAAGATTGACTGAGCTATCATAATGTGACTATCAAATGACTAAGGAAATGACTACAGCATGACTGTAAATGACTACGGGAAATGACTACTGGATGACTGCAAAATGACTGTGGTCAGCATGACTTTGAGATGACTATGTGGTGACTATAGTATGACTACTGATGACACAAAATGTCTGACCAGCCGATGACTAAAAAAATGACTAGTAATAACTATTGGTAGTCATCCTATGGTCATTCAATAGTCATCCTAAAGTCACTAAAAATGACATATGGTCATTTTGTAGTCAATTGACTTCTGAATGACTATGGTGTGACTATGGTGTGACTATAGCTGACTAGTGCCAACTATGGACTGACTTTGTCTTTTTTACTGAGCAATCACCCAGAAGAACCTCAGGAGCTGCATAAGTCATTTGACTTCCAGTCTCACCCCAATCAGTGACAGCATAAGCCAAGTGCACTTCCCTGTTCACTTACCACCGAGTCTGCACAGAGTATTCCTCTGTGCCTTCGCTACACATAACATTTTAGTTGACTAAAACCTGAGTTTTATAGTCAAATTAAGTCAAATTAAAGTCAAAAAAGGCTGCATATGGTCAAGGAATAGTCAATGACTTTTACATGATTGTTGACCAACTTTTTGGTGAGTTTCTTTTTTACTGAGCATGAGATGTGTGTGTGTGGGTTCCACCCCTTTGCACCAACCAACCCAGACACTCCTGAAGTTTCCTCTTGGCAAGAGTGGATTGAAAATGATGGCCTATTTGATAGTGATTTGAGTGCTTTCACATAAAAATCACCTCAAACTGATACAAACTGATAACAACACAAGTTGTCCAAGTCATGCACCCCAGCTTCCAGTGATGACAAATAGAGCTAGCAGTGGACGTCAACTAAATCTATATGATGAAGTCACTGCCAAGATCCTTTCAGCAACATGTGCAATGCTGTTGTGGAAGGCTTGTGAGGAGGAAGGAATCTACCTTGAGAAAGAGGGTGCAAAGTGGAGGTACAGCAAAAGAAAACATTCATAAATACATGTCCTCTGTTGTGTAGCACTGTAATAGACACAGTGATGATTGTGACACCTTCTTCTACTGTCAGCAGTTCTCCACAGAAATGAATGATTGTGTGGATTTTAGGAAACAATTGATATGTTTTGTTTTCATTTTCCCACACAGACATGATCCTCTGTAACAAAGAAAGTTGGGGAAGGTAAATGAAAAGTCATTGACATTTTCACTGACTGAAATCTGTTTTTTTTTGACTTCATAGTTGACTCTAAAGTCATATAAAAGTCAAAGGAAAATCATGCAGAAAAGTCAGCAAAAGTCAATGGGCAGTCAGTTGATGTTCTATGACTTTTTTTGATTGAGAAGTCATTTTCCAGTCAAAGAAAGTCAGATTAAAGTAATGTAGTTGGTTGACTTTCATTGATCTTATGATTACACAACTATGATATGGACACATTTTTCTCTTCTCCCCCCATTCCCTTCCATCAGCAATTGGGCATTTGAGTTTTCTGAGTGTCCATGGTTATTGCAGTTTTTCCCAGTTTTCCTGGTTTCTGGAAACTGCAAAACCAGACTCTTGGAATCCCTAAGGTTTTGTATTGAGTACTGTCATAATTTATTACAAATTTATCAAATTTCATCATAGAGTGCCCTTACTATTCTCAAAAGGGAGTAGACTATGCCATTCTCATCAGTTATCTTACTACATTTGCACACTTGTCACCATTCCAGGTTTCCAGGAAATTGGACTTGGGTCTCCAAGTTTCCCAGTTTAGTTAGTTTTTGGTGCTTTTTAAGGTTTTTTAAGGTTTTCTGGGTTATAAAACTGAGAAAAACTCAATTGCTCAATTACAGATGACTACAGGTTGTTCCACATCATAGTTAAGTCATAGTGGTTGTGTCATCCCTATAGTAACCTGTACTTGTGTCAGGATGAGTTGTAAGTAATAGCCACAGAACATTAAAGACATGTCACAAAACAAAGAAAAGATACACATTTCATAACACTTGGGTTGTAAGCAGCAACTTCTGCCATTATTAACCTAAGGTGGGTTTCATTTGAAAGTGCTCAGATTGATTGATAGGTGATTACTTTTGATCCATTCTTGCCAAGAGAGATGTTTGGGAATATCTGGCTTGATTGCTGTAAAGGGGTTGAACCCCCACACATGCATTTCCTGGATGATGAAAGGGCTGGGGAACAAGGAGTGTCAGTGATTGGCATCAAGGGCTATTGCCCTGTTGTGGTACTGCCAGAGCTTGGGTATGTCAGAGTAGTTTATAAGGCACTTTTTCATACTGCTTATGTAACTGCATCCAGGAAGGCTGGAATATTCTCAGGGCTGTTGCCACTGTTCATAGAGTAGACTTGACATAAAACAAGTCACATACTTGTAGATAGAGATGAGCATCTGATTCACAGCCTTGTTGGCACCACCTGTCCATTGCACAATGGGTAAGTGACTGACATTTGAGGATATACCATACCTAGTATTACACTGTATAGATATTATATTTCTTGGCAACTTCTTGCATCTTGAATTTAATGGTTTTTAATGGTTTCTCCCGTGAGTTGCCAATGTGAACACATAAGTCAAGTGTTAACAGACTGGCAAAAATCAACAGCAGCTGGCAGCCATCTAGAATTGACTGGTGACAAAGATAATTTTCTGGGACGACCTAGACCTAAACCACAACACTTGTGTAGGTGTTCCTGACTAGGTGTTCTGGCAATGCTCGGCCTAGTCACCCCAGCCACCCCAGCCAAGCCAGTGGTTCCAGCAGATGTCATCTTGCTGATGAACATGTGTGATGAGATCACTATAGGACCCCCTATCAGTTCAACCTCCACCTCTTCTATGACTACCCTTGTGTCAGACTCTGGTTTCACCAAGAAAGACTCCACAGATGATGGACCTCCTGCTTTGTCAGATGATGCTGAAGCTAAAAGTTACTACTACATCAGAAAATGTTCCAAATATTTTCAAGTGCTTTCAAGTACTTGAAAGTGGGCTAAGTACACTAAGCAAAATCTCAAATTGGCAGTGATTATTCCGTCAGCAGACATTCCTAACTTGCTTAAAACTGTGCCTTAACATTTAAATTATTGAAATAATACCAGTATATTGCAACACAACTAAGTATTTCTATAATTTCAATGGCAGTAATTCTGAGTTGGTTACCAACCATCAAAGTGCTTATTAGGCCACAGACCAATTTCAATTATTGTGTATAATTTCAATCAATTCCAATACACTTTCAGCTACTATCAAAGACTTATAAAAATTACAAGTGTTTGTGTGGGTTTGGATGATTAAAAACAAATTATAATCAATTTGATACTTTTATTTTGCTCCCAACCATCAGGTTATTTTTCAAGTGCTTGCAAGATATCCAAGTGTTGCAAGTGGTTGTTATTCATTTTAAATGCTTTCACACAGTTTTGTTACAGAGAAAGATATACAGTATGTACACATTAGAGCTAAATTGTGGCCATACAGCAGTTTGAACCCTGGCCCTTCTGGATACATAGTGCTTAACCCACTAAGCTACCTGGTCTTAGGTTTCTCTAAGAGGATTTTAATATAAATATGGTTGCTGTCATTTTCTAACTTGAGAAATAAAATAGCTAAAAATATGAAAATATTTGAGGACATAGATCACCTCAAAAGTCAAGGGAACCTTTGCCAATTCTAAGCAATGCAAGCATTATGTCCTGAGTTATTTTGAAAGCAATGTTTCAGTAGCTAAGTCTTGTGGTGAGGAGCTGTTATTATTGACAATGCAACAACAGATGCAAGGGATGCATTGATACCCTAAGCTGGCACTATATGTTGAAATACCAGCAAAGAGTGGGCAATTTCAAGGGGCTTTCAGATTTGAGAGTGTGTGGGAGCAGTTGCAGGTGATCCAGTCATGCATCATTGCATCATCTGTGTCTTTGCCCACACTTCATTGACTGATTTCTGGAGATCCAGAACCAATTCAAGTTGTGCATGACCAAAATCACACCTGGCACATTCAGCATCTGCTGGATGCCTGCCCTTCTTCCCTGCTGTGTTATCTGTGGCAGGCTCCTAAACAGTCCGCTCAATTACAAGTACATCCTGATATATCAAGGAAATACATACATTTGGCTCTGCATCCTCCTCACTTTCAGGAGGGCTTGGAGCCTTGGTGTCCTCTGCTGGAGGATTCCTCTGAACTCTATCAAGGAATGCCACATGGCTGTGATGATGGGGAGGGGTGGGTGGAGCATAAATGATGCAATGATGGGTGGTGGACCCTCTTGACCAAAGATCACAATGTTCTTCAGTGTCTGTAACAATGTCAGAGCCAAGAATGATGATAGGAGTTGCATATAATTCACCTCTTGAGATGATGCAGGAGCTCCTGTGGAGTGTGCTGCTGGTGCAGGTGCTGCAGCTGGTGTGACCCATGATGCTGGTGTGGATGGTACAGCAGTAGGAGCAGCTGGGGAAACTGCACTAAGATCTAGAAAAGCATGCCTAGATTGTTTCCTCCACTCTGGATTTGGCAGAGCAATCTGGGCAACCTGAGGGGCTGGTGGTATGACAGGTCCAACCCTAGAGACAGTGGCCATTGGACCTAAAGGCCAAGGATGATGAAGAGGTGGAGCAGCAGGACCTGCATCAGTGTTTCATGTCTGAGCTGTAGTGACAGGGCAAAGCTTAGGGTGGGGGCTGCATCAATCATAAGAACATATTTGGTGCTTGATTTTACAGTATGATGTGGAGAGGGTATATGTGGTCTACAGCATGGTGAGGAATGATGCTATGGCCAGTGGCCTCATTGTGTCTGGTAGGATGTATTCAGGAGATTCAGCACATTTTTATTTCAAAGGGGCCACCATAAAGTGAGGGATGACAATGTGATACTGTGAGTGCAGTGTTTACTGGCTGTCTGGTCCCATCCTTGACCCCAGCTTTGCCATGGGAAAACTCAACCATTGTGGTGGTTAGAGTTCAAGGAGCTCCTCCACTAAGCCTCCCTTATAACTGTATGGTAGTATAGGATGAGTCATGTACCCTAGGAAGAGGATCCTAGCTATAAGTCACAATCAGTCTGTAGCACAGCCTTAAGGGACAAGTGAGTTAGGTAAGAACAATAGGAGTACAGCCTTAAGGGACAAGAATGGTAGAGATGGATAGTTCATAAAGAAAGGGGTGGGTAAGTGGGAAGGGAAAGAGAAAAGAAAAATGTGTCCATATCATAGCCACATGATGTGATCATGACAACCAATGTCAGAAGGCCACAAAATCAAGGAACTTCCAGTAATCCAATTTTCCAAAACTGGCCAGCAGAAATTGCAAACAACAACCTCTGGTGTTTGAGGGGGAACCACCATTTTGCAGCACTCCACATCTACATAGAGAAGTTGGAGAAGGATATCAAGAAGCAAAAACCAGAGATCTCAGACATCAAATCCAGAACATGCAGTGAAGACAACCAGGGAGACTTAGCATTGCTAAAAGCACTTTGGATAAGCTCACTGCCAAGGTTGACACAGACAAGCATTGGGGCATCAGATTATGTGACAGAGGTGCACTTGAAGAGACAGAGATCAAGTGGAGAAACTGACAAGAAAGCACAGGAATAATTGAGGCTTGCTCCAGAGATGAGATGAGGAAAATGTTCTGCTTTCTTTTATGGAACATGGTCTTTGATCACCAAAAAATAATGGCCAAAGAAATCCTGCTAGAGATGGTGAACAACCTCAAGAATGCATTTGAGGACAACATACAGGCACAGGCACAGAATGGCTGGCTAAACCCACAGGAGCATGAGCCCAAAATGCTGTACCCACTATTCATGATATAGCGGCTAAAGAAAAGACTCAAGAGTTTAAAGAGAGTCAAGCCAGAGGCCCCCAATGCCTGTGCTTGGTGCCTTCATTTGCCCTTGCCCTGGTCCTTGTCAGCCAAACCTGACAGCACTGGCTACATGTGCCATGGTTTGCAACAACAAGTTTGTGCCAGATGCTTGAAAAGCCCAGAGCAGTGAGCAACACACACTAAATAGCCAGCAAGCAAATTAACTAAGAGCAACACAAAAAGTTTATTTCAGAATATATAGCAGATAGCATCAATACCATTTAGTGCCTGGTGAACACCGAACAGCCACCACTCAAGGCAAGAGACATCAAGGCCTGCTTTCTGGGATGGCTACCACCTTTGAAGGCCAAGATAGCTTAAGCACCTGGAACCCTGATGTCCTTGGCAAAATTGACAAGTGTTTCATCAATCACTTTTATGACACAGGTATGCCATGCAGCACACTTTTCTTTCTGAAGAGCACAAACTACTTCAACTGCTTCATGGCATAGTGCAGAGCTTTCAACTGCATCTTTCTATCCAACCCCAACACTTCACTGCCATATGCATAGGATTATTTTGCATATGCCATGATCTGGCAGCTTCAAGGTCAGAGGTTCCTCATGCTGCTTGGAACTGCAAGCATGGTCAAAGCAGTCAACATCCTTGTGACTAAGTACCATGGAGGATTGTCTGATGTCATTATTGTGTTTCCAAAGCAGTCTCCCATAGAAGTGGGAAGTCAGATGTGCACATCCCATATGCAGCCACATGAGAGGTGGTCAGATGCACTGTGCATGGGATCTACATCCCATGCATGGCCACATGAGAGGCATCAGATGTGCCACACATGGTGGGTGAATGAGCAGCATCAGATGCACTGCACATGGGATATAGATCCCATATGTGGCTGCATGAGAGGCTTCAGATGCACTGTACATGGATATACCCTTCTAATTCCTTTGTTGACATTGGTTACTTATTGACTAATGTGTTTGGTCTGGCCCTGGACACTGTATCCACCAATATACTCCTGAAGTTGAATTTGATCAGTATCAGAAATAAAGTGCATAGTTGCCAGTGGTTACTCACAGGTGTGCAATTCTTATCATCTATGTCCTTAGATATTTCACATACTCACACCTCACCACTTCCATTGTTGAAGTGGACATCTGGCTCCACATATTGGAGACAGGCTTGAGAAGTTTGGTGAAGGACCTTGCCCCCTTTTGAAACCTTAAGCCAGACTTTGAGGCACTATTGAGGATTGATAAAGGCAACTTGAAAGGCAAGTCATGAGGTAACAATTCAGTCAATGATGAAGATACAGCAATGCCCCCCAAGTCCAGGAAGAAGGGTAAGGCCAAGGCTAAGCCCATGATCACAACAGGGGCAGAAATTCTGAAGCTGCCTGCCAAAGTCATTGCAGCCATGAAACACTTTTTTTGATTCTGTTCATTGGACTCACAAACACTTCACCAAGGAGTGGGGGTTGACATATACTGCTATGCTAACCAGAACAGGCCATTCCAATCACTTGTCAAAGCACCTTGAAGCTCATATTCTAAGCCTTTGTTGTCTGCATTGGAATCAAGCCTCAGTGAACTAATGTCATGACTATTTGAATCTCTCTTGGTCATCACAATTGAAATTGCTCTTGTTGGGCTTACAGGGAGTTGCTGGTCTGTGACTGCTTTGGTGCTTGGGCTCTCTGGTCTGACCTGGCAGATTGATAACCTTGCAGACCCACAACCAAGATCAATGACCCCAGTGTCTTCAGCAAGGACCCTGAAAAGAAATAAACGGAATATGAAAATTTCTTCTTGCTGAAGCTTAAGGACAGCACAGAGAAAAAAGAATGCCTGCATTGCACATAAGTTTTAAGCCTTTTTAACATCTTGAAGTGAACCTTACAAACAACCTCACACTGGATGGTGCAAGCAATAACACCATGCTAAGGCACCTCCAGAAACTCCTCACTGCATGTGAGGCTCCAACTCAGTTTCATCCAGTTGATAACTGGGTCCAGTGCTATGCACATACATTGACCTTGCCTGAAAAGTGATTGTTGGAAAATGGCCTGACAATATGGAAATTTGGGACTATGATGAAGCTGAAACACACCATCCCATTTCCCTGACTTGTGAGGCCTATCCCATGTCATCAACAAGTTTGCCTCCCATGTTCTCAAGCTTAGACACCTCACATAGGTTCAGTGTTTTGAGTCTTGACTCATTTGACCTTGCAACTGATTTACATTACTGTAATATTTTCACAACCCCACATCATAGACTGTGGACATTCCATAATATTCTTGCTCAATTACTGTAATGTGAGTGGTAGTAGTGTATGGTTGCAGTATCAAATATCTCCATTCAATCCAGTACTCTACTGCTCATCTGCTTAGTATAAACCTACATGTGTGAGGTGGAGTGATGTGCCATAAGATGTTGGACAATGACTTCATAGAGAATTAGTGTCTCATATTGCTGGTTGTAGATCTGTGGCAGACTTATCATAATGTGTTGTCTCAGGTGTATGGACTGCAACCTCAAGGAGGCTCCATTTCTGCTGGAGTCAGTGTGCACTCCAATGGTGCCAACCTTCATCAGGTAATGAGTTCCAGTCAATGGCATCTTTGCTACTCTTAAAGCTGCATTTTTAGAGGAGGACTAGAGGAGAAAGCTTCAAGATACATTGGCAAGCATGCAATCGAAGATAAAGATGGTGTAGATGAAGCAAAAAAGTCACACATCTGCTCAAGGAGGGTTTCAATGTCTTCAGGATGAAATCGAGATACAGGGATGAGGAAGTCCTGTTTGTGGGCAGAAAGTTCATCAATAGAGCAGTGTGGCAACTGAAGAGAGATATCAATTATGCAGATGACATATATCAATCAAACTTGTGAAGCTTCTCTTACCCTCCTGCATGATGCCACATTCCCTTAGAACATTCATATAACTGGGGGGACTGAATAAATGTGTAGTGATGTGTGCCCTGTGAAAATTTTACCAGGCCACTGAGGGCTTGCATGATAGTTTAGATAGACTTTGGTAGCTGGTTCTACCTCTACCCAGGGTTTTATGGAATAAATCCTTGCCTAGCAATGCAATTCATGAGAGGAATGAATTTCAGAAACAAAAATTAATGAAGTAGCTTTACAGATACAAATAACACCAATTTATTTTCCATAATATTGACAGGATTTTACAAGTCTTATAAAGGTGTCAAGGTCTTATGATACCAATTTTATGACAAAATTAAATTATTATTATTATTATCATACTATAAAACTTGTAAAATTTTATCAATATTATTTATTTACATATTATGCTATTATGCTTTAAAATTTTGTTAACATATTTAATTTTATCAGCATTTTACATGATAAAAAATGATGGATAAAAATACATTTTGTTATAGAATATGTTAAATAATAATAATTTAGAAAAAAAAATTGTGATATTATATATATATATTAGTTTTACTTCACAAAAATTATCTCAAAATTAAAAATATTAGCTTTACAAAAAATAATGATATATTCCAGCATTATTATGTCATTATGGAAAAGATTGTTGATTTTCATTTTTCTAACTTGTTTCTATATAAAAAACATCTTGGCTAAAGATAATTTTTCTGCTGACAAGGCATAAGAAAATTAAGACAAATACCATATCTGCTCAGTTTTGTGTATAAATCTAGCCTTACAACATATAATCCTGATTCCAGGATTTTGTGTCAGGCAAGTTCAAGGACAAAAGCTACAGCAGTTTTCATATTGGAGGCCCCTTTTTTCAAAATTAGCAGACAAGCCTTCAAACCAGGTGGTGTGGCAAATATGCCAATTTTTTTTCCCACCTAAAAATAATTGTTGTAATTGAAAGTCATAAATTAATGTAAATTCAAAGAGAAATTTTGAAGTTGAGCAATTTTGACTAAGTTCAGTTCATCTGTGCAAATGCACACAATGCATCCCCAGCCAATTTTTTGACAATACAGTTGAGTCTGACTTGGAAGGAGCAAAACATTGAATTGTACTACAGTAATATATATAGGTAGCCATGGTCCCCAGCTACAGTAGTGCATTCTGGGTGACACTGCCTAAGATGATATTGTACACCACTGTCAAGACCTTGTGGGGTCAGACAGTGCATGATGTGTGCTGGTGAGTTCTGTGGGAGCAAGGTGAGAGGTTAGTCAATGACTCGAGGTTTGATGAGACCATGAGGTCAAACTGGACAGAGCTGAGAGGAATGGTACAAGGGAGCTAGATTTGCAAGAAGTAATCAAAGAACAAGCTGAGGCTATAGGGTACATCACCCAGCCCTTATATAAGTCTGTTGGTACAGCATGAGTCAAAGGTAGTCACATATGCTAGGAGAGCTATCCTAGTAATGAGTCAGAGACATGAGGCACAGCCTTAAGGAAAGCCAATGAGACAATAGTGAGCATAAGGGGGACAGCCTAAGGGCTCAGTATGAGTCATGGTATAGTAGTAATAGAAGGAAGGGGGCAGTCTGTATGGATGGGGGATGGGGGAACACAAGTGAGGAAGGGCAAGAAGAAAAAGAAATGTGTCCATATCTTAGCCACAGGTGTTATCATGACAGTTGCATGCCCTGCATTTGAACGGAATGCATGTGGTGTAGCAGTCTGTGACTGCTGTGGAGGCTATGGAATATACTGCAGATGATAGTTCAGCTGCTTCCATCACAATGAGAAGAGAACATCTTACTGTACTTGACAACATTGCAGTTGGGTTCATGGGTGTGTTGTATGAGACACAGCATGGCTTGCAATGTCATGTGCACTAATGCATTGACAAGTCTAACATGACAGGCATGATTGCAAGTTCAAGCAATGTCTGCTCTCTTGACAGAGGCACAGGAGTGGGCTGTTTTGAGTATGCTGAACACTGTGAGCAGGGAGTATAAATTGAAGTCTGAGTTGGCACCAGAGGGGTCATTGTCACACTCACTTCAATGACTCCTACAAACCCAGCCACCAATTCTTTCCCTCCCAGTAATGCTGCTGGTCATCTGAGCCAGATGTTGTTGCTGTCTGTGCCCTCATAGAACATGCAGGGCATGCCCTTTTACACTCCACCAAGGGCACCGTACCCCTATGGATACCCTGCTCAAAGTGGTCAGTATCATCCTGCTGATGTGGGTATGAGTGCACCTCAACACTACTATGGTGGCCCACTGTTATGACCTTGCAGGGTCGAATGATGCACGATGTGTGCCAGTGAGTTTCTGTGATACTAGGAGAGAGAATGTTAGTAAGTCACTCGGGGTACGATGAGGCCACAAGGCCAAACTAGACAGAGTAGAGGGAGTTCAATGTGACAGATAGGATTCGCAAGAGGTAAGCGAAGAACAAGCTGGGGACTATGGGACACATTGTCCAGTCCTTATATATGTACTACAGGTACAGCATGAGTCACATAGTGTGGGGGCAGTGTACTAGGAATGAGTCAGTAGAAGAAAGCGCAGCCTTAAGGTCCTCCAGTGAGGGGGAGAGAAGTAATCAGCAGACAGCCTTAAGGGCCTAGTATGAGTAACAGACAGGGGGTAACGATAGTCCAGGCAGGTGGATGGATAGGTGGGGTGAGCAAGTGGGGAGAGAAGAAGAAAGGAAAAGTAAGTGTCCGTATCTTAGTCACGGTGATAATCATGACACCCACCCTACTTGCCCTTCCACCATGGTCATGCAGACCCCTGGGAATATGGCCATTACACCCCCCCTGCTCCCTGCACTGGCTCATACCCACATCCTGGTGATGTACAGCCCACCAGTAATGGTCCTGTCCAAGTAAGTGAGATGCAAGTGTACACTGAGGTGGGACTGACACAAGTGCATGCCAAGGTGGGACAGTTGCAGGCTACCAACCAGCCAGTGCAGGCTCAGTTCTGGCCCAAGAGGGTCTATCCAAACAAAAAAGTCAGCAATGGTAGTGCCTTGCATTTAATTTGAGTGAAACACTCACCACTGACACACCTGAAGTTTGGCTGTTTGATGTTGATGTATATGAGGATGGCCACAAACATACCTTTGAAGCCAGGTCTGACATGACCTGGATGGACTTCAAGGATCAGGTCATTGCACAGTTGGATGCCATAGAAGTTTGCCTTAAGTACTGCCTTGATGGGTGTGCTTGGTTGGACCTGAGTTACAAAGCAGACTTGAAGCAGGCTTTGGTCAATGTGGGGGATAAGGCTCTTGTAGTGCATACACAGGTGGTATCAATGGAGGTCAAGAACATGGTTGGTAATAGTTCATCCATGACCAATGAAGATGAGCTTTCCTTTTTTTTTGGTGGTGGTTGCAGGTACTGAAGGTGTGTGCTCCTGTGAAGGGGAAATGAAACCAGGCTGAGGATGTACCTCTGAAGACCCTGTTGGATATGGCCAATGAGGTGGACAATCTGCATGACTTGCAGGCCCACTCAAAACCAGGGATGAAAAAATTCTGTTTGATTGAGACTGCAGAGGAAGGTGTGAAAGGTGGGCATTGCAAGATGTCCCACCGTGAGTTGACAACCTGGGCTAAATACATCATGAGTCAAACAGATGGATGCAACAACAAAAAACTTACCATGGGGCTTAGACACATGGCCTGGCAACCAAGACTTGCCTGCCAAACATAAAACAACTCAACTACCCACTGACCAAAAAAAAATGGGACCATGCAGGCTGCACCAGAGTTTCATATTGCAGTGAACCTTGCCCCCACACTGGGAGGAGGGGTCCCTGCATTGCAAGGGACATGTGTTGTGTCCGATTCCCAGGCTGTGCAGCTGGTGTAACAATCTACCAATTGTTCGCCTGACTTAGGCATAGGGGGGGTCTTGATGAATGACAACAGCTACACTTGACAAACTGGACCTCTATCACCTAGGACAATGGATAGGAATGCTGGTATATATACAGAAGTGGATGATCACGACAGCCTAGGTTAAAGGTGAAGCAACAACTGTATCTGCTTGGAGATGAGATGAGATAAAGGGAATACACAGGAGTGGTTGACTCTGAGGCTACCGGGTAGAAATCTCAAGACAACTAAGCTAAAGACTACTGCTTGAGCTGCAGAGCCTTATATCCTAATGGAAGCCATATTTCAGCCTCCTCTCCAATCTGAAACCATACTACTATTGTCCAATAATAAATGTCCATCAAGCCACAGGGGCTTATTAGGCATGATTCATAGATAACTGCCTCAAGGCAACTCACATGCCAGGGGCATCCAACACATGTCCAATGCATGTCCATCCATGGCCATATCTCTGGCCAATGGCATAAATACTCTGCACACCACATGCCTCTTGACACCCTGTGCCAAGCCTGCCTAGAACCTTCCAGATACTTTCTGACTCCCAGCCAGAATCCATCCAGATCCTTCTAGAATAGAATCCTCTAGACCCTGTGTCACAGACTGCCTCGGAAGTGGACTGACATAATGGTTATGACTATGTTGTCAGGTTACATTAGTCATGGACAGGGGCCAGAATATCGTTGTAGCACCAGACTCACACGCTGTCATAGCATTATTGTTCTTCCTTATCATGTGCATGTGGACACTACGTCATACTAGGATAGCTGTACTAGGGTTCGTGACTCATATTGTAGTGCAGGCTCCGCTTCAAAGCGAGTCTCATCTGTATATAAGTCGACTAGTCAAGACCAGGGATCCTTATCCTGGTCTTCTTCAAATTTGCTATCAAGTTTCTTTCTTTCCCATCAGTCTGCCTCTTCTCATTGTCATCTTCCTCTTCTTTCTCTCTTTCATCCATCTCTACTTTCAACTCTATGCTTGTCTATATCTTGTGGAAGTGCTATCAGGCCTTCTCACACACCAGGGACCTATTGTCGTCATACATAGTGTCCAAGAACCGAGTCATGTGTTACACTGCCACACTCCCAGTCCAAGTTGAACGAATGCTTAGCGAAGTGTTACACCCTGTCTAGATCATGATGTCATAAGTTTCATCAGCTGCCCATCACTTATCCGGTTAGACCCCTCTAGGTGCTGTGTCTAGGCCCTGGGTCTGGGCATCCATCACATGACCTGGTCACATGACTTCTTCTGCTGGTCTTGCTCCGATATCATAGCCCATGACTTATATGTTAGACCTCCAAGGTCTGGGCATTGTATTATGTGTTTTATCACGTGGTCCTTGCTCGTCCTGTGACACTGCTAGTATGTTGTATTACTGCATATTGGTGGGTACTTATGGCCTGTGCTAGCGCTTGCTGCTCTCTCTGCAACTCTTCTTCGGCTTCTTCAGCCAACTTCTGCTTCTTAAAGGTGTGTGCTCTTTGAACCAGTGCTCCAACCTTTGCTTTGTCATCAAATGTGACCTTTTTCCGGCATGTCACGAGGCAATCCGTGACAGCTGGGGTCAGCTTCTGCTCCAGGACCATTGTGCCTGGAACAAGGTGCCAATATCAAACAAGCCAGCAAGTTGTGTAGCAGACTGGAGCATCATCCACTAGGTCACAAGGTGTGGATACCAAAAACAGGGAGAGTGCCAACCATGTATGACATACTCACCTGGATGGACAGTGAGCACCCACAGATGGATATGGTTTACATGGACTCTTACTCTGACTTCCAGACCTTTGGGGTTGACAATGCATTGGACATCATGGAGCATGAGGTGTGCTACTTGGCCACCTTTGGCAAGCTTGGACATGGCAGAGCCCAGAGTCTTCATCAGTACACACATCAGGAAAAACCTCATGCATTAGCAAGAGTTAGCAAAGGATTAATCATAGATAATTGCAAAAATTGGGATAATCTGTAATAATGTACAGATAGTGCAGGGGTAATATTAGCAAGTTGTTAGCAATGTCTCACACCATGTTGCTTAGATGTAATTTTTGATAAATTATCCTACATGAATCTAAGATACATGTGCTGGTCACTAAAAGGGTTAACATAAAAGTTATTACAGTGGTCTAGTACTGAGAAACTGTTCCAATCACAGGGTGTGATTGGCCCAAGGCAGGGGGAATAGGTGGGCACTGCAAAGTATGCTGTCAACTGTAATGATTGCAGCACACTGGCAACCTAGATGAAATAATCTGGACACTTTGTGCATCAAACTATTGCTGTCTGATGTGGCTGAGAGTGGGGAAAACCATTCCACATAGATGAGATGTGATGGAATGGTCATGTCAGATGATGGAAACAAGGCAGGAATGACCTTTTCTGGTAGTTGGAAGACTACACAAACTTGTGCAATCTGGTTACCTACATTGTAATATCAGTGCATGCAACCACTGTGTTAATATTGATTGAAACATACCATGATTTCTGTGCATGACATCTCCATGTCTACCACAGACAAGCACAGTGTCAAACTGTGCCAGCATGGTGTGTCCATGTGCATTGCTTTGCTCAGGTCAAACAACTGCTCCATCAACAACTTCAAATTTGGAGTCATCAGCGCCAGTTCTGGACACAAATTTGATCCTGTGGAAGACTGGAACCCTTTGAAATGGTAATAAAGTGTCAGCTGCTCAAGAATGTAGTGCTGCTGCAGAAGTGTCTGGGTGGTTAAGCTGAGCAATGAAGTCAGCAAGACAATCCTGGAAATCCACTGCTCCATATTTCTCAGAAAGGTCCTCAAAAGACACACCCATGACAGTCGGATGTCAAGTCAGCTTGAGAAAACAAGGAGCATTTAGGTGCTCAATGGGTGTTGATGTCTGTGAGCAAGTGGGATTGTGCTGCTGCCATTTGACATAAGCTGTGTGTGCTTGTACCTTCTCACGGCACCTGACCCATGTTGTCATTTGAGGGTATTCATCTTTTTGATTTGTCACATCATATGCCTTCTTGAGGAACTCAATGTGCAAGTGCTTGGTCTGTTCCATGTTGTAGTTATCAGTAGTACCAAAAAGACAAATAGTGGCCATAATGAAGAAGGCCGTGGAACCTTGGGATGTTGAACTGTTTGCATATGCTGACATCAAGGAAAACATCCTTATTATTGTGGAAATTTGAAAGTGAATCTTCAAGGCAGCAAAGTGTATGTGACAAATGCAATGGAAACTGAGCAAGGAAAATAAAGTTGATGAGTGTACATGTTGCCCTGACCACGCATGACAGTGCCAGCCCACCATGGAGAGGGATGTCAACAATTAGGCCTAAGAGAATACAGCACATGGCCTTGTGCTCCTTTCCCATAACGTGCAAGAAGCTGGTTATACCCTTTGGGAAAGGCATGATATGATGGTTTGGTGGCATGTGTTGGCACTGCATATCGATCTCTGTCATACCAAATATTACTGGACTAGTTAACCATGAGATAAGGTGCTTCAACACACCCTAGAGTAATTGATGGAGCACATCCAGAGTGATTGAAATGAAGATGTTCATGAGCAGGAGGTGTTGCCAGAAGGGTGGTAGATAGGCTTGAGACCATCTTTCCAACTAGCTGTGTGAAACCTGCAGGTGTCTTCATCAGCCAACAGGAATGTGTTGATTGCCTTTGTGAAGTCTTGGGTAGGAAAATGGAGGAACTCACCAAGTTGGTCAGCAAGAACAGTACATTTGGGACAGCAGCCTTGGAAGGTACAGGTCACAAGAGCTTGTTCCAGGTAGTCACCGACAAAGGCAGCAAAAATGGGATGACACCGGTACCAGGTGCCATCACTGCTCATCATTGCAAGGCTGTGCTCTCCATGTGAACAAATCAGGGTCAGTATCTTGTCCATGCATGAGTGAAACAGGTTTGCCAGAGAGTGGCACTGAGCTGCCTTATTCGAAATACCCTCTAGTTTCGTTGTTGGAATGTACCCGATGACCATTTGAGCACCATGTGAAGGCTTGCAACAGATGTACTTGGGTATATTTCCAATTGTTAGGTAAACAGGATATGCAGTCTTCCCACATAACAGAGTAAGTAGTGTCTTGTTGGAGGAGAGGATAAGGGGAATGACTGTTGCCCCAGGTTGATTCGACTCGAGAGAACTCTGGCCCACAGATAAGTAGTTGTCTTTGACAAGGGTCCAACACACACCTGTACAGACCACCACCAGTCCCCTGTATGCATCTCATTGTAGATCCGACATGACCACTCGGCATCTGTATAGTGTTGCTCCAGGGCAAATACAAGGTCTTGTGCAAACTCTGGGTTACCAAAGAGTGATTGGACACAAAGAATGATGTTGCAATGATGAAATTCAAGGTGTTCCCCTCCCATGACAAAAATGTCGGTTTTGAAGGGCAGAGTGTCACCAGGCAACTTGTCAATAATCCTATTCAGCTTGTTGCTAGTACTGTATGATAAACCAAGCTTTTTTCTATGACCTTCAGATGCTCAGTTAGGTGATGAAGGAGTGAGTTAACAGTTACACACCTCAGGAATTGTGAGCAACTCTGTCATCGCTGTTGATGTTGGCCCACACATCTTGGCCCATTGCACAACCTCCCAATCACACTGGGATTGAAATGGCACCCACACTGAGTCTCCAAGGGTGTTGTGGGCCACCTTGTATGTGGATAAGCCCTGATCCATACCAAGCAGCATGCCCAGACATCCATCAGGAAACCAATCAATGCCCAATGGGTCTGGATGGGAAGTCTCCATCTCCATTCCAGTGCCAACAGATCCCTCTGGGGGTGGTGCTGATGACAGCATCATGTTGGGAGGATCTGAATTGGTACCAGCCATGGATGAAACACCAATTTCCCTAGATAAAATCTCAAATGTGTTAGTATCTTCACTATCAGCAGAATCCACTGTGTGATCTAGAACATTGTCATCGCCATCTGGAATGAATGTATTAGTGAACAGTTCTCGTTAATGCGACCAGCACTCTGCTGGGCCATTTATTTATTGATTTTAGGCTTTCCTGCAGCTTCTCACACAAGTGCCAATTGCTTTGGCTCATTTCCGGTGCTTCAGTTCATGTTCTTGCACCCTTGGCTTGCCTTCCTGCACTGTCTCGCACTTTTAGCGTCGCTTTCCCATGCTTTGGCTGCGCTTTCTCGTGCTTCGGCCTCGCTTTCCCATGCTTTGGCCGCTTTTCGGCATTCAAGCCTTATTGCAGCTTCGGCTATTCAAGAACAATGGCTGCATTCAACTGGAACAAGTGCGAAGTGCATCGAACCTTCTAGAGTAAGGCCGACCAGTATCAATGCTTCGAGGTGATGCACAGCCTCACTAAGCATTGGGAGCAGATTGGCTGAGGCGAGGCAAATGCGAGCCTTCGAGAGGCTTCTATACACCTTTGGCTTTATGTATATAAGGAGCGCCAGTGCTCGCAGTTCAGTAGCGGACTAGCGGGGTGCACTAGCTTAGTCTCACTTTTGTTCCTTCCTTATTAGGAAATAGTTTCCCCTTCGCTCTCCCCTTCGCTTCATAGCTCAGAGGTCTTTTGACACTGAGTTGCCATTGATTAATCTATTCTCGTGTTCACTCGCCACTTCGCTCGCCTCTACCTTGGCACCTTCGCACGCCTTTCACTACCTCGTACATAGGCCGACGCATAGAAGGCAAAGACACTTACTGAGTTTCATCGCATGCCGAGGCCTGCACGATAGTCAGCTTCGCTTCACACCTCTGTCAAGATCCTGCGGGATCCTGAGATACGCGGCGTGCGTCAAGGTTCCTGTGTGAGCAATGGTTCAGTGATGCAGAGGTTCGAGGTTCGATGAGGCTTTTACAGCCAATCTTAGACAGAGATGAGAGGAATGATCAATGGAACTTGTGGATTCGCAGGTAATAGACGAAGGACAAGATGGGACTTCAGGGTACATCACCCAGTCCTTATATACTTAGATATCTCCACAGCATGAGTCATACATAGCCTCGCATACTAGGAGAACAGTCCTAGGAATGAGTCATGTATAGTACAGGGGACAGCCCCAAGGGACGAGGACACAGATGGAGAACAAAGGACGACGCAGCCTTAAGGGACTAGTAGATGGAAGGGGAAGAAAGGGATAGGCAGTAATAGTCTGTGGTGAGTGGAAAGGGGCCGGGTAAGTAGGGAGGGAAGAAAAAAGAAAAGATAGCGTCCGAATCGTAGTCGCGTGGTAGAATCATGACACCGCCCCATTGCTAGATTGAGACTTCCACATCTCAAGATTCTCCGTTTCCCTCCTCGTCTTCGTGGCCTACGTACCCTTCTTCCTCTAACGCAGGGTTGGAGGCAATAGGATCCTGGTGGTAGTAGGGACAGACGTCTCCATGGTAGGGGTGACGGCGGGGGATGAGACAGCGGGGCAAGGTGTGGCATTTGGAATGGGGCCGGTCGCATTCTTGAGGGGTATGTTCGCGCCCGTGACAGTAGGTGCACCGACGTCTAAACTCAGCGTCCGGGAACCTGTACTTGACTCCCCAGCGTGCTTCATACCACGGGCGCTGGGACTCCAGTTCTCCGGCCTGAGCATCGATCGACAAGCACGACGACATGGTGAAAGTCTGGGGAGTGGTTATGGGCGTCCCCAGGGAGCGATACTGGGAGGGACGGGTGATGGGTTCGCCTAGATACAGGTAGGGATGGAGACGGTTTCGGGCCTGGGCTTTAATGAGACGGACACGGGGACCCAGTGACCTAGTCCTCCAGCTAGCGAGTTTCTTGTCTAGGAGTCTCTTCTCCTCTAGTAACGCCTCGTACTCTAGCATGTGGCCTCTGTACCTGTCGACATCAGCGGTGACCCCGTAGTCCCTGAGCTCATAGAGGGCTATATCGACTTCTGCTGCTCCTGGGTAGCCTGCATCGAAGATCCCCAGGGCTTCATTGTCGGAGCGGTTGGTGGAGAGGCGCGGGCCGATGAAAGGGGCTGCCTCTAGGGGCCACCCATATGGTGATAGAGGGGGGGTGGAGTCGTCGCGGAGTCCCAGCACGTAGTGTTGGTGGGTGCCGAAGTCAAGACCGAAGCGAACATAGTGGGGGGGTTGTGTTTCCCCAAAAGGGGGGTTGAGTGCGATTTTTTTGACGTAGCGGTCATGATTGGGCTCCCCAGGTTCGTACTTGACGTAGGATGAAGGGGCCAGTTGTCCCAAAGCGGGTGGTGGGGGAGGTGGGTCATGGTATATGACTCTGGGCCCGTCCCCTAACGCTGCTTCGCACACCTCGATGACTTCTTCAAGGGTGAGTGGGGCAGTAGGAGGTGAGATGCGATGATAGAGTGAAAGAGGGGGGGGTGGGTCCCGGATGCGGGACACGAGAGTGGGAGAAGGGAGAGTGGATGGGGGAATCATAGGCGAAGTGGTGAAGATGAGGGGGGGGTCTCGCGTTGGCGTCCTTGGGGAGCGGGGAGGGAGTCCTGGGGGACTGATAGGGTAGGTGAGGGCCTCTGGCTCCGGAGATGAGGTTGGAGAGGGGGTGAGGAGGGGGAGTGAATCGGACATGTTTATGCTACGGATGACGATAATGGGGGAAGGGTTTTTATAGGATGTGCGGATGGAGGATGGGTGGTCATGGTAAAACTTCTGGATGAGCTGGTTGGCGTTGATGTTTGAAAGGGGTTCCCAGCTGTCATGAGCTTCTGAGAAACCTTTCCACCTGACCAGGTATTGAAGTTGCCGGCGTCTCTTCCTTGCGCCCAAGATCTGTTCCACTTCCCATTCGGGTTGACCGTTCACAAGGTCAGGGGCGGGTTCCTGGTATTGGTTTCCATTTGTGGCAGTTTCCTTGTAGGGCGTAAGGAGAGTGCCGTGGAAGACGTTATGTATTTTCCAGGCGGCTGGTAATTTGAGGCGGAAGGATGTTCTAGACACGGCAGATGTGACCAGGAAGGGTCCATATCTCCTAGGCGCCAATTTTGCTGATGGGTGTGTGGTGTTCAGATTTTTACCTTCTAACCATACATGGTCGCTAACACAATAGGGGACAAAGTTTGATGGGAGCTCCAGTGCTTGTGACTTGCGGAGGGCGTCTGCTGCATCTTTTCGGGCCTGAGCGATGAGAGCCAATCAGTCGTTCAGGGGGGGTGAAGTGGTGATTCTAAATGTTTGGTGGACGCGTGGGATGTGCCCCATGATGAGTTCGAAGGGTGCTTTTTTCGTGGTGGCATTTGGCCATGCGTTGAAAGCGAATTGAGCGAGGGGGAGAAGGCGGTGCCAGTTATTCTGATGGAAGTTTGTGAAGATGCGGGTATATTGTTCGAGCTTCTGATTAGAACGCTCTGATTGTCCATCAGTCTGGGGTCGGTATGCTGTACTGGCGTTGTGTTGGATGGACAGGATACAGCAGAGTTCCTGGATGATGGCTGCCATGAAACGGGGGTCTCGATCTGATATAATACGTGATGGTAGTCCGTAATGGGGTAGAACATAAGTAGCGTATAGTAGTGTGGTTTCTGCAGTGTCTATGGTCTCGTGACAGGGGATGAAAATGCATGCTTTGGAGAAAGTGTCAGTGATCGTAAGTATTGAGTCATATCCTTCTGAAATAGGTAGTTTGACTATGAAGTCCATGGCTACTGAGGTGAAAGGGAGGGTGAAGTTGTCTGATGGGACGGGGAATAAAGGGGGTTTTGGTTTGGTAGGGTTGTTTTTTCGTGATTGGCAAAGGTGGCATCCCTTGATGTAATCGGTAATGGTTTGTTTCATGTTGGGCCACCAATAGTCACGCGCGATGGTCCATGTTGTATTTGAAATTCCTGGGTGGCCGGCCGTGGGGGAATCGTGGTAGAGGGAAATTACCCCTCTTCTCAAGGGTAGATCGTCCACGACTACTAGCCTGTCTCCGTACCAGTATAGGTCGTCGATTATTTTGAGGGGAAATGTGGTCGCCCATTGTTTGAGTAGGGAGTTCTGTTGTAATTGGCAGGCGCGTGTTCTATCGTCGATGGAAGAGAAAGAGGTGGCACGTGCAAATAGGTGTGGGGGTAAAACTGTGATATTGTCGTTATCTTCTTCCCCTTGGGGGTAGTCAGGCCTTCTTGATAGGGCGTCTGCCTTGTTTGCCATCCCTGGGAAGTGTACTAGGGTGAAGTTGTAGTCCGCCAGTTGGGGAATGTAGCGCGCTACTCTTCTGTTGATGTGACGTGGGTGACGGTAGTATTCAAGGTTTTTGTGATCGGTGAAGACTGTGGTGGGGAATGGGGAACTGAGCAGGAGGTGGCAATGGTGGGTGAGACCCCGATATACGGCGAGGAATTCACGGTCGTGGATGTCGTAATTTTGTTCTGCCTCGTTGAAGGTCTGGGAATGGAAACCCACTGCTACGTGCTTTCCTCTTTCATCCTTTTGGGTGAGGATGGCTCCAGTAGCAAATGCTGAGGCATCTACTTGGAGAAAGAAGGGACGACTGGGGTCGGGTTGGTGGAGAGCGGGGTTATCTAGTATGATAGAGATGAGAGAGTCGAGTGCCTTCGTACATTCTGGGGTCCATAGGAATGGCTGATCCTTTTTTGTCAGAGTGACGAGGGGACGTGCTATGTTTGCATAGTTGGGAATGAAGGGACGCTGGTAACCCAAAACTCCCAAGATGCTCCGGACTTCTTTGACTGTGTGGAGGGTGTGCGGCCAGTCTTTGAGAGCGCTAGTTTTCTTAGGATCGGGTTTGAGCTGGTTACCGTCAACTATAATCCCTAGGTAGGTTATAGACCGTTGTTCGAATTCGCACTTAGCAGGGCGAAGGAAATACGACTCTTCTTCTAGGAGATCTAAGACTTCGTGGACAATTTGTCGGTGTCTTTCTATGTCTTCTCCCGTAGCGATGAGGATGTCGTCCATGTAGACGAAGAGCTCTGTGGGGTATTTGTCCAGCAAGCGCTTCAAAAGTCGGCTCATGGCTCTACAGAAAGTGCTGGGGGCGTTGTTCATTCCGAAAGGCATGGCTCTGGGTTTGAACAGGCCGTAGGGGGTTTTGAAAGCAGCTTTCCACTGGTCTTCTTCTTTGATGCGTATGTTGTTGAATCCCCACCGTAGGTCTGCTTTAGTGAAAATTCTTTTCCCTTGGAGCTGGTCAATGATACTTCCTATTAAAGGCAGGGGGTAGACGTCTCGCACTGTCCAAGTGTTGAGTGCTCGGTAATCGACGATGGGGCGGAGTTTGCCGTCCTTTTTAGCTCGGAAGAATACTGGAGAGGCGTAGGGGGAGTTGGTTTCGACAATGTATCCTTTGGCCAAGTTTTCGTCGATATACTCTTTGAGTGCTTTTAACTCGGTTTCGGTTTGTCTGTAGATTTTGCAGTCCAGTTTAGCAGGGGCCCCTGGCTTGAGCTCAATGGCATGGTCATCCCGTCGTGAGGGGGGAAAACGTTGAGCGGCCTCTTCGCTGAATACTCTCCAATGTTGACTGTATTGTGCTGGGATCAGTTGTAAGGTTGTAGCTTGGTCAGAAGGGGGGGTAAAGTGAATGGTTGTAGCTCGTGCTTTAGGTTTAGCCCGGTACCCAGCGGTTTCAATAACGATGTCTTCTCCTTCTAGCCGATTGGAACTCCAGTCTATGGAGGGGTTGAACGATTTAAACCAAGGATGTCCAAGAATGATCCGGTCGCTTCCCAGGTTGGCAACGTAGAATCCCAGTTTGACAGTCTTGTCTCCTTGGCGGATCCAGAGGTTGCAGAAGCGGGTTATGCTTCCTTCACTATTGATAGTACCATCAATGTTGTTAACTTGGAGGGGGTGCGGGAGAGTTCTGGTTCCCAGGCCGAGGGAGGTGACGGCGCGTTTGTCGATGAAGTTATGTGTTGCTCCACTGTCCAGTAGAGCAGTTGTTTCGGTCTTTTTGTGCCACATGTAAACAGAAAGGGGGATTGTCATTGAGTCTTTCTTCTTACTGTACATGGTAGCTACGGTTGCCGGGCTTGCGACCTTCAATACCCGGCAGAGCAAAAATCCTCGCCCATATCGCGGGCGTCGAGGTAGTTCCCGCGTTCTTCTTCAGTCATCTTCTCCTCGAGCGTGCGAATTTGCTGAGCAAGGGAGATTTTCGGGGGAACGGGTGGTGGTGTGCTTGTAGCGAGAGTTGCGGTGGTGGTGGCGGCTGTAGGGGGGGTGGTGGTAGATTCGCGAGCGTTCGAGTTTGAACAGTTTGGAACGTTGGCGTTGTTGTTTTTCGGGCAGTTTCGCGCCATGTGGCCCTGGATGCGACACCTGAAGCAGCGTCCTTCAGCGCGGTATTTGGCGCGTTCTTCGTCGGTCAGTTTTTGGAAAGGGATAGTTATATTGGTTGAATCTACGTCCATAGGAACGTGTTGGTTGTTCGCAGAGTTCGATGCTCGTTGATTCCCGGTTTGATACGCGTGTTGGTCACATGTCTGGTTTCGGCGGGGGCCGATAAGTCCCGCGCTTTGTAGTTCTTTGATCCAACCGACTTCTTTCCTTGCTGCTATCTTCCATTCGTCCATCGTGGTAGGTAGATTCTCTCGATTTACAATCCGTCGGTGGACATTTTCTCGCAGGCCGGCTCGGTAGCGGGCGATCGTTCCCTTTGCATCGGGTTCCCATTCGGCGGCAGCGGCTAGTCTCTCGAATGTGGCGTTGTAGGTATCGACTTCGAGATCCCTCATTTGCAGTTTCATCAGCTGATCATATGCACTTTGGGTTTTAGCAGTATCTTTCCAGGCCGATTGGAACGCGACTTCGAATTCGTCCCAGAGGATTTCATCGGTTTCGGCGACGTGGGGAGTTTGGGTTGTATCGACGCGGCGCTCGAGCAACCCTGCTTGGGCATTTACCCAATCTTCGACAATGGGTCCGCGGATATATGACAGGACGGTGAGCACTCGATAGAATGGTATGCTGACAGACTTGTTCTTTCGATTTAGCAGGCGGTACCTTCGGAACTCGTTCCAAAACGAGTCCGACTTGGATCAGTCGCCGTTAAAGATGGCAGGCGCGACACCTTTCATGCCATTCGAGGGGGTGGCTCCTGTTGTGGTGGTCGCGTTTACGGACATGGTGACGTCGATGGGGCTGGGGGGACGGATGGGGGCGAGGTTTGGGGGAGCTGTGGGGCCAAGAGAGGCGGCGGCTGTGCTGAGGGACGGGGTTGGGTTTGGGACTGCAGGTGAGTTTGGGTCGTGGATGCTCTGAATGCTGACTGCGGAGTGGGCAGATGCGGTGTTAGATCCCGATGAGTCTGACGTGAATCCGCTGGGGTCGTAACAATATCCGGTGCGGGAAGCGGTGCGTGAGGGGTTGGCGTAATCGGGGTGCTGTGGGTCGGTGAGGTGCCAGTATCCGAGGTTCCAGTGTCCTCTTTCAAGGATTAGGCCGGTTCTGGTGCCGAAAGTGTTTCGTGAGTAAGCGAGAAGGTACCACTTGTTGTTTATGAATTCGACAGGTTCGAGTTTATTTGATTTGGAGGTAGCGTAGTATCCAGGGGCTCTTCCGGGTTGGGTCAACCACTGGGCCGAGGTTTTTACGTGGGCAGGGAGATCGTCGACTAGACGGCATTGGATGGGAGTGAAACGATCAGCAGGGTCGAGAGGTACTGTGATGGAAGCCACGGTGTTTCAGTGATGACGAGTTCGGTGGTACGGGATGTGGTAGACAAGTGTAGATCTTGTCCTTATGTCAAGATCCTGCGGGATCCTGAGATACGCGGTGTGCGTCAAGGTTCCTGTGTGAGCAATGGTTCAGTGATGCAGAGGTTCGAGGTTCGATGAGGCTTTTACAGCCAATCTTAGACAGAGATGAGAGGAATGATCAATGGAACTTGTGGATTCGCAGGTAATAGACGAAGGACAAGATGGGACTTCAGGGTACATCACCCAGTCCTTATATACTTAGATATCTCCACAGCATGAGTCGTACATAGCCTCGCATACTAGGAGAACAGTCCTAGGAATGAGTCATGTATAGTACAGGGGACAGCCCCAAGGGACGAGGACACAGATGGAGAACAAAGGATGACGCAGCCTTAAGGGACTAGTAGATGGAAGGGGAAGAAAGGGATAGGCAGTAATAGTCTGTGGTGAGTGGAAAGGGGCCGGGTAAGTAGGGAGGGAAGAAAAAAGAAAAGATAGCGTCCAAATCGTAGTCGTGTGGTAGAATCATGACAACCTCCCTTGAACCTGAGACCTGGGTTGGGTTGTTTTGGGTTGTTTTCCCAAGCATATAGGCAACCTAGCTCATCATCGTGCCATAGAAAAACCTTACCATTGCCAAGAGTCACTGTGCTGATATCCTCATGTCCAGGTTCTGTTGTCAAGTTGGCCTTGTTGAATGGAAATTCTTGGTGTTCCAAGTGATATTTGCCGTTGCATGTTGCACTAGTCGCATTGTGTGACCCTAACACCAAGTTTTGTGTTGACAAACCTGCAGTTTGAGGACCTGATCAAGACACCACCTGCTGTTGCACCAGGTGCTCCAGATTCTGACACCATGCCTGCTGAGTCTTGCTGAGATGTTGAGGAAGGCTGTGAGGTGAGAAAACCTTATTGCAGCCAAGGCACTGGACCCATGAAGTGTTCATGGTGGGGATGAAGAGGTGTGAGTGGGTTGAGTCACATGAGTCCCCTTTAAATCTGCACATCAGATTTTGAATATAAAAGCAATGTACTACTCACCCTTAGACTGCATCCACACCCCCATCATTTCCTGTTGATTCAATATACCATCTCACTCTTTTTTGTTTGCTCTTTTTCAAGTCTTCATCATTCTTGATGGCGCATTGCACAGCCAATCCTGGAGGATTCTTCTTATGAGTCAGACACAGAGGGAGGTACAGGGAAACAATGCCAGTACTCCATTGGGTGACAGTGATGCTACAAGAGAAAGTACATTGGCCATAGGGAACACTGGTGCTGGTCCAGACAGTGTCAATCCAGCTCAACCTCAACCTAACCTAGATGGTATGTCCAATACTTCAGCTTCAACATAACTCACACTGCAATTATGGAATAAGAAATGCACCTTAACCTCCCAAGAAAATAGTGCTGCTGATATTCTCACCTCCAGTGCCATACAGGCCATGCCTATGAAAAAGGCACAAAACAGTGGTAAGCATGTCTCAGATTTGGGTGATCTGCTTACCAAAGCTTCAAAGGACCAGCCCATAGTCACCCAATGCAGCTTGTATTGACAGATGATGCAACACTGCAGACTGACTCAGAAGGACTTGTTGAAGCACATAAGGGGAAGCAATGTGCTTTGCAACAAAGTCAGTCAACTGATTACAAACTGTGCCTCATGTGATTGTTTGTTTACTTACACATTTTTGCATTTTTTTTCTTAGCTGCATTGTTCCACCCTAGCCACCATGGTCTCATGTCCATGGGTGAGCTTCAAACTGATCCCCTTGGCATTCCTGTCACTGACAATGCTCCTTCTGAAAATGAAGATGAATGGATTGACTTGGACATTGAGGTAGTGGAGGAGCACACCCAAGGACAGCCTGGTAGGATTTCAAAGTCGGCACTAAATGAGGTACATTTGCTGTGCCTCTTAGAACATCCATGTAAACAGTCTCTCCTGTAGAGACCAACCTGGCAGGGCTCAGGAACTGCAGCTGGACTCTCTTCGTCAACTGGCTCCACATCTGGTAGGTATAACCTGGCCAGCAGTGCTGACACATCACTTAGGCATGGTACCACTACACTCACACGTGCATCGGCTGCTGGACATGTTCCACCCACTGAAGCATCAGGTGAGCATGCCATTCATCTCTGTTGCCTCTGTACTGATGTAAGCACCTTAATACTGTGGCAGTGGTGGCAGTATCATCACAGACACACAATCAGGCTCAGCTTAGCAATGCCACTGAGTCACTGCCTGTTTGGCCCAAGGACACAGACCTTGTCATTGCTCCTGGTTCCACTAGACCAATGCTCACAGCACAGCATCATCTTGTGCGCCTCATCATTCATGTAGCCCTTGAACATGTTCAGGCTTCATTGTTGTTCACCCATGCCTTCCTGGATTTGACACTTTCTACTACCTTTATTCATGATGCACTCACCACAGCTGCCTCTGCACATGGCCCAGAAGCCTCAATCCTCCATAGGTGGATTATGCAGGATGAAGAGTGGGTGATGAAGCTAACTCTGCTGGTAAGTAGTATGCTATGTTTTTGTTGATGACATCATTCACATGACTTGAAGCTATGTGCCTGAATTTCATTGTTTAGAGCCAAAGTCAAAGAAACCTGCAACATGACCACCTTGGCTTCATTCCTGGCCATGCCCACATGTAATCATGTTTCCCGTTTTGTTGAGAATCAACTTTCAAACTATAACTACATGTTTCCAACAACAAAGGTAAGTATTACATATAAAATCAGCTCTTGCTGACATCCTTCTAGTTTGCAAGCCACCCCAGCAGACTCCCAAGGTGAACATGCCCATATTGCAACCCTTGGACTATTAGTGTTATCCAGGAGTTGTACTTTGGAGGAAACATGCCAATTGCTTCACATTTTGTCCACCTCTTCCCTACCTCTCCAGGGGGTAGTAACAGGCAAGACCATCCCAAAGTTCCAATTCCCATGGTTGCACTGGTGGCTACAGCAGTAAGTCAATTTCAGAATTTGTAAATAAGCAAACTAATATTAGCCTGTAGCTCTATGCCAACATATGTGAGTGGCAGAGTGGTGAGCAGCAAGTTGGCAATGTCTCTGCCATGGCCTACTTGGATGTGTATAATGGTCATATCAATACACTTGATGAAATCAAAGAGAGGCAATGTGGGGCCTTTCACTCGATGATGAATGACATCTATATGTTGGCAAGGTGAGTCCACACATGTATATCCTAATTTGATATTAACTGTGTGGCTGCAGTAGCACTCCCATTAGTTTTGTGAATGTTGGGGGGTTGCCAGCTGCTGCACTTGATTTTGAACTGCTCAAAGACTGAGTGCTGTCAAGGCTTTCAACAAGCCCACTACCCAATTTGACACACTGTAAGTCCTTCCCTTCATTTGGAATATTCTGACTAACATTTGTCAACAGCTCAACAGTGTGTCCTATACCCATGATTCTGAATGCATGGCCAGAATTACTGCTTTCTACTTCTCTGTCCATATACCTTAATAACTGTTAGTTAAGCATTAGTGTAGCTGAAACTGATTTGTGGCCTAGCAAATAATTATCAGTAATTTGCTTGCTATGATTGATTGCAATTATTGTTTGCTTTTCTGAAAATTATTGACACATTATTGGGGGTAAGTAAACATAATGATAATCTCGGCCAGCAGTATGTTTTCAATAATTTATTGAAATTATCAAAAATTAATGACTTAGGTTTTTCCTGATGCATGCAACAAAATACTCATCCCACTTGACCTGTGGGAAACCAAGGTGGAGTCCTATGACTCTAGCCCAGAGTTGGCAAAGGTGGTAAGGGTCTTCAAGTGGCAAAAAGAAGTTGAGACAGGCTATATTGAAGATATTGAAGACATTGAAGAAGTTGAGGAAGTGAAAAAGGTGGAGGTGGAGGTGGAGGAAGAGGGTGGTGGTGAGAGCTTGTCCATTGAGGAGATTTCAAGCTTTGACTACAGGGTGGTCAATGTGGGGCAGTGGGAGCAGGAGCTCTGAAAAAAAAGCCTTTGTCAGCTTGGGTGTTGCCTGCCCAATAGGAGTGCTTGCCCAGTATACCCAAAAATAGATGTTCTCATACTTGTACTCAGGCCTATGTTTTCTTTTTTTCACTTTTGAATCACATGTGTTATTCTCTATGATAAACAGCACACAGGGTATGAAGATACAAAAATGAGTTAAAAAAAAGTTAAGCACAGTATTGGTACCCACAGTGCTTGTACCAACCCTTTGTGGCAACTTACTATTCAACTTGATAGTAAGTCCTGTTGGGCACAAGGAACAGGGGATAGACTGGGGATCGACAGTGAACACTGAGGATAACTTGGGATACTTGGGTACCACAAGCAGTTGCAGACAAGGATGTGGAAGAGGGCTAAAGCTGTCCTGCACAGTGGACTAGAAGGATGCAAGTGGGGATGTCACAAGTGGACAGTCTGAGGGACTGTCCATTGTATTGAACTAGCTTATATACCTGAGTACATGGTCTGTGCATAGTTTAGGGTAGGTCACTATCCTATCTGCAGGTGCTGCAGAATGGAACCTGGTAGAACACCATGGAAGGTTTCTAAGTATAGTAGCCAATGGCATTAATCCCTGTGACTTCATTTACTGATCAATGAAGTCCATTTATTGACCAACAATATTTTGTTGATTGGTCAACAAACATAACTCCAAAACCTTGTTACAAAGGTTTCCCAATATCTGGCTTCCAGCCAGGTATCTTGAACCAGAGGATGATTATCCAATCTCTTGAGACATGTCATTCTGAGCAGTCCAATCCAGACTGTTCAAACTCTTGCTTTGCTAAGCCTTGGAAGTGCTATTCCTTGTGCTCTCTTGATCCCCTTGGGTTTGTCACAACCTAAGGCATAGGTTCGTGACACCCTTCACTTTTTCTGGGGTGACTGAATAAACTGCCTGCCATAATGCATTGTATACCATGCTGCCCTCAGCCTCTATCTCCTGGTTCATGCAGTCACAGTTTGCACACAACCACACCTTGATGCTCAAGAATGCATTTTCAATAGGGTTGTAGTTGGGGGAATAGGCTGGAAGGAACAGCAGGTGCATGCTGTGTTCTTCCACCAACTCACAAATACTGGCAACCTTGTGAATAGAAGCATTGTTGACAATGAGGACTGAGTTGGGGAGGGGCCACTTGTTCATTTGTGGAAGTAGGCCCTCCACAAAGCAGCAGATGGCTGCACCTGTGACTGTGTTCTCAAAAACCTCCAGGTGGAGGATACTGTCAAGGGAGAGGGCTGAGAGAAGGGAATACTTGGCCCCTTGGAATTGAAACTTGTACCTCAAAGTGTGTTTGCCATGCTTCAACCATGCATATGGCCTTCTCATTGTTAGCTGGTTGAAATGGCTCTCATTGGCAAAAACAAGTTGTTCAGGGTGGTAGTGTATGTTAGTGAGGGTTCTGAATTCTTCTTGTTCCTGCTCATTCCACTCTAAAGCAGGCCAGGTGATCTACAATGGTAGGTGTGGGTGTGTTAACCAAGCAGAAAACAAGGACATAGCATTTTCATAGTGTATCCTTCCCATTGGAGTGAACAAGCAACCATTGCTGGAGAAGTGTCCACCCCACAAACCTCACGAAGTTCCATCTGCAGCTCAGCAAGAGCAAGATCAGGCTGCTGTATTGCAGAGGAACTGACTCTGCATCAACATGAGGTGGTGTAGTCAACCAGGATTGATGGGCTTGCACAAGACCCTGCCAGTGCAGCAATGCATGCTTTGCAGTTGCTTGAGGGATTGTATGCTGATGCCCATAAATTCATTGACCTCAGAGTTGGTGAGGCCCTGAAGGAACATGGAAAGAGCCATCTCTTTCAGCTTATCAGAGATGTGACAGCTGACCATGTTGTGCAGCACATGGCACAGCATGCAGGCCACAGAAGATTCACCTTTGGTAGAAGGTGTTTGATAGTCTTAAGCACAGTGTATAGAGCACAAGTGAATACAAGTGATATTCTGCTGGGGAGGGTCTCAGGGTTTTCACCCCTCCTTATATAGGGAAAAGTGGTCCCTATGGTCCCACCATGTCCCTTTGCATAACTATGATGAGTAAAGGTGTCCACTATATCATGTTTTCAGTGACACCTGATGTGGAACACCCTAGAACATCTCAGAATCATTCACATGACTCTGATATGTGTTATGCCCACTATTGTGTGCTATGTAGCCACCTAATATGGTAATCATACTTGCATAGTCTACTTATGTTGTAACTGCTATAGATAACATACATACATACTTATTATGTTTCAACAGACCATGGGGGGTGCAGACAAGGGGAAAGGACAGCAGAAATGAATGCAGATGAGCACTACAAAGTTGTCTCATCCAGGATAACTACCTTATTTTACAAGATGCAGACCTTCAATATTTCCTTTTTGGACTTAACTACAAACCCAGCTGTCAAAAACTTGGGACTTTGTGATGTGCATCCTAACATCAGGGGCCCCCCAATATGAAAAACTGCTCTAGGTCTTCAGTTTGTCTCTGTACCACAGATGTCAAGGATGTGCAGGTCCTGACAGTATGTGACATGTGTCAGTGAGTTCTGTGTAAGCAAAGTAACCAGTGGTTCAAGGATGCAATGTTCAATGAGGCTTTAACAGCCAAGTTGGACAGAGGTTGAGAGAGATCAAGGAACTTGATTTGCAGAGAATAGACAAAGAACAAGATGGGGCTTTTGGCCACATTAGCCAGCTCTTATATATAAGAGACAACACTGCTATGAGTCATATGGAGTCACATATCCTAATAGAACAGTCCTAGGAATGAGTCAGGAATACAAGGATGCAGCCTTCAGGAACAGACATGAAATGTATAGTACAATAGAGAGGATAGCCTCAGGGCCAAGGATGAGTCATGTAGCATCAGTCAATGAGAAAGAAGATAGTCCATATGGAGGGGGATGGGGGAGGTAAGTGGGGAAAGATAGGTAAAGAGAAAAATAAGTGTCCAGATCTTATCTGCATGATGAAATCATGACAACAGATTCTGTGCACTCAGTCCCACATTTTAATACTCAGGCTTTTCCTTGTTATATAACTACCCTATCATCATCATAATGGTTAAATTTACATTAATAACAACTACCAGGCTATGGAATATAGATTGTATCAGCTACCAATAGATGACAGTTGAACAATTTTAAAATAAACTCTACATCATTTGAAGGACCCTCTAATACCACATTCATCTAGTGTTAATAAGATGACTGCTGGGTGTCTTTGCAAGATCTGGACATGATCATTGTAACTCCAAATTCTAACAAGGCTAACTATGGCTAATATTTCTAGCACATATAGTGATGATGACCACTTCTCATACCATCTTTCAAACAACTTATGGTGTTCTACCAGATGATAGACAACAAGGGAGAAGTCAGCCCTAGCAAACCAAGTAGTATAGAAAGCTAAGGCTTCTTCAAATATAGGTTTGGCCTTCTCTACTTCCACTTCTGTATCATCAATGGTCAATCTCTTTGTTGTTAACCCTCTGTGACCACTGGCTGCACAAAGTGCACCCCCACTGCTCCAGCAGTCACTCTTTCCCCTTCCCTTTCCCCCTCTATCATGGGCACTCAGATCTCCCTAGGGAATACCATGGGTCAGCACAACCTGTGTGGGTTGCAGGTATGGGTTAGCTGGGTACAGGTCCAGGTTGGATGTCTGGTCACCAGTCACCAGTCACTGGTCACCCATAACAAACCTGTACCTGTGATGTGTGATGTGGGTGCTGCAGGTTTTCACAGGTTTACTATCATCTGCCAGCCACTGCCCCACATTTGTTGTCTAAGTGTCTTTGCCATTTTTTTGCATTGGCTGCACTTCCCTTGTTTGGTTGTTCCTTGGGCCTTGCTCTCCAACAAGTCTCTGTTTGTGACATCCAAGACATGCCACCACATTTCATTGTTTCAAGCCTGCCATCTGAACCATCTCTGCATTTCATCCATCCTGTACCAGTGTGTTGCTGTCCTTACTTGGTATATCTCTTATGACAGAAACAGAATGGTCATTTTTCCGCTTACTTCCCATGGATCTCACCTCAGTCATGTCAGCTGGTGCAGTTGCCATGCACACCACACTTCAACACTCAGTGCTTGTGGCAAGTTTAGGAGTTCATGAGTCTGTCTATTCTCTTTTTGGTACATAATACAAGCCCATCCAGATTTTAAGCCTTTCTCATTGGGCAAGTATTCGTTATTCATACAGATCATGCCACCCCTACGGCCCTATCAGTGCTGGTGTCATGCCATTGCCTGCTTCCTTTGTGATCACCAGTCATCAGGATTGCTGACATGCCTTTTGCTCTGTTCCCCATGCCCCCCCTTGAGCACAGCACAGCACAGTGTCTCGAGTATTGACACCATCCATCCATAGATCATATCATAGGACAGTATATGTGAACACAGCCTGTATTTAACCCTGTTGTTCTTGACTATTGATGCTTACCTTGTCATCATATCCTCCCTCCTGTGATCTGTGTGATCTTTTGACATGGCACAGACTCCCCCTCACTCAAATGACATGCAGCATAAGCACAGGCCCCCTGCCTGCTTCAGGGAAGATGATGAAAAATGTATTGCAAAAAGGAGGAAGGCTATGTTAATGCATACAACAACACAGTCCAGCATCTGCTCCACAACCAGCTCAGCAAAATCTCAAAACAAAAGGAATGGTCCAAATGTCAGTCAAAATGAAGACATTGTACCTGCTTCCCCTCCCTGTGCCCAACCTCATTCTCCCAAGGGCAATACAGAAGGCAACACCAGCTCCCAAGAGACCAAACCAGAACTGATTGAAGTGAGCAATGGCAAAAGCACTGACGATGATGTCACAGAAGTTGTTGAAGACAATGACAATGAACTTGGTGAGTGTGAGATTGAATTTGGAAGATCTGTGAACTGATCAGTCTCAGTCCAACTAAGCAAGGATCAGGACGCACCTATTTATGTGTTCTTCAAGCCAATGCCAATGGTTGAGTATATCAATGGTTGTAAGGCACATTGTTATGTCACGGTAGGGACATTCACCCGACGTGGGTTATGTTTACAATGACAGGAACACTAAGGGTCTGGACTGTGGTTCTGTATGAGAGTTCTAAGTTCAAAGAGAACTTAGATAGTTTCTGATGATGAATAACTCTCTGCTAAGACAAACAAGGTCTTTGAGAATAGTTATGAGAGGGAGTTCATGCAAGTAAGAGAGTGGGGATGGTTCTGCTTGTTGTCTCTAGTACCATAAGATACAAGAAGTCAAGTCTAAGGAATGTGCTACCTATGGACCAGACTTTATAGTAAATGAGAACAATAGAGAACTAAAGACCAACAAGTCAGTAACCTAAGTCCACATCACTGAAACATCAGAGAACAATAGAGTACTAGGACTGAGTCACAAGAAGGTGTCCTAGTACTGAGTCATATGGGTAAAGATGACCTGTCACCTAGCAAAGGACAACATGTCCTTCTAGAGTCATTGTGAGTCATAAATATCAAGAAAAGGGTGAGAAAGAAAGGTGAAAATGTAAGTGTCGTAACACACATGTATTTAAGTGTGCCACAAGAAGCTGCCATTGTAGAAGCAGGCTTGTTTGCTGGTTCCTTGACACAGGCAATGCAAAGTTGACTAGCAATCTCTGTTGACATGCTAAAGTCTGCTGGGGTGAGGAGGCTGTGTCTGCAGCTGACAACACCTGAGATGTGAAAACTGCCCAAGACGTTCTAGCAAATGCAAAGGGAGTGGATGGGTCAATCACAGCACTGTTTCAATGCACATCCAAAGGAAGAGTCACTTACAGTCACTGTCAACACACCAAAGTTGAAGTGTGGTAAGTCTGGTTTTAATATGTGCAAAATTTGAAGCCTAAATGTGTAAATTGTCAGTGCTGAGTTTGTATGTTGGGTTGCAGAAAATAAGCAGCTGTTTCAAATTGTAAATGACCACAGATTCTGCTCCCTGATGAAGACAGGGAGGCCTGAGTATCATATCCCATCAGCACAAACACTGTCACATGATGTGTGAAATGTCTTTGTTCAGGTTTGCAAACAGATTGCACACATGCTACAAGTTAGTCAGGTGAAAGAAAAGTGCATCATGTACTCACCTACAATGATAGGAATATGATGGGAAATTGAGTTTCACCACAGATGCTTGGACCTCACCGAATCACAAGGTGTCATGATCCCACCTGCAGCTAAGATACAGACACATTTTTCCTTTCATTATCCCTCCCCACTTGTTCCTTCCCCCATTATTCCATTACTGGACTACTGTTTAACCAACCTTGTTCCATTTCTATCTGCTCACCCCTTAGGGCTGTACTATCCTTTGTTCCCTTTTCCTCTACCTGTCCCTTATGGCTGTCCACTGTACTATACATGACTCACCCTAGGACTGTTGTACTAGGATCCAAGGCTGCACTCAACTCATTCTGTGTTATCACCAATGTATATAAGGACTGGGCAATGTGCCCCAAAGTCCCCATCTTGTCCTTCGTCTATATTCTGCGAATCTCAAGTTCCCTTGCATCTTCCACTCTACCTCTGTCTTAGTTGGCTGCAAAGCCTCATCAAATGTCGAACCATTGAACCACTGACTCCATTGATCACACAGAAACCCTTGACACATGTTGTGTATCCTCAAGGACTGCAGATCCTTGACACAAGGCATATGTGGCCATCACAGTACACCTTGAGCAAGGCAGCAAGCTGCTTGCCATGCTCCTGGACATTGTCAAAGTGCCCAAATCGCACACAGGTTTGAATCTTGCACTTGTGTTTGTCAAGGTCCTGGAAGATTTTGGCATTGAGGACAAGGTCAGAGCGGTTTATTTAGTGAATGATAACAGAGACTCACATTTTCAAGATCTTGGGTGTGACTGCTGACAATGCATCCAACAATGATGCCATGATTGAACAGCTTAGCAGACACTTGCTGGACTTCCCAGGTGCATCCAATCAAACTAGGTGTTTTCTACATATTCTTAGCATCACAGCAAAAGCCATGATCAGGCAATTTGACATACCAAAGGCAAGGAACAGTGTTGTGATGGATGAGGTGGCTCAGGTGCTTGCCAGCCTGGCAGAGGGACTTGACATCGAAGAGCAGGAAGCATACAAGAACCAAGAGTGTGGAGATGACAAGGTCGATGATCCACCACTGGACCAGTGGGTTGACCTTCACAATGGACTGACAGATGAAGAGAGGGAAGAGATTGAGTTGAATATCTGACCAGTACAAATGACATTGACCAAGGTAAGACGTGGCATACTTTCAGGTGGTGTTGAAATTGACTTTTGGTCTTGAGTTGTGCAAGTTTGTGTACACAGTGAAAAATTCAACAATGATTCTCCTTCCACAGTGGTACAAGACACTTGGTTCCTGTGGTCTCCCAAGTCACATGATGCCCCATGATGTTTCAACTCATTGGAACTCAACATACAACATGCTTCTCTTTGTGCTTGACTTCTGCCCAGCTATTGATAGCATGACTGCCCTGCATGATTTTGATCTACAGAGATATGAGCTGTCTCCTGCAGAATGGGGTATAGCCAAAGAGCTTAGGGACATTTTAAAGGTATTTCTTTCTCCCACTCCCTTTGATTCTTGTTTACCAAATGACCTTTGGCCAGATTTTTAAAGATGCAACATTATTTTTTTCTTGCAGCACCCCAAACCTTGCCACAGTCATCCCAGCAATGGATCATATCAACAAAGTCCTTGCCACCTCCTCCAACAGATCTCAGTATTCTCTCTCAATTCATGCGGCTCTCATTATCGGCAAGAATGCAATCAACCAGTATTACAACAAAACTGATCACTCAGAAATGTATTGCATCACCATGAGTATGTCCTGGTTTTTCTTCATGTGATCACTGTCTTTTCACCTCAAGCAGTTCTCCACCCTTGTCACAACCTGGCCTACTTCAAGGCACAAGGATGGGAAGAAGCATGGATTGACACTGCTCACAAGATCATTTGTGGCAAGTATACTCACTCATATTTGTCAACACATCTCAATGGTCACTGTGACAGTGATGACAACTACATTGCTGTGGGTTCCACAGATTCAGTAAGTGTTTGTCCCTTTCTTCTGCACACTTTAGTGATGTACTCCCTCCACAGTTGATTTCATCTTCAAACAACATATTTGACAACCTTCCTGATCTTTCCCCAGCTTTGCCTGACCTCTGTGACGAACTTGAGCTGTATCTTTTGACTGACACAGAGGATGTCAAGGATGCCATCTCATGGTGGTATGAGAGGCACACCTCCTTCCCTTCTTTATCCTGCATGGCTCGGGATTACCTCTCAATCCCCAGTAAGTGATCTATTCTAAATTTGACATGTCCAGGCACATTACTTACTATTTACTTTCTGATTTTCAAGCTACATCAATCAATGTTGAACACGTGTTCAGTCAAGGCCATCTCCTCCTATCCCATGTCTGGAGCTGCCTCTCTGTCCACTCAATGTGTGTGCTCTTGTGCCTTGGAAAGTGGAGCACACTTGATCTCATCAAGGACAGCAACTTGAGGGCTTGTATTGTTGATAAGTACCGAGCACAGGTAGCAGCTCTTACAGACTTAGGGACTATGGACCCTCAGATTAGATACTTGTAGAATAGATCCTTATGATCTAAAACAATCTTATTTGTAGCAGTATGAATAAAGGACTCCTTGTAATAGCTGCCAAAGCCCTTTGTAGTAGCCAAGTAGCTGCTGAAGGAACTTGTTTTTTATTGTAGTTATTATACTTTTTGACAGGACACTTTATTCTCCTTGTATTGTTCTCAACTATGTACATTCCTTTATTGCTGTATATAGAACAATACCTTCAGACATGTATAAGTAGTATAGCTTGTACACCCTGGTTCAGCAGTTCTCATCTGCTCTACCAGACACTATCTACCTGCTCTACTTGCTTAACACACCCTGTGCTGCTGCCGAACAGACCTAGCGACTCTTATGTGAGTCTCACTAGCCTCCCTGTTCATCATGTATTACTGGCAATGAAGCTGATGAAGCTGAGGATGATGTTGCAGAGGGCTGGGACAGTATATGAGTTGGCTGTCTTTCAAGTGTGGTGATTTGTGGGTGGCCATTTCACTGTGTTTGTTATATCCATACCATACAACTGCCAATGTGGACACATGAAAGTCCCAGTACACCATACCCCTACACCTGTGCCTGTCATCTTGCCATTGGGTATGCTAAACCCTTGCCAACCCATGAGACCCACATGCACACACAATACCTGTGAGCAACCCATCTGAACCATGCAACCCATACCTGTACCCACAAAAACCTGGACCTGTGGTCTTGGGTACAGGTTTGGGCAGGTACAGGTATGGGTCAGTGCTCAATGACCCAGGGGTTACCTGTGGTAATCCCTAATCAGGAAGGAGTCTGCATCACTACCACAGAAGGGCCAAACACATAGCAATCCACTGGCATTGGGTGCACAACATCATAGAAGATGAAATGATAGTTGTCAAAAGCTGCAGAGATCCTGATCAGACTGCAGATGTGTTGACAAAGCCATTAGCATGTAAGAAACACAAGCAGCATGCAGAGAGATGGGACTGGTGATGACTTAAAGGGGAGTGTGGGGGCAGCCATACCAGTCCAGATATAGCCATATGCAGACCAGACCAAGGTATTACAAATGCATCATGTGACATGAGGGTCAAGATGAGGTACATAGAATGATGTAGTATAGGGATGTACCCCTAATCTCATATTCTCTCACCCCAATCTACACTACTGTGCAAGATGGAATCTGACTATTGATTCAAATTTACAGATAAGTCGTTTTTGACCAGGCCTGACTGGGCTGAGCTGGGTCGACTTGAACCTGGGGGTTTTACTGAGTGTCACATGCTCAGATTTATTGACGCGTCGTTTGGTTGATTGGCGTTTCCTTGCGCATCCAGGCTCTCGTCCCTGTGTCATTTCAACACGATCTCATGTCGCCCATATCTCCCTCGGACATACTTTCACAATCACCCCTCATGTGGCCTGTTCATAGTCGGTATCATGAGATCCTATGCTCTCCTACGTATATTGATGCCCAAGTTGATCCCTACTCAGTCGAGGTCAGCCTCTCTCCGAGCTCCACGGCTCGGTTTGACACCATTCGCAATGCCGTTCATCAATACATATCAAAATCTTTTGAAACGATTGCTCTCCCATCAAAGCTTGACGGCTGGGAGCACGTTCCGGTGCTTGCCTCGTCTGTCGAACAGATCACCGCCTGCGAGTCGTCTTCTCCTACATCATATCTTCCTGTAGCACAGGCGTCTCTTCAGATACATGTCTATCAACCGACGGACGGAGATGCTGCTGAAGGATTCTCTACTGGACCAAGTGGTGATGGTGAAGAAATCACGGCTGCCAGTGTATGCGAGCTACCCAGTAGGCAATGGGAAGGTCTATGGGACAGTTTGATTTTTCCAGACGATACTAAATCCAGGCTCCTGGACTATATATATGCGACTGTGTTATTCAGTGACGCCAACGTCGACTGTGAGTTTAAGTTCACGACCTCGGCGCATTGTCACAACTGCATTCAGTCAACGTTGTCTCGTGGAACCGGGTCGTACTCTTGCATGGCCCGCCAGGAACAGGAAAGACTTCACTCTGCAGGGCTCTCGCACAGAAACTCTCTATCCGATTGTCGCACCGGTATAGAGATTCGTTCCCTGTTCAGCCCTCAAGGGCTGCAGCTTTATTTCGCAGGTATCCTCAATCTCGTCTACTGGAGATTAACTCGCACTCGCTTTTTTCACGCTGGTTCTCCGAGTCAGGGAAATTGGTACAAAAGCTGTTTTCGAGTGTCATGGAGCTTGTCGAGGACGAGGACACGTTCGTAGTGGTACTCATAGGTGGCTTGCATTCCTTGCGGTGACCCTAAATCTCCCTAATCGTTCGTATTTGCAGACGAAGTCGAGTCTCTGACCGCGGCGCGAGCTGGCGCCATGAGTGGCACTGAACCCACTGACGCGTTACGGGTACGTTATCATCATCTTGTGTCCTGATATCTTGATCTCATGCTCGGTTCATAGGTTGTGAACGCCTTGTTGACCCAACTCGACAAGCTTCGACATAAAAAAAACGTGCTTGTTGTCTCCACAAGTAACCTTGCAAAAGCTATTGGTTAGTACACGCCTCGACGGGCCTCAGATACTGATATTTTGTCCAGACTCGGCCTTTGTCGATCGTGCAGACATTGTTCAGTATATTGATCTTCCTCCACCTGAGGCTATCTACGTGATCTTGCGTAGCTGCCTGGTCGAACTCATCGCAAAAGGCGTAGTCGCCCCTGTTGTACGTTTATCGCTCGGGTTCTTCAGGCGAGGACAACGTCTTATGTACTTATAGGAGGTCCCATCGCTGGAAGAAGCACGCTATTTCGAACGTACGACGGTCGATGTCGGCTCTGACCATTCAACTACTGCATCGCCGTGTCCGAGGCAGATCGCCGTGAATCTATTTCGGATCTCTCAAAAATGCAGAGTAAGCGACGCTTGGAATATCATGCGTTCGAAGTTGGTGACAATTGATTTGGATAGGAACAAAAGATGTCTGGTCGTTCCCTCCGCCGTTTGCCCGTCCTAGCACACGCACGTTATATCAGTCTCGGTTACTCACTACCTCCAGTTGATCCTGCCGGACAAAAAGCTGTGAATGGCACGAATGTGTCGAACACACCTGGTCCTGAGGGGCGGTGTACACCAGTCGAAGTATGGCTCAATGCGGTGGAGAAAGTTGTAGAGAGCCATGCAGGGGAGCTGAAGCGTTTCGAGCCTTGAAGACATTACGAACTGCTCAGCGTTTTCTGTCATAGCCACCAATACATGTGCCAACCAACAATACCATCACACGCGAGGACTAAAGTTTCTACGCCACAAAGAAGCGTGCTCCGTCAACGCAAGGACGCCAACCTATTAAGAACAACGAATGTATGTCTCTGGATGAAAGAACTGTGTTAGTCAATGAAGACAACAGCACGAAATACAATGCCTCACAAAGTATCTCCTACTTCTGACAACGAACGTTATGAACCGGAGAAAGGCGAGGCAGAGAAAGGCTAGATAGATCAAGACCGTTTCGACCGTGTTTGCCTTTGACCTCGGGCCCGAAGTTTTGTTGCATCTGGGACAACGAAGTTGACAGCGCCTTTCCAAAATTCCTTGGAGGCTGAAACTCGTGCTCGATCTTGTGCAAGCCAGATATCCTTGCCCGACCACACTCGTCTTCCCAACCGCTCTTTGACCCTGTGAACAGTGCGCCCAAGGACAGCCTCAACATTGAAGTCTAACTGCTCGAGTTGCTGTATGTCGCGCTGCAAATAAGATATATGCGCATCGATGTCGAAAACGCGAGGTGGTAACGGAGAATGGGAATAGTCAGAGTTGATATTGAAATCAAAGACGGAAGACTCAGATGTGCCACCAGAATGTTCGGAAGAAGGGACAGTCGAAGGGGCGCGAGGGGGAATGGGAGAAGGGGATGAAGTGTGAACCACTCCCGAGCTCTCAGCAAGCTGATCAACTTGGGCGTTGGGAGGCGAGAAGTTTGAAGGTGTTGGGACTGACGCTCCAGTCGGTGAGGAAGTTAAGGTATCCTGCACAACATCGGTTACAGGGGAAACTGCCTGGCTTTCCACCGACGCTTTCCTCGACTCCGTGGAGACACCGCCGCCTAGTGCCGCCCCTTGACCATATCGTACCAACTTCTTGTAAGTATACCAATGCAGGTCTTTGCGTTTGCGACGCAGGGTGCGCCTGATCATTCTCAGGGTCCAGCTCATCAACTCGACATGCTTTTGGACGTTGCATAGCCCGAAGACAGAGAGGAACATGTTCCTTTGCATAGCCAAGAGTGGAGGTGAAACCTCGTTCATCGGAAGTGTGCATAGATCGCGCTTGAGACGGGTGTCCTCTTTCCTGTCCAGCCGCATTGCCTGGACAAGATAGTGCCGCGCAAAAATAGCATGACCTGCCCTGGCGGCGTGCTTTATGAGGAATTGGAACGTGGTGGTGTTCGGTGGAGCGAATGGAAGTGGGTGTATAGGTTCAGGACTGGACGGTGGGTTAATGGGATCTTCGTCTTCGTCTTCGTCGAAGAGTGATGTTGGAGATTGGTCAGACTTCGGAATTGGCTGGGAAAGTACCTCGAAAGCCTGCACCATCTTGGATATCCGCCCTGCACGACCTAACATGTCAAGTATCATGTTCAGCGCAGGGGTGGAGAGAGGTTGCAGTGGGTACGCCGGGGGTTGTAGCACCTCCGAACTTGAACTCCCGTCCTTTGGGACTGTCTGCTGCTCTATGACCTCTAGTGGCAAGCAGTCCGGATACGCCAAATCAATCCCGTAACTGAACTTGATGAGCTCGTCGAAACCCTTCTCGTCAATCGTCTCGCGAAGTATTCGAATGGAAAGGTCTACGTTGACGGACGTAAACGGCACCTTTCTCGTTCGCATGTCCTGGATGAGTTCTCGGGCCATCTTTGTCGTTTCGTCGATTAAGTCTGGGTATTTGACTTTGGAATAAGGAAGCGTTAGCCGGTGTGCCAACGCTTGTAGACATAGACTGTATGTTTTCGGCTGTGGCTCTATCCCCACATACGCCATTTCCTGGAGTATTCTTCGAGAGCCGACGTGGTGGCCAACAGCGGCGAATTGCTCCAAAATGAAATGATAGTCATCCAATTCGGCACGCCACCCAGCGCTGCGGATGTTTTTTATGACGGTCTGAAGGCGATGCTCGTACGCGTGCGGAGCATGCGGGTAGAACCTTGCGCGATTTTCTCTTGCACTGGCTGCGCGTAGGCTCCTCGCTGGCGGTACACACTTCCTGAGGACAAGCTGGTGCAGTTCGAGGGGAAGTTTCTCGAGACCCATATAGTTGAGCAGATCGACATAGTGACCCCATGGCCGCGAAGGGTTTGGATCTCCTCTTTCGAGACTGCCGACAAGATCTCGGGTTTTGGCTGCAACTAGCAACTCGGTCGGAGAAGGGTCTGGCGCGTGGGTGGAGGCGTGGGCGCTTTCATCGAAATTAAGGGAGGTGGCGATGGAGCGAGAGGAAGGATGAGGATTTCGAGGACGCGGTGCGAAAGTAGAGGTGGTCAGCTGTCTGAGTTTGAGGCCATGGAGAACGCGTGCTGACATGGAAGAGCCAAAGTCGCACAACGACCAATGTCGATCCTTTTTCGGAACTGACGCCGTCACGTGAATGCCGCCTTCCGTTTGCATCCGCTATCACTCTCGCGCGCACGCAACCAGTCACGGTGTAGCTTCCTGAATGTCTGTCCGACTCGGACCAACTAGGATGGCGTTCACTCTTTTCATTGGCGTCTTTGCTTAGGATCATTTCTGCTTCATTCAAGTCGAGACATTCTCTCCCACGAGGACTCTAGCCAGCTGCCTTCATATTACTCTTGATATTACTACCGGTGCAACGGGAACGTGGAAGATATGCGATTTGCGGCGTTCTAGGGGCTGAAAGACAGGAGGTTTCGCACAGCTCCACGTATGATGTCTCACCTCGCGTTACCTGGATCTCTCAAGATAATCAAAATGCAGGCGCCTGCCGCAAGCTCGGGAAGTGATCAAGGTGAACCCGACCGCGTTGGCGAAATTAGACCACTCGACGACACTATGCCCTCTGATCGACAGCGTGTGTAGGGCGAGTTCTACTGTCTTGACATCTGTTCCGACTAGCCCCCAGGGTCGCTAGCTGGTTGACGCATTTCGGGGGACGTTTCGCGATCCTATCCCAAGAACACACGTGCTGGACCCCTCTTTCATTCCCGCCAATCTCAAGCTGCTCTCAGGATTTGTCATTCACGATCACAGCTCGTGCCCCGACTGGATGGAGGGTCCTATCATCTCGGGAACTCTGAAACATTTCCACAAATACCCCTACCCTCCTTCATTCGTATTGTGGAAGTGCTGAGGCAACCATCTAGTTAATAGGTCCCTACTGGGATTGTTTTTCCCATGTCTATGGGATTACAATTTCCCCCAGCCTCGCCATCGGCACATTCCTTTCGTGGGATGTCCGTTTATCACATTGCCTACGCTTTTCCTACCTCCTCGGCGATTATGTTCGGGCAGCTGGCTGAAATCAAATTGACAAACCGTAGGGAGCATGACAACTCCAGCGTATGCATCGCCTCTATTTACAGCTTTTCGGTGACTACCTCGTCAGGCTCCACCGCAACCATCAAGCATGTCGGAGACACATCGTATCTGCAAAAGTCGTGTAGAAAGGCCCGGGGTCCCATGCAACACGACATTTTTGCACGGGCTCATGTGTCCGATACGGACGCCTCACATTGGCATGGAAGCTTCTTTGAATACAATGAATTGGCGTTATATCCTGTGGCCTGCACTCTCCGAACTTCGAATTGATGAAAACAAATAAGGTTTACAGACAGCTAAAGAATCCGAGAATACAGTATCTTGCTGCTCCGTGGTCTTTCTTCGCCACTAATGACTCACAGGCAACACAGTGCGAGAATCCTCATGAGGGGCGTAGTTTCATAAGTGCAGCATCGCTGCAAGCTGCCAGCCGCCTGAAATCCCCGACACTTACTTTTCCCGCTCGCCGCCTCACGGACTTGAGCCAGCCCAGAATGAACATACAAACCCGGTATCCTGGCGGAGATCCGATGGCTTACCTTATTCGATACACTTTGAAATTTGCCAGCACACCAGATTGTACATACTATGTCGGGGTCCGCCTGATCCTGGCTGGAGACAAAGGCAGATAATAGCTACGTTGCTGTACACGCTGTGATCATCAAAAGCCCATTTCATTATGATCGCCAACAATGACCATGCGTTGTTGCTGTTCTGTATTTTTTTTCCCGCGGAGATCCTTGTTTGTTCCCAACTTTATTATATTTTCGTGATCACCATCACCCTTATTAGGGTCTGGCTTGCTCCACTTGAATCCCATCTGTCGCAAAGTGCGGTGGTCTCTGATAATATCCGTCAGAGGGGCAGATTTCCTGCCTGTGGACGACATTTTTAGAAGAGGCCGATTGGGCACCTGAGAGACCATCGGCCCCGATTACGAAGATCAAGCCGAGGAGGGGTTCTCGACGACACGTACTAGAGTACAGTAATAGCCTCGTAAGTTCCCTTCGAAGGCGATAAGAAGCTGGGGTTCTCCGAACAGTGGCGCACATCTAGAGATCTCGGATGATAAGTAGGTCGAAGGGAATTACCGCCGCGTGAGGCAAACTTGGGCGCAACTCAACTTCCAAACACTGCTACTTCCAAGGAGGGCCCTGGAGAAAGCGCTCCCAGAGAGGCAAGTTCTGTCCAATGGGGGTTCTGATGGTTATCCGAGTAGAGCACGCAATGCCTTTACGTTACAAGAGTGCGCGCCAACAAAATAAAAAAACGCTCTAGCCCCATCTGAAGCGCAATAGTCTTTTACTATCGAACTGGCAAAACTAGCGCGAAGACAGCATGGCGACTGTCCGTCAACTCTCACGCGTCACCACATGCCGTGAGAAGGGGCGCCACGACGTGGAACCCAAGGAATGGCCTCGGCGGGTGAACGGGCTGTCCCCCGCGGCGGAACTCACGGTCTATACAGTACAACACAGCATGAGAAAATAGATACGAGTATTCATATATTCATATTCAGTTTTCGTGATCCTGAAGAAGTTGTATGCGGTGCGACGAATCGGAAAACTGCGCGAGTATGGACCAAGCTAGACACGGCGGCGGAGATTGGGGGTTCGAATTGGGTAACTGGTTCAGACACTGCATGCAAACTATCCCCCCTCGTTGATCTAAGTAACCACTTCAGGGTTACGGAGCTCAAGGTCTCAAACATTCCAGTAAAGATATCCTTGACATATAATTTAGTAACTGTGGGTATAGCAGCATTATTGATGGTTCGTTCGACAAAACTCGTAGTAATGACTTCAGACCGTCCGTACGGCAAATGCAATACAAATACATATCAGCGAGTCCTGCCGCAATCATATTAAATTGTTTGCCGACAGTCAAAAAGACCCACAGAACTCACGGTCACCAGCATCTCCTGTACAACCGCATCTGAGTCTTCCCAGTGGCAAGCCATATCGGCTCTGGACAAGTGGGGAAGGAGGTTAACGTGCTTCAGTCACGTGATTTATACTTACCTACCGCCTTGACCTGCATTCTCGTTAACCTGGGTCAATACAATATATTTGCTAATAGAGATCAGATAGATCAAAGCTCATTCAGAGAGCCACTTACAACCCTCTCGGCTCGATTTCTGTATAGTTTTCAGCTGAAAGATCTCGGACGCAGCTGCGGGTCGGAATACATGCGCACCAAGCATCCTTTCCTTAATTCGATCCCCAATTTCTTTCACTAACGCTCGCCCCCTTTCCCTCTCTTTAAACTCCGCCCAAGCGACATTCTGCAACGTTGAAGAAAGGAGCTTTTTGATGTATGGCTTCAATTGGTCCGAATCGAATTTAGGACGAGGCGATGTAGCGCCGGAGCGGGGACTGACAGGAGAGCGGATACCGGGAAACCCTGAGCTTGCCATGGTAAATGAAATGTGACCGATTCGAGTCCAATAGACTGAGCCACGATTAGGCTCACAACGTGGTCGAGGAGAGTGGGGCACGAAATAGTCGTGCCAGTGGTGAATGAAGTGAGCGCGTCTGTTGTGTTCTGTTTGGTGAACTGTCGTGCGACTCATTCTCGGACGGAGTAGGAACTGTCATCCCAACAAGTTGACTCAGGCTCCCTACATCGCTGCTGTCCTAAGGCAGCATGTCTGCCATTGCATTTCCGGGGCAGCCCTCTTCGTCATCGCAACACGATTCTCTATATCGACTATCATTTGACCCCGCGTCCGCAAATGGATTCCAGATGAACCCTCTATCTGCGCACCCCCCACGAACGCCGAAGTCGTCAGTGCACGCTTCAAGCTCAATGCCTTTCAATCATTCCAATGAAAAAAGGGATGATATGGAGGAACTTACCATTGAACCCGATGGAGAGCCAGACGATGAGGACGACGGTGCCCAGGAGAAGAGCCCTACTCAGAACCAGGTTCACCCTCACGACATTTGGCGTGAATTTCTCAAGACTAGTGCAGGGAGGGATAAGGCCTTGGTACACCATTTTACCTCTCCAGCCGCTGCCCCGACCGATTGAATTCGGCACTGATCGTTTACAGAAATTAATCCAGTATTCCATGAATGTCTACTTGTTTTTCCACCACACTGTTTCGCGACGTATGCCTGTTCAAGCAACTCAGAAAAGTGCGTTCGAAACAGAGTTGTTGCATCGCTTGGAATCTACCACCTCTGGCCTCTCAATGGCACGGTGCGTGCCAATTCTCTATATGCTCATCGGAGCATTTACGCCTGAGTCTCTTGTTGCAGGAAATGCCTTATCATGTTCAATTGGTTGACACCTATGACGTCTATTCTTGCCGAGCATTCTGCCTCTCCTGCGTATGGGGCTGAGGGCAAAAAGGCCTCTCCATTACCACAGAAGCCTCTGCTCCACACATTTTTGCATGCGTCGCCTCCCATATTACTAGACCTCGTCCAGTCTTTTGCGGATGACATTTATACGTGGTCCAAACTGGGGTTGGTGGGGAGGCAAACAGGAGAGCGCGCGGGACGCTTTGCTGACTGCTGTTGGTTGGCAAGTACACTGGTTGGATTGGTGGAGAACCATGTGGAACATAGCATGATCATTAGCTCGCAGCGTGCTGGTGAGTTTTGTTGTCTCACATCGGAGTGAACCATTCAATAATAACCGAAACAGTCGAATCCCGTCTTTATGCCGAGTCGATGGCAGGAGCCACAGCTAAATCGGCTCCGCGAAACACCAAGATTGATGATAGAGAACTGAAACTGTTGCGACGACAAGCATATTGGCTCCAGGTCCAGCGTACGAAACTGCTCATGGACTTGATATTCGTATGTGAGTAACGTGATTTCTGAGGGGAGATCTTCCCTTAGTTGAGGCACAATTACCCCAATTTAGCCTTCGAGGTGTTCAAGTGGCATCGAGGTAGAGAAGCAGTTAAAGCGCTCTCAGGCCTGGCCTCGGCGCTTCTCAGGTACTCATTACGCACTCGACTTCTGCCGCACGTTTCTGACAGGCCATTTAGCTCGTCTAAGCTGTACGATCGTCATCGGAACTCGCTCATCAAGTCGAAGGCATATTGAGCTTCTGATTCGTGGTACCTTCATCTTGCTTCACATATGTAGACTCGGTTCCTTACCAGGTTCTAATCGATACCATTTGAATTTGAGCCTTACGATTACCGCACTGTGCCTGTGTTCTGACCTATAAGGCGAACGTGACGCTTCTACACCAGAAGCTAGATACATACGCTAGATCGAGACTATTGTACGCGGACGACCTTTGGCTTATTATCTTTACCATAGCCGACCTAACCAACCCCTGGAGTTCGTGGCATGCACTGCAGCCTCTGCAGCGGCTTCGGGCGGAGGAGTGGGAGATGTGTTTCTCCTCTCAAGGACCAGAACATCAATCTCCCGTTCAAGTTCCTGGACGCGTGCGCGTGCCTCGTCAAGGTATTTTTCGTGTGCCAAACACGTCTGTAAGAGCTGTAGACCCTACATAACAATCCTCACGGTGTTAAAGAGTCCGAACCCGGACAGCTGCAACGAGGATGAGCTGACATACCATGTAAACAGCAGACCCTAGTAGGGCCACTGGTACCATAGCCGGTACAAGATCTGAGTAAAACTGGGCATGACGGCTGGGTCCTTGGCTGCCGCTGTCACCACGGTGCATGAAACGGCGGGTCGATGGCTGTGACGATCTCCTAGTCACAAGACCCCGCCAGTGCGAGATCCTGGAAACGGACATGAATAGGACTGAAGGTGTGTCCGATGCGTGGTGTGGACAATCGAGTCCGAGACGGGGTGCGTCCGGCGTCGACGAAGGAGGTGCGGCCACGTGTGAAAGCGAGCGCGAGCTGACAACCGGATCGGGACATTGCGCAGTCGCAGCCGGCGCTTAGCAGACTTTTGCCCGCATGGTCATATTCCCCCACACACAGCTCCAGGATTGCCAGTAGATCACTCGACCGGGGTCATACCAACGGACCATCAAAGAGGTCCCTCATTCAAGATTTTAGACAGCCTATACCACTTTACACCCCATTCGAACCCCATTGGCCGGTGTCTCACCTGCTGCGCAGCAGCTTGACACATCGCATACCCACGTTACATTCCTTTATCGGCGTTTCATCAGCGCAGTAACAAGCTGCGGACGACGCCTCGCTCATTTACTCCCCATGGCCTCTAGAAGTTCCCCCTCAGCGTCTCGGCTACACCGCCAGCTCGACGGACATCACACTCCCCTCCAGCAACTTCCTCGGGGTATACCTGTCACCGCACGGTCACCAACCGTTTCCTTGCATCGTAGGTCTCCTTCGCAATCAAGGTATCCTAAGTTCGAAGACAGCTCGGTCGACGAGAAGTCTCGGCTCGATGGCGTGGGCCGTGTGTCACCCTTAAAAACGGAGGCTAGTGCATCGCCTGCTTCTGCCCCCGAGTCCCTGTTTACGCGTCAGCATCCATCGCGCCCATCGTCGGCGGCATCTCTTCGACATTTGACGTCCCACCAGAACAATTCTTCGCCTGACTTACCGCTATCCCCGATCCCGAATAACGCGTCTTCTCAGTTTGCTCTGCCGTTGCCCTCGTTACATTCGGACTACATTCATCCCCCGCGCAAGATTAGGCTCTGCTCTATCATCAAGCCTTGGATACCTGTGCTTGCATATCTGTCCACCTCATTGGGATTCTTGGTCGCAATAGCGTTCTGGAAAGAGGAAGTATTTCAAGGTGCGTTTCAATCATAATTCAGTAATCACCACCTTAACAGCTATCTCCGTTTCGCTCCTTCGGACGCAATTGGTAACCCCGTCGTTCTTACGTCTATGTGTCCCCGTCCACAGGTTTGGACGACCTGTCCAGCTGGCTCAAGGCCGACAAGACTTTCGGCTATGGTGTTCTCTTTTTCCTCATCTTCATAACTACTTTTCGTAAGTAATTTCACGGTCCACCTTCCGAAATGAAATGACAAGGAATGTGCAATTTTCGTAGCTCCTCTACCACTCTATTCCACACTCATTGTCTTATCTGGCTACACCTTTGGCGCCTGGGCAGGCGCCGTTCTTTCATATTGGGCCGCTCTCACCGGCGCATTCGTCGTATTCATGCTCTCTCGTTACCTTTTTCGTGGATTGATCACGCGCTGGCTCTCAAACGCAACTTCTGTCAAACGGGTGGTTCGCGCCATCGAGAAGCGACCGCAATTACTTTTCCTGATCCGCTTAGCTCCATATCCCTACAACGTCATGAACTGTCTCCTCGGTGCATCTCCGACTCTTACGTTGCGTACATACCTCGTATGCACCGCTCTGTCACTTTTCAAGGTCATCATCCACACAACCCTGGGTTCTTCCATTCACTCCTTTGCTCGGTATCATGTACAGCCTAAACTGCCGCCTCAAGACGCCATCACCGATGGAAAGCCTGGCCTCTCTCCATCGGATGGGAACGCGAGTCTAGAAGAAGAGAACCCCCTTGGCCTTTATGCCAAGGTTACCGGCATAGTTTTAGCCGTCGGCGTCTTCGTCTACATATCAGTGGTGGCGCGCAAAGCCATCAGCGACGAGCTTAGCGGTGACGATGGCGAAGAATTGCCCGCGCACACCGACGAAGAGGCGTTGTCATTCTTGTCACCAGCCGGCACGGCGCGTCAGTCAGCAGAGGAGGACGACGACCGATACCCGTATCTCAACGAAGATGAGAGAGATCCGATGTCGGAGGCGCTATTTCACGCGCCCGTCCCACCGAGTTCCGCCGCGCCGCGGCGACCGTTCCTCGCACGCGGCCATCCCCCAACACCCGACCCCGGGGTCACCCGGATTGGCGGGTGTGACGCCGCCGGGAATGGCGCGATACGGGACGTGCGACGGCAACCTGGGGAGGAAAGGTGATGTCTTTCCTGCATTGAGCACAGCAGCAGGCGCTTGCTCGTTTTCTTTATTCATGGACTTCCTTCGATATACTGCTAGCCCGACGGGCTCGCAGTACTTCTTTTGCTTTCGTTTTTAATTGCTTGTCTACCGTATAAAGTTATTCTGGACCTGTACTTACAATCTGCACGTGTGCAGACATGTACTCAACTAACCGTGAAATCGAAGAAAGAGATGGCAAAAAAGACGGCCACAGATATCCGTTGCATGGATGCTTGTTGACGGACGCCACAAGATATAAAGTAGTATAGTATAGTAATTACACACAAAGTACACTTTTTTTCTTTACAGTTGAGAACGAGAGGCGATGACTGGAAGCCATACTTATTATGCAACGCGCCTAGCCCCATCTCTCCGCGCTAACCAATTTTGGTTGTGTGGCACCACATGGTGGTGTGGTGTGAACACATGGCGCTGTATTTGTCTGGCGGTTGCTTTCATTGTACAAATCATATTGCAACAACTACAGTGCAGTGCGTTTGAGCGGCGTACTCACAAAAAAACTTCGCTTATACGTTTTAGCCATGTTACCGTACCACATTTTGCCTCGCAACAACCTCTTTGTGTGTGTGTGTATGTGTGGGATTCTCGGTTGGAAAAAAAAGGGGCGGTGCAGATAGAACGCCGCAATATGACCCATGGGTACCGTATCCAACCAACGCGGGGCTGGTCCATCTGCCAAAAATGGCAATGTCGTGCCAGGTGGGCGGAAGGGGGGCGGGCGGGGTGTTATTCTATTCAATGGTTTCACGGCACTGCCCGAACAAAAGATAGGGAATGAGGAGCGGTGTGCGAGGGAGAGAGAGAGGGGAGGGTGAGCAGGGAGAAAGGAGGGGAATCGAGAGAGTGGGCCCAGACCGACAGCTGCTTGCCAAACTCCAGGAAGGGGTGCGATTTCGAATTTCCCCGAAAAACAACAACAGACAAACATGGTAGGATGAGCGGCTAAGCAAACTTCTGCACACATGCACCTCTGCGTGCACACGCATGCGCATAATACGCTCACAATGTACAAAAAAAGAAGGCAAGGGGCTTGTTCTTGGTACATGCGCGTGTCATGTACCCTACAATAGTAAATGGCGGGGAGGGAGACCCGAAATGACAAAACAAAAAGGTGGCGTCGGAAAAAAAAAACGTATAGCATATAGTGGTATAGAGTTTTGATATTGTGAGTACGTTGTGTGGGTGATAGTTTGGAAAACAAGGCAAAGGTTAAAAAATACAAATAAAAATGGGTCCAGAGTGTTGAGCTAGACCTGCTCGTTTCGGGATACCCGTCGGCGACAGTTGCGCGTGCGCTGGAGAGGCCGCGCGCGCGGGGTGTCCGCTTTCGGGCGTGAGAGGACCGATCAGACGTTCTGTTTGAACTTTCTGCCGCGGAGGACCGGCGCCTTTATTCCCCGGAGAGTGCGCGGGACCAATCAGAGGCTTATCTGATGATGATGGGGCTAATTTTTTTTCCTTGTTTCTGACAAACAGCAACAATATGGTTTGCGGCCTCCGTGAATGCGCCGTGTTTTCGGTTCCGGGAAATGCCATGTTAGAGACCCCAGAAACATTTCGATCATCGTCGAGCGATCGGCACCGCGGCCCAGAAAGTCAGAGTGTGGCTGACAGGACTGACAGACAGACTCGCCGATTAGGCCGATTAGCATCCGTAAAGTTGCGACTTGTTGCGAGACGGAACCTTCCGTCTAAATGGCTCATCCGATCGACGATGAACATTCATTCTGGCTGAAATTGTATTGCCCCCTACGAGAGCAGAGTCCGTGGACGAGAAAAGCAGAACAAAACGGGCTATGAAGGAGAGGTTCTGGTATACGGCATCTTCAAGGTATAGAGCGCGGAGTGCCTTGGTCCGCGGGGCAGTCGAGAAAGGCTACAGCAAAACAAAACGTGATAGAGACAAAGGAGTAGCGTGCAAGAAATCATATCAAAGCATGAGACGGCGAGATTTAATATAATAGGTCTTCGACACAAAAAGGACTGTGACAAGTGAAAGAAGGTATCAGTTATGTGCAACTTCAAACAGACCCTGTTTCTGCGCCGCAAACGTTTTCGGCCTGGCCATTGTATTGCGTATCTCTTCATTCATCGCGACATAACCAAGATCGGGCGAGACTGGTCGTTCAGAACTAGAAGTCAGCAAATTGAGCGCGTCAGATAGGGGGTCAATACGGATCAAGGAAACATGTGTGGGTGGGGAGGACTGTAACAGGAGATCGACCGAGAGGAGGGCTCACTCACATCGATGCACGCTCGGGTTCTCGTAGTTGTCCGTCACCGGCGGGGTGTGCGCCTGTGAGGACGACGTTTGAGAGGCTGCCGAAAGTGAACTTGCAGATGTCGAAGGTCGCACTGACCGACTATTCCAATCATGATCCATCGTCTGATCCAATGGTGCAGCGGCAGCACCAGCCCCAACACTGCCCAAAGGTCCAGCTGAGTATGCAAAGTCCGGATGATTTGATCCATAATGGTTGTAAGTGTCGACCGTAGGCAGTTGGATCATGCTACGCGAGCGATGCAGCCCGTGATCCTCCCCATTTCCGGGTTGCGGTGATGACGATGGCCTATCGTCCAAGTGCTGTTCGTATGGAGCTGGATACGGATTAACAGCTTGACTATGCCGTCGCTGACGACGCACGCTCAGAGTCGAGGAGTGAGCGTAGCTAGACTTGGACGAGGGCGGGCGAGACGAAGTTGGGGTGATCGGACGGTGGTGGCCGGAACTTGGGCGAGAATAATCATTGGAATAATGATGATTGTCATCGTAAGGAAGGGACGACATAGAAGACACAGAGTAGCCAGTAGCCGGTCTACTGTCGGGAGAGAGCGAAGAAGCGCTGTGTTGCATTGAAACAGAGGAAAGAGATGACGGGTACGAGGTGTTGATAGTTGGGCGAGTAGGAGGGTATGTGGAACCGTTCGAAGGAGGGTTCAAGAGAGATGTCAAGCTACCAGAATGGCTCGAGCCACTGCCACTACTAATAGGAGAGAAAGACCAATTATTCTGTTCTGGATAAGGATACGTGTTGGAAGAGGAAACCATCACGTCGCGGTTAGAAGAATAATGGAGTGAATTGAAATTGCCATGATCGTCTGCTGGAGAGACGGGATGCAATGCGTGCGAGGAGGGATAGACACCGCCATGAGACAGAGGTGGATCGGATGGAACCGTGAGCGGTGGCAGAGGACGAGGGTATGTGTTTCCCCATTGACCAGCATTTCCAGCTTGTGGGAGAGGCGGGTATGAACCAGGAGCCGAAAATCCGCGAGCGCGTCCGCCTTTTGGCGAAGATGTTAGACCCAAGGAGGAAGGAATGGTCAAGGGGACAGCACCAAGGCCAGAAGCCGAGCGTGGAGAGGGGATAACGGGGTTCTGCTCGGCGTCGGGGCGCTTTCTTGGCTTGGGAAGGCGAGGTGGGACCCTTCGCTTAAAATTAGCGACCACTTCGGGGGGAGAGTGGCGATTAAGAGTCGGATGAGCTAAGTTTACGGATTCATTCATTTCGCGTGATGAGTAACGCATGGTGCAGCCGAGGTGAAAAAGAGCAACTCACACCATGTAGACGCGTCGGGGTCGTCGATGGCGGGGTCGACGTTACGAAGATTGACCTTGCGCATGAAACCATAAATCTAAACGAGGTAGGAGATGAGGACTAAGAACAAGAAGATGAGAACTCGCTGACGTTTAGTTGCCGAGAGAAGCTCGCGAATCTCGATTGACGATAGATGCTTGGGAGGACGTGAAGTGCGAGCTGTTCTGGCCGTTCAACGATGATATGTTCACCAGCTGGATCCCAACGAATCATGTGGTGGTTTTCGGGACGCTCAAGAAGGCTGTTGACGATTCAGAGATGATCAAAGAAAAGAAAGTGGTATTTACGCGTAAAGTTTTGTCAAAAATGTAGCTTGGGGCTTGGTGTCCGTTTTGGAGAGATTGTTGTTCTGCTGCTGCTGCTGTTGCTGTTGCTGCTGCTGTGGTTGCTGATGTTGTTGCTGCTGCTGCTGCTGATTTTGTTGCGGCTGTGGAGAGTGCGCGGCGGAATCAGATTTTGGTGGCGAATTGTGGTTTGGGGTGGCATCGGGCGACGATTGAGAGGAGGTGATGAGACGAGGAGGATACACGACTGTTGGGGAGGAGATATGATACTGCTGGTGAGGTTGGGAGTCCTGGGGACGATGGTGGTATGAAGATTGGGGTGGATAGGAATTCGTTGCGGACTGATTGGGATAAAGGTCGGCCATGGGCTGGTCGAACTGAGCAGGACGTAGGGACGGAATGGTTGCGAAGAGAAGTCGTCGTTCGAAGGTGGAGTGACGGGGAAAGAGCCGCGCGGGGAGAGGGGAATGTTATACCGGGAGCAGAGGTAGAGGCAGATCCAGCTTAGGGTGGGTGACGCGGAGGCTAAATATAATAATATGGACAGGCATGATGCCGACCGACGGTGGAGAAGGGTGTGAGTCCCGGACCCACGTAAACGGTCCCCCTTCGAGGGGCCCCCGTGATCCTCACCTCGGCGCCGAGGTCCTCTTCCTCTTTTCTTTTCGGCAACTCTCGTCCAAACTCGCCTCGCCACGCTCAATCCCTCCACCGGCCCGTCCCCTTGTCCAGAAACGACTGATCGAAACTGCACAAACTTCTCCCCCAAATCCATCTCAAGATCTACAGATCCCAGATCCCAGATCCAACGATCCCCCGTTATCAGCCTTTCCTTTCCCACACACTCTTTTCCTCCCCCGTCGAACCGCCAGTCTGGCTTCCCAATCTCTCACCCACCTTATCCTACCGTGACCCACACACCCACATCCACACACCTACACACCCGAAACCCGCACCCGCAACTCGTACTACCCGCACCCGTGCTCGCATGCCCTCTTGCGTCCTACACCCCCTAAAATCATTGCATATGTTTTTTTGCACTCGCTTTCTCACGCCTCTTTCATCTTCCCGGGCTCATACACGTCGCACTTGCAAATTCGCCCACCTTGGGCTCATGACCTGACTCAGCGAGTGCGTTTAACGTGACGCCATTCCCCCCCATCCCAGATCCCGATCCCCTCTTCCTTGCCCCATACTCGACTCACCCGACTCGATCAGTGTCGCTTCTTCTTCCGTTGCGCCCCTTTTGCTTCCGTCCACACTTTGTCAACACTTCGTGGCAAAATTGTCGAAGTCAGATACATCCATTCAATAAAGTACTCCATTTTTTTTGCGTAGTGTAAATGGCAATCCAGGTAGTCATATCATTGGTGAGGGCATGCGATGAGGTATCAAAAAGTTGTTGTAAATGCGCGGGTCAAATAATAAAGATGAATGTATGCAATGAAGTGGATATAGTGTAATCAAAGGGATTTACGAGGGCAGCAAAGAATGAGGGTAAGCGGTTTCGGACGGGATGCGGTGGGAGTTTGGAGAAAATGTGAGGGTAAGGAGAGAGTAACTAAATATGAACTGCTTCCAAAGAAAGAAAAAACTTCGAGTTTTCAGGAATCCCAGGATAATTACACGCAAAAGCATGCGCAGAGCACAGGATGCACAGGCGAGTACTGTCCATTGCCCTGGACGATGAACGGGTGATCGTAGTCATTCGGACTAGGCCCAGCCTAGCTATCACCGTCGTGATGTAAAGTAATGCTTGAAAAGGCGCCAAACAGGTCTCCATCCGAACTGGGCTCCAAGCCGTCAGGGGTACCTGGTGTCGATGGCACAGTGTTTTGCTGATTCTCGAGATGGAGTGAGGTGGATTCCTCCATTCGGCGAAAGTTCACGGTGTCCGCCCCGTTTGACGAAGCAGGGATGATCTGAGCAAACCGCGGAGGTCAGCCTCGGATCAGCGATTCACCTAGGTGATGGGACAGAGCCAGGGAAAGAAACGAAAATCGACCATGTGGCCCATGGGCGCAGCAGCAAGGGCCAGAGCTCAACCACAAGGTGGGGAGCAGATCGGTATGCAGCCGTTGCTAATTTGAACTAAGCCAAGAACATGACTCACCGGAGGCTCCGTGTTCCTCAACAATCCCCAATTGATCTTACTAAACCACTTGTGTTGTTTCACTTCACTCGCACCAGTCTTGCTCCCAAGACGGGTATTTTCTTCCTTATCTAATAACCGCGATACGATGTCTTTACCGGCACTGTGGAATGGGCGCGCACTCATGATCCAGTTTCCCATGTGACCCAAGCAATATACTTACGGTGATACTTTCGGTAACTCCCTGAAGTGGACTGGGAGACCGATGATGTTGTTGAAGGTGTCTGTGCGCTCCCGCCCCTTGAAGGGCGTTACGGCGAACTGTCGAAACGTATTAGAGTACCTTAATCGACATTAGACAAATACACCTACAATCATCTCATAAATGAGGATTCCCAATGTCCACCAGTCCACAGAAGAGGTGTGGCCAGAGTTTCGGATGACCTCAGGTGCGATATATTCTGGGTTCAATGAATGAGAAAGGTGCGATTAGATGGACCAAAGTTGGAAAATGAGAACATGAATAACCTTCGGTTCCCACAAACGAATTTGTCCGGAAATTTGCCGTGCATGACTTCGTGTCCACCAGAGGAAGCTGATTGATCATACGTGAGGATCCACGTGGTGGCAGAGGAAAGAAGTGGCACATGCTCACCCCATTCAGTTCAGACTGAAGAATCCCTGCCGGTCTCCCACCAGTGACACCTGAATGCTTCGCGAGGTCAAAATCGGAAAGCATTATGTGCCCAGTGTGGTGCAACAAAATATCTAGGCAAGGGGAAACGATTAGCCATGATGTCCATACATGCTTCCGAGAGAAACGGACTTTCTGGCTTGAGATCGCGATAGATGAAACCCATAAGGTGTAAATACTCCAACGCAGCTACGACTTCGGCTGCGTAAAACCGAGCAGCATCTTCTGGCAAGCATTTCCCCGGTCGGCCTTGAAGCGCCCTGAAAAACTCGCCGCCCATGCAGTACTCCATGCAGTGATATAGATAGTCCTCCGATTGAAAGGAATGATGTAGGGTCACGATGAATGGGTGATTGGCGGTGGCCAAAATCTCCTGCTCGGTTAAAGCGCGCTTAATCTTTTTTCGTTGAATCATCTCTTTCTTGGACAGTACTATGGACCGTCTCAATAGGAATTGCAAGCCCAAGAGGGTAAGGCCTACCTTTCATGGCAAAGAGTTTGCCTGTCTTCTTCTCTCGCACGAGGAAGACTTTTCCAACATCACCCCTGCCAAGCAACTTGATCTTCTGAAAGCTAGATGGACTTACTTCGACCTAAATGGAAAGTAAAAAGTGAGATACACGCGATAAAGACAGCAACGGTGCCTACTGATTTGACTTTAATCGAATTGCTCGAGTAAGTACGACGGAAGGCGATTTTATCTGGTCGACGAGAAGATGAATCATTTTCAGTGACCTTGGGTAAAACAGGGCTGCCAAAATTCCGTGGAGCGCGATTCGAGGACGAGGCCGAGGAAATCGTCTCAATAGAACTTGCCCCATCACCAGATGCAGGGGTTGCGATTGAAACGCCACTTCCGGGCGCCGTGGCAGGAATAATCGCAGCTGGCGCCAGAAGACCGTTTTTGGTTGCGACGGTTGACTGTCGCGAACCAAGATTAAAGAGGCCCTTCGCATTGGGAGCCGATGCGACACGTCTAATAAGGCGAGACGCCGTGGCGCCGACAGACCGAGGGGGTCGAGAACGAGAAGCAGACGAAGGAAGGGGGGGATCAGGGAAGAAGTTGTGAGGCGCGGTGGCGGACGCCGTTGGAGGGGGACCACGCCGCCCACTCGTGACCAGCTGCTGTTTTTCTGACTTTGGCCTAGGATTGTGTTTCGCGTCAAAAGACGCGTCTGGGGAAGGCGATACTAGCACGGAAGGTGCTGGATGGTCGGGCGGGGTGGCGGGAATTTTTTCATTGTTAGAGTCGGATGAGTTATTGGAAGAATTATAAGAGTCGCGTTGGGAGGGAGCGACGAACGAGGTAGCGGTCGAGGCAGGGGTCAGTAGCAAGTTAGGAGTTGGCAGAATTGGAGACGACAGGTCGGTGTTGAGGGTCAAAGAGGGACTGTCAGCAATGGAGGGCGACTTCCTGGAAGACAGGCCTCCAATGCGAAACATTGACTTCCATGGGCTTGTTGGGGTGGATGAACCGCTGCGTGGTGGTCGCAGGTTGTCGGTCGACCTTGAGTGCGAAAATACACCACGAGTTTGCAGCGTTGATGTGGGCATGGAGCTATTTATGAAGGGGGCGTTGAGGGGGAGGGGGAGGGGAGGGGAAGGGAAAGCAGAATGAAGGCGGGCAATTCGACTGTAAGCGGTGAAGTGAGCAAGTGCCCCACCATAATTGGCAAGTTGTCCCTCGGCCTCACCCTAAAATCGCAGATTACATAATAAACCCCCTGTCAATGCTGCCACTAACTGCGATCAGGTGATTTCTGCTCGACGCGGACAATCACCGTCAAGTTCTCATAGCCCCCGCTATTCAAATGCGTAAGACCCCCTAAATGTCCATGTACATCTGTTGTCCGTCCAGAACGGCTCACAGAGCCCACTCACTCCTCAATTTGGACGACAGTGGGTCAGGTGACCTCAGCCCAAAGGAGAAAGCCTGACGCGCGTGCGCATATTTCATACCGCACATTTCTCGTCGGCGGCACGACTCCGGCATGAACGGAAAGGCGCCTGTTCGCCGCAAATCACTCGGGCTCGTGTCGACCTGATGTTCGCACAACCACTCCGGGGCATCGGTGGGGCATACGGAGGCAGTAAGGGTGGCGGGCATATTAGCTGATGACTCGTAGACAGTGCGAGCTGTCGGCACGAATGAGGGTTTGTACGCCCCGAAGTCTACGGACAATGACGTTGAGAATTACAGGCTGAGAGGGCTCGATATCGGCCTACCGCGTGAGCTGAGCCAGCTCAGCAGTTCCCCCACAAACGTGACGCGAATGTCGGAGCTACGATACATTCTCGACAGAAAGAAAGAAAGGAAAGATAAGTAGGGCTTACGGATGAGTCTTTTCCTTCCGGACTTCACCATCGAAATCCAGGAGTTTGTCGACGCGAGCGTCTTCTCCCCGTACTAATACTCCTTCCCCTTTCCCATGAGATAGGTCGACCCGACCTCCCTCCAAGTTCGAGCAGTACGATGCGTTCCAGAGATTGGTCTCCTTCAGAGTCGAGCCCATTGCTTCCGTCCCCCCGCGATCTTTGCGCAAACGATGAGCCGGAAGCCCCTGTACCAACCTCGCCGGACCCTGTAGTCCTTCATCTATCAAAGGCGGATCTCCTCTGGGTTCTTGTGGGTTTATGGAGTCCTGTGTTCTTGGGCGCACTAGATGGTGAGGACAATGGGATCCCCCCTTCAGCTGTTGGTAAACGACTCGGATATCCAGGGACCATTGTTGCCACCCTTATGACGCCCATCGGCAACTACTTTAATAAATCTAATCAAGCCTCATACATCGGCACTTCCTATCTGCTTTCGGTGTGCTGCTTCACACCTCTGTATGGTACGTACATTCGCTATTGATTGGCATCTGTCAGAACTCGGACATTCTGTGACGATATAGGCCGACTGTCGGATATCCTGGGTCGACGCGGCGCTATGTTATTGGGCTTGACACTCTTCGGTTGGTGGCATACTTGAACCGTGTAATATGAGCTGTGCCAACGTTTGCATCGAACAACAGGCGTAGGCACCACCTGCTGTGGGTTCGCTCCTTCGATGGAAGCACTGATTGCCGCCAGAGCGGTGGCGGGTATGGGTGGCGGAGGGTCCGTCCCAGCTCTATGGTATGCTTCTCGAGAGCTGACTCTCTCCTTCTCTCTTTTCAGGATCATGACAGGTGATCATATCATTTATCTGAGTTGTCACCTGTCACTGATAAACGGCCTACCATGCAGTATCGAGCGTGGCTCTTACGGATCTCATTCCATTGTAAGTTTCCTAACGCTGGGATAATAACTACAAAGTGAAATTTTAGCCAGGAAACAGCGAGGGTTATACCAAGGCATGGCGAACATGTGAGAGGAAATTTTCAACCTCAGCAGCTTTATTAATCTTGGGCAGCATGTTTGGACTCGGATCAGGCATCGGCGGACCTCTAGGTGGATGGATGAATGATACGTTCGGGTGGTATGTTTGACAAAGTCGGTCTCTGGCAGAAATTGAATGACAGTTTCATGCAGGCGGTCGGCTTTTCTCTTCCAGGTCAGACTTTTCCTTTCTGATTTCTAGACTCGCAAGACGGTATCAATTAATCTGTCGATTCTCCAGATACCCGTATTGGCCTTTTCATTCATGATAGTGACGTTGAAGGTTTCTATACCGATTTCGCAAGAAATGAAAATTCTGTCGTTAAACTCCAAGATGCGCAGGATGGACTTCGCTGGCTCTGCCACTCTTGCGGTCACTATTGGCTGTCTTCTACTGGGCTTTAGCATTAAATCTTCGGAGTCTCTGCCATGGTCCCACCCATTTATATATGGCCTATTTATCACTAGCGCCGTCTTTGCAGTCATCTTCGTGGCTGTGGAGGCCCGGTGGTCTCCTTACCCCGTCATGCCGTTGCATTTAATTACCCAGCGCACTCCTCTCGCTGTGTGCCTGGCCAACTTTTTCGGTAGCATGGCAGCTTTTATCACGGTACGACCTTGACCCCCCCTGTGCTTACCATGACTAACTAGAGAAAAACAGATTTACAATGTGCCGTTGGTGGGTTCGTTTCAAACTTTCCAGGACAGACTCATTCTCACTGTGCCCAGTATTTTTCTGCTGTTCGTTTGAATTCGTCAACAGACACAGGTATGACCACTAATGATCACGGTGGGTAGACTCAACTGACAGTGCCCTTAAAGGTCTTCACCTTCTGCCGCACTCGGTCAGCCCATATGCTCTGATGCCAAAGGGACGTACGTTGACTTTAATCCCAGATCGCTCTCTCTTCGGGCAGTGTATTTGCCGGCTGGTTGGTCACCATTTACACTTCACCGTAAATCGTACCTCTAAAATTCTGACTATGTAGGATTATGCGGCGGACAGGAAAATTGTACACACTCACATTGATGTCTGCGGCCCTCGCCATCTACTCCAGCATTCAGATAGCGATGTGGAACGAGAACTCGTTGCAGTGGCATCTTTGGGTGGACATCGTTCCTCAGGGGTTCGGAATGGCGAGCCTGATTACATCAACCCTCATAGTAAGGATTCTCACACGAAACGCTATTACGTCGTAAAGCTCATGTGCCCCAGGCTGTCATCGCGTGTGTTTCTAAAGCGGACGTAGCAGTGGCTACTGGGAGTAAGTAAGACGCGCTTTTCATTACGCAGGCTAACCGGTTTCCCAGTAACCTATCTCTTCCGCACCACGGGGCAAGTGCTTGGGGTCAGTCTTAGCGGAACCTTACTCCAAAGTATTCTCTTGTCCAAGCTACGACAGCGCATCCATGGGCCGAATGCAGAGGAGGTAATTCCCTCCCCATCTCGAGCGTTGGTCAGCGCTGACGAATAAACAGTTCATCTCACGTATTAGGTGAACCGATCCGCATTATTGACGGCAGGGTTCCAGCTCACGATGATAAAGGCACTCCACAGATGTGGTTAAATCATTAGACCCAACATTAAGAAAAGCAGCCACCGAGTCCTACGCAGATGCACTGCGTGTGGTCTTCATTTGTCAATTAATCTTGAACGTCCTGACCCTCCTATGTTGCACGGCCATACAAGAGAATCCGTTACCGTAAGCGGTCACTGCCGTGTCTCCTGATGTTTTCTTATGCCTCCCGCAGCGGAACGCTTGAAGAACAAGAATCACAATATCAGAGAAATTCTGAGCAGCAACAAAGACGGACATCCAGCGTCTAGAATATGTATATACCACACCTCGGTGCGCAACGCAATCCCGTCGTCAACTTGGCGTTCATGAAATAGCGATGCCGGAAACGAAGGGCGTAACCAAGGTTGATTGTCTAGATTTATATCCCCCCCCTCCCTCCCTACCACCTTCGTCTTTTCTCTGGTGCTATTGTGGATTTTTTTTTTATCGGCTGAAATCCGCTATGCAGGGCGTCTCTGATTATGCCGGGTAGTACGAAGATTCAACCGTTGCGCACTCCGCATTTGTCCAATAATAAAACACATCACTCAGGAATCAAAACAGGAGATTGCATATTTGCCTATTAAGCCTAACGCCGTGTCGACCACTGTATTTCACGTGGCAGTCATGACCTCATATAAATCTGGGGCACGAAAATGACAGACGGCGACAACCTTAGGCGATAAGATATAATAATTCTGAGGCCCGATCGAGGCGATCGTCAATCGTCCACCAGCGTAAATTCATGGGCCGCGTGATCAGCATATCGTCAGACGGCTCAACTCTATTTGATAATTTGCGGGTTCATATTGCTTGTCTATGCCCCAGAGATAGACAGTTTGGGATTAGGTTGGTAGGGACAAGTATATATACAATGAGAGTAACAGCCTAGCGCAACCAACGGTACCTAGTCGACAGAATGGAAAACAAAAGAAGAGCCCCGGGAAATCAAGGAAACCCCCTGAGGGGATGCTACATGTCCCTAAGACAACGGGGCGAAGGAACGAAGGGATTGTCGCCGCGACAACGATGTGTCCCTGGTCTATGTCGATGTCTGCTGCTGCTCAGGTGCGATATCGACCATACGCAATTCGGGCAAGCCGTGCTCCCGTCTCCATTTGTTGGAGATGCTCAGCGTGTTTGGATCTACCAAGAATCTGGTATGTTCCGACAAGAAGCCATCAGAAACGAACACGATGACGCAAATAAATAAGCCAACTCACCCGTAGCGCCGAAGCCACGTCTCGCCGATTTCCCAGTTTGCATGTGCCAGGACGTCATCTCCATGTATGGTCACTGCAGATGCGAAGTCATGCAGACAATCTACGAGATTAAACCGGCCTGAAAGATATCGCTCGATTATAGATGTTCCCAAGGGGAAAAATAGTGCAATGTACCTCGAAGTAGGATCAGCCGGTCCCGGAGGTCTGGATGAGGGATGCGATCGATGACACTTTCTAAAGCAATAACAACTCATTAGTTACCCAGATAACTGAATCACGGGAAGCAGCGTATATACCGTGGGGAACCGTCCTGACAAATAGGTCAAACTACTGGGCGTTGCTTGAGAACGAGAGGAAGCGTACCTTTGAACTAGCGTTGGACGGAGGGAGGCGGGAAGACAATAAGCGCTATTTCTCTTGTAGTTATCCAGGTGATATCTGATGCGCAAGGTCTGTGAATGAGCCAAAAGGGTAGGGACTGGAATGCCACGAACGAAATTAGTTTCTGCGCCTCGACGTTTTTTGGATCTATGTCCAATTCATCAAGGGAAGCTACGCTCGGGCGAGGTTGCTGTGGAATTGTTGGAGTGGTCGCGTTGTTGACAAAAGACATAGAGTTCATGGCGTTGCTCTCCACTCCCATGTTAAGTGGGGTGACATAGGAACTCTGGTAGTTGCCGTTTGATGGAGGCACTTGAGACGAGGACGTTTGGTAAGAAGGGGAGGAAGGACCAGGCAGCAGTATTGGTGAACCATTAGGGCCACGCATAATCTCCGAAAATAGACTGGCATCTTGGGAAGATCTGCCAGTGTAAAGGTTACTTCCGGATTGAACTGAGTTCATGGGCATCAGGACTGGGAAAGCATCGGTGCTACGGTCTGCATCGTCACGCTCGCTATGGGCGCGCGGCCTCTTAGGGTTGTTCGCGGTGTCGTCTTCGGAGGCACGCTTCCGTGGGGCGGTTTGAGAGGCTGAAGAAGTAGCACCTTGACCTTCTCGCTTTCGTCGTTGAAAGCTCTCATACGCAGTGTCAGTTTCGGACTTGTTGACGAAATTGTCAAAGTCTTGGATTGACCACCCAAGCTTGGAAAGTAAACCCCCCGCACCGTCGCCAATGAATTCGCTCAAGCTGCGTAGAAAGCCGCGGAGGATATGGTTTTCGGCCATGAGGTCTAAGATAATACACGGAGATGAGTGGAGCACGGATGAACAGGAATGCATAGTGCACCTTTGAGAATGTTCCGCATCTCACTGAGGGCCTCATCTTTACCGCCGGACAGAATCTCGACTCTTGCTTCGAGATCGCGGATCTGAGAAGAACAGGGTGAGGAGGGACGTCATTGGTTTTGGCGATATACGGGAAAGGAAAGAAGTATTACGCGCTGTTGCTTGCGCAGGCGGAATTCACGTTGCGCGATTCTGTTCTGGTCACGTCGTGCGGCCTGCGAACTGAGGAGTGTCAGACGTTGCACGTAAGCACATAGGCTACGATTGATATCTCACTTTGGGTTTTTCTTCCGCCCGGGCCTGCCAGAAGGAGCATCATCTTGTTGATGTTCGTGGGGAGAGTCACCATCAGACTACAGAGGGAGAGCATGAGATTGACAGTGCTGGGAAAGCACAAGCAACAGGGAAATCACATCAAAGTCGCCGGAGAGGCTACGCTCCCGAGTACGTCTATTCGAATCTGTCATTTACTAGAAGACAGGAGCGACTCTGACGATGAAAGGACGGGAAGACGGAGGAGTAGTTGCGGGATCTTTTCCGAGAGCGTCGCCAGCGTCGGCATCCTTCGCCCCCAACGTCAGGCCCATCGGCCGGCAAATACGGCCCGCACGGATTACGAATATTCTTTTGTTTGTTTTTCTTTTTATAAAATGTAAAAGCACAGAACAAATATAAAAAGAAAGACAAAAGTACACCAGCGCTACTTATGCTAGTTGCAAGGACCCTGGCGGCGTCGTTGACAACCCCCTGGATGAAATTTTACTTTTGATCGGGTAACAGAATACGCAACTACCGAGCCTCAAACTGAACCACTGTCGCGAAGCGTTTCAGTAAGGACGAGCACAAAGCCATGATGGATATCTTTGGACTCACTTCGCTTCGTTCTTTTCTTGTACATGATGCGGTGTCCACATTCTCTGCAGCGAATAGGCTCTCGAGGCTTAATGTCGTTCTTCGCACCACAGTCTTCCATGCACACAGATTGGTTTATATTAGTTACGAGATCGTAAGGGAGCATACCGGCACAAAGATACTCCATGTCCTGTCTTGGAGGTGGTAAAAAGTTTACGTTGTTGCCAACAGAGCCAGGCTGATTTTGTTGTTGATTCATGGTGGTTACGAGTCAATGTTGCTGCTTGTGCTTCGTTACCGTGACGTGTCGTGACGCGTGCTGTTGTCAGTGAACGTATGATACAAGATACGAGAGGACGATCCATTACTACCGTACAATAAGATAAGTTAGTCGTGGCGTGATGACATCAGACCGCTTCTATTCGTGGTACAGTCGACACCGGGTTATACGTTTCTATCCGTCATCGTCGCAAGTTGCGACGAAACACCAAGGACAAGCGCCTTAAACTGAGGCAACATCGTTGTCACACTCATGTGTCCTGCAGCATAACATGGCCTCGTGAGCATTGTTTAACAAGCACACCTACCGAGTAAGCTGAAGATAGGCTCGAAGCTTGAAAGTTGGGCTTGCGGCCTTGACTCGGAGAGGTCTTACCGAAGGCACGGAGCAAAGTGGGGTCGGGTCAGCTGTAACCTTGCCGACCTGCGAGATAAGTAATTATTGCTTTCGAACTGAGGCGCCTCACCTATCTGCGCAACTTGCTAAGTTACCTATGTATCCTAACAACTAGCACAGCTCCCGCCCAACCCGTTTCTAGGGTGTGCTTTACGCATTATATACTCCACTCATCACATCCGATCATGTCACCAGTTGCCCCGCTGCGACTACCTTCAGCCGTCCGCTGTACCCCACATCACGATGTCCTCTCTTCCGTCCTTCGTAGAGTTAATGTCCTCTCTCGGACTCGAAGACGGGGCATCTGCATCTCTCTCTTGGAATCCTTCTTCTTCTCCCTACCTCCGCCCACGCTTTCCTTCCAACGATTCCTCTTTGTCTGACCTAGACGACGAACAGGAGTCTTCTCGTCAACAATCTGCCTTCAACACTGGCGCATATCTCTTCGTCTCTACAGACTGCGATTCACGCGATCGTGCCAGCTTCATGGAATCTGACATCCCGCGAGTATCACGTCATGGTAAGGGCAGATACTGCCCTTACTCTGTAGCCTCTGTATGCTCCTGCCATGCTATCCGAGTGCCGAGTGCCGTCATGCTGATGCCCATTGGTTTCTCCTTAACAGATCCCGCGAAAGGGGAGCCTTCCGACATTGTTCGATGCGAGCAAATCAACGAGGGTGCGCATAGCAACAAATTCATCGAGACAATTATTGACATTGATGACGTGATAGGCACCATCCACTTCACCCTTACCTTCTCCCAATGCTCGTACGACACGGGGACTGCGCTCCTCCCCAAGCGGAAGACTATCCAGACGCGGAAGTGAGACATGGTCACAGGAGACCGACACTCACGCCACAACTCCCATCTCGACGTTTTTACGCCGGAAATCAGTACAGACATCACCAACGTCTGCCACATTTCCCCGGCTAGCAACTGATGAGCCAATGGCACCTGTTGCCATTCCCGCCCTTCCTGCACTACTCTCGTCATTTGTATTCCCACCCCCGGCACCGGAGCCATCAGAATGCCTGACGGGGGATTTAGATCCTCCTGGACTCATGGCAACTAGCGAGACCGATGCTAATTAACCATCAGAATGGTTACCCGCATTGATTGGACTCTTCATTACTATAGGCATATCGGGACACTCTTTTCTCATTCGCTTATTTTTCCTGCGGCAGCAGGTGTGCGTGTTGATCACCTCACACGGTCTTTACGGGTCAGACTACACAACGCCTCTGTCATCGAACCTGTACAATCATTCTTGCTGTACTCTTATGGATTATTTTGTCGTTCATTCGTAACCATTCTTTTCATATCATTTGGTGGAATGCAAACAGACGTATTAGCTATCCATGTTCTCGTCGCCTAATCGTGCATATCCTCATCAGGACCGGGGCATTCTTCCGACATCTCGTCTGCACTGCGGTACTGTGTACCACACCAAAAGCAGTAGTGGTGCTCTTCACGCAAATACTGCAAGACGCGACTCAAACGCTCCACGGGCTTGCCGATGATGCTCGGTTATCTTGTAGCGGGGAGAAAGGAATATGCGCTTACATTCAAACATAGAAACTGCGCAGCCTCTTCTATTGTCTCCGGGGCCCACGGTGCACTCTTTGGGTCCGCGTGCTTTGGGAGATTTCCGTCGTCGCCAAGCGGGACAAGCATATCGGCTTGTATTTGCCTGCGCAGCCGTTCCTCCATCGAGATCTCCCCGCGCCACAGTGGAGCGACTGTCTCCGCCAGGGCTTCCATGAGACCGGGCGGAAAAGACTCGGGATTCGTTGGATTAAGCCAGAATACATTGAACTGAAGAAGCGCAATGAATAAATTTTGTCGGGAAAAGAGCGGGAAGAGTGGTGTATGTTTTTTTTAAGGGCACAGGTGTCAGGGTCCTTACCTCTTTGCCTGCACGTTCGTCTAAACTTGCACAGGTTTGCTGGGCGGGCGCCAGCCGCGCCTCTGCGCGTCGATGCTCAAACTCGCGGCGCGTCCGGTCCCTGAAAGACTCCTTTTCCGTCTCTTCCGCGACTCTGGCTGCCTTGGCAAGGCGCTCGAGCTCAGTGGGCGAAGGCGCACGTTTTCCAAGGCCGATGCCCTTCTTCCCTGTAATGGAGAGATGTAGATTAGTGATGCATGGAAGCATAAAAAAGAAGCGCAAAGGGGGACAGAGCGCATTAATGAAAAGAGCGCAGGGAACGTCCAACGTGCCTGACCATTCGTTGAGAGGGAGTGGATTCACTAGTTGCTTTTCTGATTGGGTGGTAGATCCCTCCTGGGGCGGACTGATGTCTCGCGTCGGGTCTGGGGGTGGTGATGTCGATGACGATGAAGGCTGGTTAGTGCTGTCCTCGTCGACATGGGCTGGCAGACCAAGGGCTTGGCCTGGCTTGAAGCCCATTTTCATCATCATTGAAAGGGCTTTGTTTTCTGATCCAGACGCCTTGTCATCTTCTGCACGTTCGAAAAGACTCTTGGACAGGCCATCTTCACGCGATTCGATTTCGAGCTGCCTGCGACTTTTGATCCTGTTTTGATCACTCTTAAGACGTGATTTGAATAGAGCTTCCTTGCGTTTTTCGCTGTAGGTCTTTGGCTTCTGTGGCTCAGCAGTATTAAGGAGAAATTTGTCGGAGAGGTAATCATCGTCGTCACTTCCGTTGGTCATAGATACGAGGTGATGATCATGTCATGAAAGAAGTGTCGTAGTACATGTACGAAACCATGACACTCTATTCCGACTTATCAAGTAAAAAAACCGGCACTAGACCGAAGAGTTTTCTCGAAGAGGTAGAACACGCATAAAACTGAGACAAATAGCGTGCCGAAAAACACGACGGTCAGCACGTAGTTTGAACAACCTTCCATCCAGGGAAAAGTTAACGGGCATCGAAAACATTGGGGTCATGAGTCATGAAGGTAAAGGGGGCTGGAAAACTTGGGGGGCAATCACGTATCCACGGTGGCATCCTCGGGGGTGCCTTCCTCCTCAACTACGGCCTTTTCCTCATTGGCTTCGTCACCCTGAGCATTGACTGCTATCTTGACGGCAATGGCTCGTCCCTCGACTTCTTTGCCCTCGAGGGCGGCAATGGCCTTCTGCTGCTCTTCCTCATTGCCGACATCGACGAAGCCGTAGCCCTTGCTCTTGCGCGGACGACCAAACTGCCTGCGGACAATGCGAGCAGAAACGACGTTGACACCGGCTTCGGTGAACAGTTCAGTGAGCGCGGTATCATCAATGTTGAAACCAAGGTTGGCGACAAAGAGCACCGACTTGGAGGGCTCGCCAGTGGGTTCTTCGTCGGAAGTACGACGGGGACGGAAAGGGCGCCTTTTACGAGCTGGCTTCGACTCGCCCTCAGAGGTAGGGGCAGTGGGCTCGGTTTCGCCCTCAGCAACGCCCTCAGTAACTGTGACGGTAACCCTTGGCTTCCTCTGGTTGAATGAGGGATGAACGTCGAAAATTGGAGATGAGAGTACAAATACTGACCGTAGACTTTTTCTTCTTCTTCTTGGGTTTGGTAGATTCACCTTCTTCAGTAGCAGGAGCGTCCTCCGGTTTGGCTTCGCCATTGGCCTCGGCATCGGTAACCTCTCCGGTGACAGGCCTGGAGCCTCGCCTGCCAGGGCGCCTGCGGGGCTTCCTGTCTTTCCTCTCCCTTTCTTTCTGATCGGCCGGTTTTGCTATCTCGACGATGATCGGGCGTTCGTCAAGTAGCTTCTTATCAAGTAGGTCCACGGCATTCTGGGCAGCTTCGGCTGTGGAGAGGGCGACGAACCCATAGCCCGCGGACCTGGTACCGCGCAGGATGACTTGGGCGGAGATGCTGTTAAGGTGATCAGCATTGTGATTGCAGGAGGCTGTGCACGACGTCAGAGAGGGGGGAAAAAAGTCATACATGTCGCTCTGAACGGGCTCGAAAAACGCCTTCAGCCCTTCATCCGTGGTAGAATACGCAAGATTTCCAACGAAGACCTGTGAGGGGTGTGAGGGACGGCCGAGTGAACAAGAAGGGATTACGAGTTACCTTGAAAGAGGGAACTTCTTCGGACTGCGTAACCGGAGGCACGCCTTGCTCGGTGACGGGGGCGGCGGGGGCATCAGACATTTTTTTTGTTTTGGTGGCAATTAGCTGGGAAGAACTGGTTTTCGGTGGTCGTTGTCAAACTTGGTCGTTGCTGATGGAAAAAAAAAAAGGGCGAGATTGCGCGTGCCAAGTGCCAGGAACGGCAAGGCGCGCAGTTATTAGTTGGTTGCCGTTGCCTGACACGTTATGTAATCTTCTTATTTAAAACCTCTCGTCAAGCTGCTCGACACGTCCATCTCCTCCCTCTCTCTCCTCCCTCCTTGGCCAACGGCCGCTGACGTTCCTTTTCTCCTCACTCTCCTTCCAATGGCTCCCGCTATATCCATCAACCTCTTGGCCATAGTCTCTTTTGCTCTTTTTTATGTCTCGCTTACTCCCATTGCCGCAAATGCCCTGAGTGTAGAGCCAGCTCATGTCGCTCGTGGCTTTAGCCATGCCCACGCTGGTATTGCTAAGAAAAAGCGCGATGGCCCGTCAAAGCGCTGCAAGCCACGTCCATCTAGCAGCACGCCTCCCCCGGCTTCCACTCCCGGATACACACCGGCCTATACACCTCCCTCCACTCCCTCATCCACCGACCTTCCAACTACTACCTCTTCTCCACCCGCTGTCACTCCTTCCTCTAGCCCGTCTTCCACAACTACTACATCTTCTCCACCCGCGGGGACTCCCGCTTCCAATGGGGCAAAGAAGGTCGGCGTGTCTTGGTCTAACGGTGAAGAAACTTCGCTTTGCAACTTCGCCTCTGGAAACACGTACTAGTGCGTGTTTTTATCCCATCTTCATCCAGAGCTTTCCTAAACTTTTGTCCAGTTTGTACAACTGGAAGTCTGGCGGATACGGGGATATAGTCGACCCCACGAAGTGTGGTTTTCTTTACATTCCACAGTGTTGGGGTCCGGGTGACTTCCCCAACTGCATAAACGATATACATAACGTAGCGCCAGGCCCACTCTTTTTCTTGAATGAGTGGGTATTCTAACTTACTCGCCAATTCTTACTAACAATATCGTAGGCCTGATCAAGGTGGTCAAGCTAATACCGACGTTGCGACAGCTGTTGGATTGTGGTTCCAATATTTCCAGCCTCTTGCCAGCCAGGGATATGAGCTTGTCTCTCCTGCGTGCACAAACTCTCCTGATGGCTTCAACTGGATCCAAGAATTCGTCTCACAGGTGGAACAACAAGGCGGCTCGGTTCGTAGATCTTCTGTTTAATCGACTCACCTCGCTGATCAACTGTGCAGATGAGTGGCGTATCTACCCACCTCTACAGTACCGACCTCGAATATTCCATTTCGTTCTTGCAGAGTTTTATTGCCGCCTTCCCGAACAATGGCATCTGGGTGACAGAGTATGCTTGTCAGGTAAATCCTTTTCATTATCCATGTGTCCGTACGAATGGTGACTGAGACAACTTGGCACTAGGATTACTCTGGTGCTAACAAGCAGCTCGATTACGACGGAGTTGTGTCGTACATGACTGGGCTCTCTGAATGGATGTTTCAGAATCCGAGCATTGTTGCTTCCTTCGCTTTCGGTAAGTTATTACAATATCCCTGGGTTGGCAGGTAGCTGACATACAGTGTAGGTTACTTTACAGGAGGCGAGCTTCAGGCAAATAATGTCAATGCATTCAACGCGCTCATCGGAGACAATGATGAACCGACTCAGTTGGGTTACGATATCCTCAATCCTAGCTAGGGGCGTTAGGCGTATCTTTAACGTTACCCTACTGTTATATACCCTTTTGGTGCTGGAGCTGGTTCGCTGGTTGCCTCCAGGTCCTACGTATACTTTTTCTTTCACTTGATCGAGCGGTTACTTCGTTGTGGCGTAGTGCAGGGTACTACCATATATTGCAAACTCAGAGCGAGTCTTTTAGTGATACAGTGTGATGCTATCCAAGTTGTTGAGCAATGGAATCAGAGCTTGTGAAGTGCTGTGCTTTACCATGGTTCGACATATTCCACAACGTATCAGGCAGTTATTGACTTTGCATAATCTGGATGCTTTTCCTGGCCCATCAGTGGCTCGGCTCAATCACTTGTTCGAAAAGACGTGGACTGACGCAAGCCTGAAAGGGGCTGAGACGGGCTGGTTGGTCCTCACGGTTCGCATGGTCACTGTGATCTCTATGTCAGCGCAGACTGATTTTATCAGACTTGTACATTGTTGACTGCAAATGTCCCAACATCTATCGGGCATTTGTATCGATTTACGACACGTTCTGAGCCAAGTCTCCAGGGCTCTCGACTAAGCACTGTCGAGGCTGTGCGCAAGGCAGCCATCATGCGCGAAGCCGCACTCAAGAGCGCCATCTTTGTCGGCGTTCCTCGTGTATGTGTGGCATCCATCCATCTTTTTCATCCTTCTCTCAAAATTTTTTGCAGACTATTGGCGCTCTCGCTGGCCTGACCGGTGCGCTCGAGAAGGATGTCAAGGCTGGCTTGCGGACTGATTCGCGCAGGTGCGGCGTGTGTTCACCCACTTTTTCAAAGTTTGATTCTTTTGCTAACGGGCGCACGTGGGTGTGTGGGTGGCCACCTTTCGCAACGCCTCTGTTTCGTCTGCTAGGAATGCAACACCGGAAAACATCGACGCCATAGTCGCCAACGGGATGGCGCTCTGGAACTCCATATACGAACCGCACGCAGTCAAACTGTACGAGAAGCTTGGGTCGTATCACCCCGATTTCATTTGTACGTCTCCTTCGCTTTTCTTCAGCTTTGCTCTTCCCCCCTCCCAATCGGCGACCGATGCGCACTGTGCATAGTGAACGCTTATGCTGCATATAATGCACTTTCCTCCCTCTCTCGATCGTGATCTTTTCATCATCGCGTCGCGCTTCTCTGCAAGCTCTACGATCTGAGTGGCATTTCACGGACGTTCCCGTTTCTAGCGTTCATTATCCAGTCGTACGGCTCCGTGCTGTCACCGCTTCCTGGAGGAGCGAACGAACAGGGTAACCTCAGCCGCGCGCTAGGATCCGTCGTGGGCGTCGCTTGCCTCCGCGCCGAGGGCCGCGTTGGGCCGCAGCTCACGAGCCACGTTTTTGGTTTGCTCAAGGCGCGCGCAACGGAAGGGCTGAGCGAAGAAGACCGCTGGCTGGCGAGCGACGAGGGCACCGAGTGGGTCATCCGGACTGTTGACACACTCTTGGATGTGGTCATCGCTGAGCGGGGCGATCCGCAAGAAGCTACCTAATTGATGGGGAAGGGAGAGGGGGGCCTCGCCTTTTTCCTGCCACGCGTCAGACTGTGTTCCTTTCTCTTTCGGAATTTGTATTTAGAGTCGGCTTTTAGAAGGATATGCATGCGTGTGTGGGAAGGCGAGAAAATCTGCATTTTCTACGCGTGCTGAACACGCTTCTCCAGGCAGGCCCTGCCCAGCCGGGAACTCGCGCGGGTGGATCCTTCTCGATGGAACATGATGGTGGTGCGAACTTTACATATGCGAGTAAAACACGAGTAACAGGGAAATGCCAAGATAAGTAATCGCCCCACGCGACGTTTGACACAACAATTCAATGCCCGGGTCAACCTCTTTAAATTAGTTAACAAAATAGTTCGGGATCGCGACGACTATCACAAGTTGAATGCCGACGCAAACCGGTAGAGCATCGCAGTCACAGTGACTGTGTCCATAAGCGGTGGATGCATCTGTTACAATCGGTCCGAGTTAGTGCCACTAGTTGTTTGAAATAGCTTGGTGGCCCATACCACGACGCCTGCGCCAGCCGCGCGGACAAAATGAAGCTCCGCATATACATCCCCAAGCCCCTGATAGCGTGTTGGCCGAGTGGGGCGAACAAAGGCAATCACATTGTTATTGGGATCTTGTAACTAGAGCAAAAAAGGTCGTGATCAGAGATCCCTCAAGGGCCTAAGGGTGGCAGGAGACTCACCACGATGTCCTGGCTGGTAGTGCTCGGTCTCCATCTGTACTGGAAGCCGTCGGGACCATTGAACACTCTTGAGTTCTAGATCACCCGAGTCAGATATATAAAAAAACGAATCAAGAAAGACAGAAAGCGCACGGGCATTCGCGGGTCCCGTCGGACCAAGTCAGCCATAGGATAGATGTTCTGTGACCAAATGAGAGCGTAAGAAGCACGTCGAGTGCGGGATTCTTTGCGGCGAAAGTCTGACCTTCCCGATTACCGCGCGTCCAAGACCCCCACCAGGAGCCCATTCAAGTTTGGCCACTCGATCCTCCTTGTTCGAGCGTATCGCTCGCCAAAGGATGGTTACGCTCTGACCCTGCGCGTTGGTGTCGGTCTGAGGAGAGTTGGATGAGGACGTCGAGGTATGTACAATGTCGATTATGCATACCTGGAATCGGTAGACGACGACGCCCCATTGACTGAACAACTGGCTCTGTCGGGGATCCTGAGAGGTCCAAGAGAGCACATCCTCCTGGTTGTTGTTGGTGTTGGTGTTAGGCATGAAGATTGGAGACGAGTGGAGATGGAGTAAAGAATTAAACTCGAGTCGGTCTGGAGAACTGGCAGGCTTGGGGGCCTTCGGCCAGGGATTTTATATGCGCCCAGGGGGAAAGCATTCACGCACACGGGTGATGGTGAATTATTCGATCGGAACGTGGTGGACATAGTGACCGATAAAGCTGAATACAGGACTCGCAGCGTGTCGGCACGAGAAGTAGGCTGGTAGACGTGTCCAGGAGCGTTTGTTCATTGGAGCAGCCTCCGAGCCCGCATTCAGGTCATGGCCAACTTGATCGGACAACAACACGAGGTGCGAGTAAGCGCCGAGCTTGGGAGACAGAATGTGCACCAACCCACATTGCCTGAGCGTAGCGGAATTAGTTCCGATTCAAATGATGGCAAAGATAACGGAGGTTGTAGCAAGGGAAAAGAAGAAAGGAAAACTAGCCACGTAAAAAAAAAACCAAAAAATCACGGTGAGCTCGCAATGGCTGAGTGGGGAAAAAAGAATAATTTACTCACCGCCTAGAGAGCAACCTCTTAACACGCGGCTGCGGAGAGCAAACGAATATGGTAACCTCGATGCGGGAGTCTGGCGACTTGCTCCCGGGTTCGCGTCTCAACTCAAAGAGCGTGTTCACAGCGTGTCAGCAATGCCTCGAACAGCACAAGGCGAGGCGTGGTGATAAGGAACATTTCTCCTGGCCTGGATGCCCAGCGCCCTCTACTGCCGCCACCGCCACTGTGCAGACGCAATCGTCCAGGGTGACGTGGGGACGAGTGAAGGCCAGTCACAACGTTGAGAGAGAGCCCCCCACCGTCGAGGCAGGGAGCGAAGCCTCCAACTGGGAGAGCGATCCGACGTGTCCGCGGCTCTTACTTCGATCTCGGGAACCAAATCGATGATCTCTTTCCATCTGCGTGATCTTTCCCCAACGCTCTAACACGGCATTTCGACCCGGGGTACAACGGCCTGCAATTGCGATTCTACCGAACATTCACAAGTTCCGGGATATTAAACCGAAGAAGGCCTGTCACCAGCTAAAACGGCCAGGGCAGATCAACGCAGCGGAGAACCCCCCCTCACCGGCAACCCGCGCGTTGGGACCACTCTGCATGTCCCCCTGGGGGCCCATGATCAGCATCTCCCGGGGTGGACGTCCAGAAGCACACGTACAATTACAGGATGAATTGGGGCCACAGGAGCGCCCAATGTCAGGGTACCACCTGCAAGCCAAGCGTTCGCGCTGAACCTACGATGGTGCTTGCAATCGCCTCGAGCCGCAGATGCTTCAGATGCTCATCGGTGGCTTTAATCTTTGCAATCTCGTACACGTGTTTGAGGCTGACCGTCCCGACTGTCTCGTGGCCAGGTCGGCCGGTTCCCTTCTCGATGTTAGCTGCTTTTTTCAGGAAGTACGAAACGGTCGGGGTTTTGGTGACAAAGGTGAAGGACCGATCGGGTTGGATGGTGATCATTGTAGGAATTGGTGTTCCGGGGGATATGTGGGCCGTACGAGCGTTGAACTCTTTGCAAAAGTCCATCGACCTGACACCGCGAGCGCCGAGAGCAGGTCCGACGGGTGGTGTAGGGGCAGCCTTTCCCGCTGCTATGAGGAGACGCTGTGGGCAAAAGTCGGATTGAGAGTGCGGTCAGACATGTGGGAGAATGTCACGCGCACCACCAATTGCGGCTTCGTTGCAAGAGCCCTGGACATAGTGCCAATACCAAAAAGCACAACCGAACAGGCGCCAGGGATGGGATGGGCATGTGAGATCACGTGGACAACGGTTGGACGCCGCGGAGTGCCTCGAGTTTTTGGATTGATTCACCGCTCACAATGAACTATCCTACTCGTTGGGCAACACGCTTTTGCCTTGAGTTTGTGATCCCCTTCTTCGTGGTCCCGTCTCAATGGAGTTTTGACAACAGGTCGCTGGCTATGGCCACTTCTTTGCTCACCACAATAAAAATCACTTATATTCTGCTCATAAGTTCTTGTTACCACTGAGCGCGTGTCACCTTCGGGTGTTTTCCCGCGTTCACTTTACTCAATGGGGCACGAGGTAAAGTTTCATGTGTCCCCAACGCCGTTATACAGGTTGAAGGCGTGTTTGGCCGTCCCTCGGTGACCTGGCTTCGTTGGAGACCTGTACCAGGGATCGAGCCTCGGTGCTGATGTGCGCCAAGTCCGCTCTATTCTGGTCCCCCGTCGCATATTAATATTGTGACGTAAAAGCCACGTTCCTTGTTATCAAGTATGACGACGATGGCGCACGACCCGTCGAGATTGTGCTCTTCGTGTTTGACGCGTTCTCCTATCTATTTCCACCGAAAGACAACGCAGCAGTCGCCTTGCCACGTTAGCGGCTGCCACTTTCGCCTGCCACTCGCTTGTGTGGCTCAACTCCCCTGAGAGTCAGGAGCTTCCGTTCGCAGTCTCCGCCTTAACCGCCTGCAGGTGATAGCACCAAATGTCCGTGCGTAAATTAAAACCACGCACCCATAACTGACAGGCAGCAGCGGCCCTGATGGCACACTTTCATGGTCACCATGCATATTCGTCGCGTCGCGCTTGTTACTAAGCGATAGGCTTCCTAAACTCCCATCAATAACAAGTCTCGCCCCACTCGCGCTTCATTTCACTGTTAACCTCTGTAGAACTGCGGCGACTCAACGCCGCAATCAACGTCGCAAGCTCCAAGACCATGTGTCAGACGGGTGCGCTCTTACCCTGACCCACCCCCTCTGTATGTCCAGCAGTTGTCGTCACCTCATGTCCTCGTCGGCGATTGAATGCCCTCACCTCCGTTTCACACCAGCCAGCGGGCGACCCGTACGCAACGAGGGGCTAAACTCCTTTTGCCGTTCATCCTGTCTCCGCTTGCAGGAACCGCCGGGTTGAAAATTTGCAAATGGACATGATGGATATGCATTTGGCCTCCACCGACATCGCGCGCATCGGCAGACCTCGCGGTTTCCTGTCTGAACCTGCCCTTGTTCATTGCGATCTCAAGCTCCGTAAGTTTTCTGATCGCACACCCACTATTTTGAGGCTTTGGCTTCAAACCTGTGCCCTCCTGTCTATCTACCCTGCTCCTAGTCCAGCGCCAAGAGCACACGCGCGAAATGAACGGCATAACAGGCAGTCTGCAGAAGGCGGCTTGGCTCCAGTCGGATATTGAAGGCATCCGATCGAACAGCGGGCAATATCCAATATCTAACTTTGTCACTCCTCCCCTGTCCAATATGCGAAATATCCTACAAGCGAAGACAACATGCCAAATTCTCTAGTCCGAGGCCTGATTCGCCTTTGGGACAGAAATCTGTTGTTGTGATAGGACGGCACTCGCACGTGTTGATCGGTGAACCCGTGCCTTGAGAACACCAACCCCAGGGGAAGGAAGTAATGAAGTGTGACGATCTTTCATGTGTCAAGGGACTCCACTTTGTCAAGGTCCATATTTAGTAACCATTTCCTCTCCAGTCCATCGTCTCGGATGTCACATATTGCCTCTCGCTTGCCTCAATGATCAGACTAACGCCACAAATTATCAAGATGATCGAAATACAACCCTACCTCCAGCTCAGTGTACGTCTACAGGACCCAGTGATCATTCTAGCATCCCTGGGTCCTAAGAACATCTAGATAAGAAGAGCCCAGAGCCAATTGGCCCAAGATTGTTCATATTTCTGCCTGTGTCGTAAGTCGTTTCGGTATATTGACCTACTAGTAGTTGGATCAACAGTGATCGCCCACTATAACCCCAGAGTTCTCCACAGCCGTTAGGAATTGATGACTTCATCGTTAGCGAAGACGAGAACCTTAGACGTCGGGTGTCGACGTATTCAACCATGCGTCATTCATTAAAGATCACGTTTTACAAACCACCACCTTGGAACCAGTTGCGGGACTGATACCACTGATAATGGCGGGGTAGTATTACAGTCGCTTGTAGAAAACGTTGTAGCGACTGATTTGCCGAGAAGAGGGAATCGAAAAATCAGAGATCAAAGCATATTCCGCACGGCTGGTGACTAGTCACTTGATGCGAAGACTTTGCCTTCAGGAAAGCAACGAGGTGATCACTGAAAGACAGACAAATCAGCAAGACACCTTTACCTAGATGCCCCAGGCTATTGGCTGGGACAACCACTTCCCTCCTTCCCCCTTACTATTACTAGAGGATCTTCGAGGTATTCAGGAGTTCTTGAGAAGGCGGATAGAGAGGTAACGCCGTGCAGTATGGCCTCCTTGATCACCCAAGGCTAATCCACCATTGGATGACCCGATGTATTCGGTGGATGAGTAAGCCCTCTCACAGTGCGGGTGCTGGAGTCTGTTATCTAGAAATTGGGATTTGAATTATGAACGCGAGGTTGAGGGCATCAAGGACAGACGGTCACCTCCACGTGGGTGTGGTCGCGAGGACTTTTGCAATCTGTGCGCTAAGATGAAACTCTTGGGTTGAGGACCAGCATGATCGCTCTTGCTCCTCCTCGCGTCTGCTATTTGCCGTGGTTTTCGCCAATGGGGTTTCTGATACGATCTGTGCACGTAAGATTCATTCTACCAATGGCACCACGAGCCATACAGTGCCGGTGGCTCCCTGATTGGCCTGCCCTCCTGTCCAAAATGGCGATTCAGCTCCGACGATATCAACTGAATGCGCAAGACAGGAAATGAACCATTCATGGGGTCGGATGATAGGCACCGGGGCTGGGCACGAGTACGAGTGCAAAGTCAGGAAAGAGATCTGACTCGCAGTCGATATTCAGTTCAGACGGAACGCCAGTACCCCAACACCATTAGATCGGCGTTTACACACCAGACATACAACGTTGACACGATCTTCTCCTCGTGTAATAGAAGCACCTCCATCACTGGCAAGGCCGCCAAGGGCATGTGGGCAGAGCTTCGGGACGTCCTCCCACGCCCGCCATCGAAGATCACTTCCGAACCAGTCACCGCCGCTCGTTGTGGACCATGAAAGCTTGCAGCGAGCAATAACATCCGTCAGTTCGAAATTCGAAATATTGGAAGTTGACAACTTCGACTCTTCTGAGGCACCGGCGACTCCCCTTGAGCGCACAGGTGGCCTGGCCAGGCGTGCATCGGGCGCGACGATTGGAGGTGGAGGACTAAGCAGTTCGTGAGCTCGTAATACTTACTCTCACTGGCCTCGGCCGAAGTTTGGGTCCGATGACAACGGTCTGCAGTCAGCAGTGGAGTATTTGCAACCGAACGAGGCACGTCTTTTGCGCAAAGGGGTTACCAAGGCTGTCCAGTTTGCGCCTCGACCATCAGAAGGCGCGAGGAATATATCTCCAACAATCGCCGACCTGCAGGATCTAGCTCCAAGAATTATTTTGGAGGGTTCACCTGTGCACCTCGAGAATGTCTGGACTCGTCCTAATAGTAACAAGGACAAGCAGCGGCGAGTGGCTCATCCCCTGTATCGCCGGCAACGGCGGTGGGGTTGTTTCATCTAGTGTTCGTTAGGGAGGGAGCGCTGACGGACACGCAACAATCGTTAGTGCAGTGGCAAGGTTTCCAGACAAACCAGGATTCGCATTCGAGGCTCAACGGGAGCTAGTGGCTTTTGTGACGACTCACAAGCACCTCAACGACTTTCGCCCTTCTTATCACCTCACACATAGATACTGTCACCTAGCTGGGGGCAGTGGCGTTCGAGCATTTTCACGCGGTTCTGGATCACCCTTGTCTCTTTTCGATCCCATTCATCTCCCAACAAACTGTCCTCAACCAACCAAGACACTCGCCTTCGTCCTGCAAGGTGCTTGTCCCAGACCACATCTACTACGGAACAATCTGAGTTCTCCGCTCAAATGAACTCACTGTGGATATGATCCTCTGGACAATAGGATAACATGTCAAAGCGATCACCTGCGTTTGGCCGCTGACCCGAGGAACTTGGCAGTTCCACGGAGCAACTCTCTTTCAAACCACGTCTTTGCCGGAACCCTGGCTCTGCCACCTTCCAGGGTCATGACAAGCAAATTTACTCACGAATCGGTCTCGCATCTTCCAGGATGTTTATTCTTGACACACCACCCACGACCACTTGAGTAGAGGCCGGGGCTGCGGGGCCAATTGCGTTGTCAGATTAAGGTAGGAGGTCTGATGCTCCTGAATGTGATCACTCACGTCAAGTTGTTAGCTTAGCGTCCTCGTTTTTTAAAGCTGGATATGGTGACGGACTTCTAGTCCCTCCATTGGATATGATGAAAATAACGGGGTTTGGGAGGGCTTCTAGCATGGCCGCTCAATCCTCGGCGACATCAGCGTTTCGTTCAGATGTGCCATTATACAACAAGTCAGAATACTTTCATCGTTCTCTACCCATTTCTCTGCGACCTCAAAAGCAGTCTTTGACGAGCGCCACGAAGGTGCGTTATGTCAGTTATTTCATGGAACATCGATCAAACGCATGTCACTCCAGCTGCGGGGGACCAAACCTTTGGACAAGCTAATGAAAGGACCCGCAGCTCGCTTCACTTCTATCCTAGTTCATACACCGGGTTTCTCGTTCTCGAGGCGATCAGGAGCTAGCACCATGATTAACCGTTCGTTTTCTCGGGCGTTGATTCTTCGGATGTGGGAAGGTCTTTGACAACAGGTGCCAAAAATGTGCTGCCTCTAGCGCTACGCGACCCCTCTCATTTGCGACATTTCAAAATGGCTGTCCGATGGGTGTCAATGTCCACTCGCAACCTTCACGGAACCCCCCTCCCCCCCCCCCTTCCCCATACAACCGGTCCTTTTGTTTGATCGGATCACGCTTCTACTAAAGGCTCCTTAGCACCCCTCTCCCGGGTAGGCCATAAATTAATGCGAACGAGGTCAACTCTGTTGTCAATCAACTGTATTTGTCTTAGACGGAGGTCGTGTCCCCGTTCAGGGTACCGAACTCCGCCTTTTCATACGTGCACCACGCCGTTTCCGCACCGCAGTACTAGTAGGAGGCCATCTCCCAGGTCTTATTTCTGATAGGTTGATCTGATTTGCGTTGCAGGTTGCACATCGTGAGCTATTGGTGGAGCTTCGTGAACTGTGACGAATATGCGAGGCGTTAGCCCCGAATCTGCGAAATCAAGCACTCAATATCCGCAACAGAATCACCCCAACGGCGCGCCCAACCCCGATTCTTGCAGGCCATCATGCCAACGAATATATTATCGCGTGTGTATAGTTGCTATCCGCACTTGGGGGACCTTCCTATTGAGAGATTCCGCTGATGCTTCTAGGATTCTCGTGCCTTCTTGGTTCCTTTCTTTCCATAGCCGTTTCTTTTTGCCACCGATAAGTGCACATGTTTAATACTTTGTTGCGTTATATTCACCGAATCTGGGCTGGGCTGCGGCGATACGAGAAGGCGGTCTAGAATTAGCACATCGCACATCGGCGATTGTACGCCTAACATAACGCGTGCCTTGTTTGGTCTCGCCGTGCCAGTTCCTCACGCGTCACACGTCACGGCCTGGTATCTCTCTCATCTGGCTTTACCATCAATCAAGGCCTTCCTCCCCAAGATATTCTCATCTCTTCCCGCACATGAACGCAGGCGGACGTGCTCGTCGGCGTGAGTTGGTAGACGAAGCATACAATCTCCAAGTCAAAGCCGGGATGATGGCACGTCGCACGCACTTTGAATGCTGTCAGAGGATTCTGTGCTCTGCGGGCAACACCAACAAGGCCACCAGACTCTGACCACCATCTCTTCATATAGGGTGCAGCACAGTATGGTGCACTCGGACTTGGCTCAGTGATATTCGCACATCATAGATGGCCCGTCTTCCGGTCAGTCCTATCACCCCTCTGCGGCGGGGGACCACGTTGTTGAATCCACGTCAGACGGCAGACGCTCGCTTTGAAGGGATTTCTTGTCTCCATATGTCAGTCACGGTTTTCACACATCACGCGATCACCCGGGCTAACTTTAACTTCGTAGTTACCATATATGGTCTTGTCTCTGGTGCTGATACGGCATTGTTATCTCACGAACACCAACAACGCCTGGCTGAGAATGACCTACGGCGGGAAGCACGTATTGACCTCGCGCGCCGTGGGCTGGTTGCTACCGAGTCACAGATCATGGAGTGGAAAGATGAACACAAGAGGTCATAGCTCTAGTCGATGTTATTCATGAAGCAATATATGCAATCGTTCTAGTATGTATTGATGTGATAGCTTGCGATTCTACACATTGTGATCTCTCGTGAGGGCTACGATACGTAAAACGATGTCCATGACGACAAAATTAAAACCCGCAAGGAATAATGGCTCGGGGGCTCGCGGTCTAGAAGCCAGCTTGGTCATATGATGCGGATTGGAGTGACTCGGTGATATGAGCGGGCGGGCGTGGAGGCGGCCCTGGGTAAAACATCTGTCCTCCTTGCATCACGGAAGACGGCGAAGAACTTAAGTACTGAGGTTGTGATTGTGACCCAGGTAGTAGCCTGGGCGGTGTTGGCAGTTGAGGGAATGACTGTTGGTGGTACGACACCATCGCTGACGGTAGAGGTGGCGGTGGCGGAACTGGCAGGCTTGGTCTACCCGAGACCGATCTTGGATGCCCTAGCGGTGGTGGTGGTGGTATTGGCGAGCCACCTGTTCCGTCGGATATACGTGAACTAGGCGAATGCCGGGAGGGCGACGGCTGAGGTGACTGGGAGGGAGTGTGAAGGTAAGATGGGCCCGTGGGGAGGACGGCATTCACGGGGGGTACTGTGTGGGACCCGGGTCCAAGGGGCCCTGGGGGTCCAGGAGGAATGGGGAGTGGATTCTGCTGGACCTGAGGGAGTGCATCGGAAGCTGGGGGTACCTGGCTTTGCCCGTATGGTATGAGGGCGTGACTATAGGCTTGGTTTGCTGGAATCGAAGCGGGTGCCGGGAGCCTCTGGGGGGCATGCTGGGGTTGCGGGGGCAGGGGTCGTGAACCCGGAAAATGATTTGACACTACACGTGACCGCGCGTGAGTAGGAGAAATATATTCTTGTGGTTGACCAGCAACTGGCGGAGTGAGACCTGCGTGGACTTGAGATGGAGCTAGTTGCGGAGGAGTGGAGGTTAACAAAGGCGGGACAGGAAGATGCGACGCAGGAGGAGCAGGGACGGGAGGGCTGTATCTTGCTTGGGCACCATACTGGGCTTGGGGTTGCTGCGGCAGACTCGTCGACATGAATGAACCTGTCGAGACAGATGTAGTTGGGAACGCGGGGGCCGGAGAGACAGACGGTGTTGTATAACTTGTGGGTGCGGGAGTGTGAGGCGGGTGGGGAACATATCCCGGCAAAGTCAGGGTTGTATTTGCTGACAGCGGCGCTAGGCCTGAGGACTCCGATCCATAAGAGGTGAGGGCATGTGACGAGTGCAACGCAGACTCAAAGGTTGATGAGACTGGTGCGAACCCTGACGATGCCGCAGGCATGCTGTATCGCGGCCCGTGCCGGGGGGGCGTTTGATACGAGGACCTGGAAGATGAGATGCTATGTTCGTAGGCAGGTTGGTACTGGGGGATTTCATGAGATTGGCTGCTCGAAAGCGAGTATCGGTGTGGCCGTTGTCCTGCTGGCGTTATGGCTCTGTGGGCGTAATTAGAAGTTGAGGTATCGGGGGGGTTGCTTTCCGAAATCGGAAAGACCTGGGAAGAGGTGGATGATGCCAGAGAGTGCCCCGAGGTCGACACTGATCGCGCTGAGAAGCCCGATTGCATCGGCTGGCATGTATCAGATGAGCCATGGATAGAAGAACGCTGACGGATGGGTGGAACCTCACCGGGAACGTGTCCCGTCTTCTTGAATCTGACACCACCAACTCACCCATGTCATTGACTAGCTGTTCCATAGAAGCACCATGTGATGCGCGCGCTCGCACCGTCTGTTCATAATCTGGCTTGTACAAATCAAGTCCCATCGATGAGTTTGATGACAAGAGAGAAGATGGCACAGAATCCCGGCGGCTCCGATCTTGAAAACTACCACTCTGCTGGAAATGGCCAGAGGGTTCCTCCGATGGAACGAAGACGCCGGGGCCACCGTACTGCTTGTTCACCATCGCATGCTTTGGCGTGGCTTTCTTCTCGGGACGTGGTTCCTAAGTAGGAGTAACAGTCAAATGGGGATCACTGATGCCTGGATAAACCAACGCACATTCGACCAGAAAGTGAGTTCTAGGTAGACCTCCCCAGAGTACTTGTCTTTGTGAAGTAGAGTGAACCATTCTGAGTGGCACGTAAGCGTGCTGGCACCTATACTCAGGAGTAAGTGCGTACCGTCTGTTTCGCCTTTAGTCAGAGCTTCAGTTAGGTCTACCGTCGCTTCTCCAATGAATTCTGGTTCCCTGTCGGCCGCGAAACAAGCGAGGGCCATTGTTTCGCCCCCTCGTATTTTCTTGGGACCACGACCGGCTTTGGGGGGCAAAGGCGGGGGTGTGCCATCGTCCGAGCCTCTGAGTGCCTCAGAATCCTCGTATATTGTGAATCGGATCTCCTCATCCCACTCCGGATGCTGACCACCTCGTTTTATTACTTTAGTTTTGCGAGTCTCGCCGTTTAGGGCAACTACGCAGTACGGATCTTGCTTCCCAAATTGTCTCTTGTTGGGCAGGTTTCGCTAGAGAGGGTAGGAGAGTAGTATTCGATCAGCCGCTGCAGGTTTCCAAAAGTAAAAGACCCACCGCCTTCAATACGACAACTATGAGCGTGCCGATGTCTCGAGCTGTCGTGGTCATAACTTACACCTTGACGCATACAATCACGTTTGTGCACTTAACGAGTTGACCCGCTGCGTTCCCAACATTCAAAATTATAAATAATAAGCCACTTATCATAAAACGTAATTAACTATTCGCCCCTGGAATGTCCCGTGACCAATGCCAAGCAAATAGGCACAAATTGCATCTAATCCTTAATCTAATCCACTACCGGCATCCGCTTTCTTGCTTTGGTTTGCTTTGAGAGAAACTGCATTCCAGTTGTGTGGTTCTACTTTACTTTACTGTATCCCACAAGCAGCCAGCCACGTCTGAATGTCAGCTAGGCGCGCCACTATACGCTGCTTTGAGAAAGAGCTAAATGGAAAACGCAAACCCTATACCTTGCCAGACGGCGCACACTTTTCAGTCTGGGCGAGTACCATATTTCCCCAAGATCGCTACCCCCGGGGCATGGTGGATCTGAGATTTTTCGTGCCAGAGAGTAAAGCTATTTGACCAGCCAGTCCTTTGCTTCACGGCTCGGTAAACGCCCATCTTGCTTCGTGTAAAGCGACTTATCTGCTTCATCGCCGAGTAGGCCAGACGAAAGCCTCGAAAAAAAGCCTGCTAGAGGGTGGTCTATAACAAGCTTCGTGTCATTCATTCGCTGCATGGTGATGAATTCAGCGTGAAACGTAACGTGACCGTCAATTCTGATGTGTTCACATGGCAGCATCCTCGGTCAGGTCAGTCATTAAAACCGCCCACACTCATCGCAAGTACTATTGGCAAACTACGGGTATAATAACAAAAGCACACGAGTGGCCATCAGTACATAAAATGACACAAAAGCGACAACTAGAATACGACGACGTTGAGGATGCTCGCGGTCCAGACACTATAAACATAAAAGGGAATCGTACCCGAACTTCATTCTACAATTTAGCTCAGTCGTTGGTCTTCTCCAAAGAGGTCTCGGTCATCGTTGGTGACTCTGTCAATTCCAGGTTCTGTGCGTGTGTGGGAGTAGCAGCCGACTGGTGTGTATCATCTTCCGATACTTCCCCGCTTATGATGGGTAGGGATACAGAGGTAGTGGAACCGCTATCTGGCGCGGGTAGCTGGTCTCCACAATCTCTTGAAGGAGTCGAAGGTTCAAAAGGCTCTTCGTTTGAAGGAGCATTGATCGATGGTTCCTCGTCATCGTCATCGTCCTCGTTTGTCGCGCTCATCTGACCTGTCTTGACGCTCAGAGAACGGAGACTCTTGCCAGCAAGTGCCCCAGGGCACAATCCAGTAACGCCTCCATTTCCTAGACTTGCACTCCAACCACTTGCCTCGCTTTCCCAGCTGCCTCTTCTCGAGCTTCGAGGTCTTAGGGCGCGAACACTGGCGTCACCATCTCGATCACCTTCTATATCCAGGTCATCGCCGAGGATGAAATGACTAGAACGGTCCTCAGCACCTAGCCGGCTCCCCCCGAATTGGGAGAAGTGAGAGAACGACGTGGCATCATTGGTACTACCTAGGACACCTAGTCGTCCACCAGGGACACCAAATGCGGAAGATGCGAGAGTGAGCATGGATGCATTATCCAGAGGAGGGGAAGATGGGCGTGGGTTATTACGAGGATGGTGTGTTGTGTGTTGTGGGGCTTGAACGGCATGCGCGGTATCTAGTCGAAATGAGGTGGAGTACGAGGAAGTAGGCGATGGAGGAAGGGCAGAGAATGATATAGAGCCGGGCCCAGATCCACTTGCAGTTGGCCACAAATGAATGGGTATCCTGGAGGTTGTTCCGGGAGTAGGGGGGGCCTGTGCGATATGTGCCATCCCTCCGGTCAGGTCCACACTCAACAGCGTTGTGGGTTTGGTACTAGCCGCCATACTCTGGAAAGTGCGAGGGTTTGAGAGGTACGATGAGGACGAACGAGAGGGTGAGGGTGAGGGAGGGGAGCTCGGAGGGAGAGGTCGAAGAGAGGCGTCTTCATCGGCCTCGAGATTGCTAGCTGGAGACCACATCGAGCCCGAGGAGCGGTACGTTGAAACATCCCCATGTCCTTCTGCATCATCCGTTTCATTTGTCACGTCGTTGGTGCTTGTCGAGGTTCCTGCTGATCTCGAAAGGCTGGGGGGAACGATCTGGCTAAGCCTCCTGAGTTCACGATCTGCGCTCGACCGTCCACCACGAGAGGGGGTCGACTGAACACGACTCAGTTCCCTGGAACCATCAGGAATGCCAGGTCGTCGCTTATCCCTTGATGCGCCACGGTCACCATTAGTGACTCGGGTGTGCGAGACATCAGATGCGCGGCGCGTTCTCCCCGTCCCTCCAAGTTTTCGATGAAACCAGTCGAGGATAGGTTTGCTCGAGCGACGTCCGAGTTTCTTAGGCTGCGATTGCTCTCGAATAGGAGGATTCTGAGGTTTGATCTCGCCGAGAGGGGTGCGTTTAGGTGGTAACGAAGGCTCCTTTTTGGGAGGGTTTCCGGCCATGGTGGATGGGTTGCTTGCGAGCGGGGGTTTTGGTTTCGCGGGTCGAACAGGTGAGCGAAATTTAACGGTGCTGTCGGGGGTCGTGATAGTACTTTGTGGAACCGACATTTAGTGGACGAGATGACCAAGTGCAATGTTTCGGCAAGGTGGGTCCGGCAAGGTCGAATGCAAGGGCCGTGGGAATTTACGTGTTGCGTGCACATGTCACAATCACATGACAAGCTTGATTATAGTCTACGCAATACCGCCTCTACTACTTCGTCCGTTTTGCTTTTGCCTCCAAGATCCGGGGTAAGCACTTGGCCTTCCCTGATGACATGATTCACCGCTGTGTCAATGCGGTTCGCGGCGTCTTCGTATTTAAGATGGCGGAGCATTAAAGCAGCTGATCTTATCGCCGCAAGAGGGTTTGCAATTCCCTGACCCTCGATATCGGGTGCAGAGCCATGAACCCTGCCATAAGGGGGCCGTCAGAGAATGAATACGTGAGTCTGGAAAGTAGAAAAACGTACGGCTCTCCAATGACAAAGGAGTCTCCCGCGTTAACGGATGGCACCAGGCCCAATGAGCCTACCAGTGCGGCAGCAGCATCCCTAGCACTCGTGAAGCTTTGTTTTCAGGGGAGATCGGTCGATGGAACTTACGAAAGGATGTCACCGTAGAGGTTAGGCGCGACCATGACATCGTAGATTCTGGGAAGTTGCAAACAAGTTGAAGATGTGATTGGAATGGCCAGCTTACTCGGGTTCCCTAAATAGCCTGCAAAAATAAGAGCGGCGTAAGCACTGTATTCGAGGAAACAGGCAATCGGGAGTCGAACCGGTAGACAGCACTATCAACAATTTGTTCGGCTATCGTCACACCATCGAATCGACCAGAAACTTCAGGGAGGGCGGGCACTGCGCGCACGGTCTCCCTGAATAACCCGTCTGTGACAGAGAGAACGTTGGATTTGTGAATGATGGTGACTTTCTGTAAAGCACGCGCGTAAATTTGAGCAATTGTGGAGGTCAAAATAAGGGACACCTTTCGTGGTCGAGCTAATGCGAGTTCGAACGCCGTCTGACCTATACGCCGAGACGCGCGTTCAGTGATAAGGCGAGTTGCACGCGCTTCGCGTCCGGAGTCGGTATTCGTCATGGTCTCTTGTTTCACGTACTGCATGGTCTTTCGTGAGTTGTCCATTTGCAGTTCTAGCAGACACATACCAGACACTCTGTGTTTTCTCGCACCACGATCAAATCTACCGATGGTTTTCCCTCGGGATTTGGTGACACCTGAAGTAAAGCATCGCCTCAATTCCTGTCCTCGGAACTCCACTGAGGACTTACAGCCACCACGGGCCGAATGTTAGCATACAGGTCGAGTTCTTTACGGAGCGCCACGATCGGTGAGCTATATCCAGCAACCTTCCGGGATGGAGAACTGCTGGCATGTGAACACCAACTCGGTTGCACTCACAACTGCCTACCTGACGGCTCCAAACAAAGCGGCATCACACCCTTCTTTCAATACTCTGTAGGTAGGCAGGTTCAATACCACATGTGTGCATCGACCATTCGATGCAGAACCATACTCACTGTACAGTCTCATTGGGTAAAGCAGTTCCCGTTCTGGTAAAGAGGTCAAAGCCGGCCAATAAGTCATGAAACTCAAGTTTGGGAAGGTCGGATCCCAAAGCCTCCAATACTCTGCGGGCTGCCTGGGTTGAAAGGTCATTGCGGAAAATAAAAGGCAGAACTAATGAATTAGCTCACGGGAATAACCTCCCTACCAATACCGTCTGCAGGAATCAACCCAATTCTAAGAGATTTTCTAGCCGCTGCAACTGTAGCCAAAGAACGGAAAGCCATGCGTGAACTTGAATCAGTAAATCGCCTGCAGGTTGCTTGTATTGAATATTACGTGATACGGGTCAATCGCGATAACGTGACCTGAGTTTTTGCTAAATGGACGCGTTGCTGAAATCTCCATCGTAACACGAGACGCCTCGAGACGGGGCACTAGGTCGTTTGGGCACTTCGTTTACCCAATGGCGTCTATTACCAGCTCGACACCACAGCATGATGCTCTCTTTAACTGCACAAATCTTACCTTGGAACCCACCCCTGGGGTACCGTCTCCGGGGCGTGCCCTTGTCAAGAGGTTGCGGGTCAAAACCGATGAGGGTGCACGGCCCAAACGATTAAAATATACCCTTCAGAAATCTCTTCCAGAAGAGAAGTGCGAAGCCGAAATCGACGATGATGACCTCGTTTCGTTTGGCGTGGCTCATAGGACACGCACATTCTTTCACGCCAGACAAGCTCTCGCAATGTCGCGTCCTGGGATCACCTGCCGCTCCTTTCCTTGCAGGTCTCGTTCTCTGTCTGTCACAGTGCGGTCCTGACTGATAGCGACCGCAGTACCGACTCTCCCACAACTGCGCGCTTATGTGTCTTCGCACAAGACCGACGTTTTCAAATGCTATTCCGACAGATCCGACTCGTTCTTGACACCACCGTATGCGTGTGCATATTCTCATGGTATGTCCCCACTGCAGAGTGTGGACCGCGACAAAAGGTCTAATCGATTTTAGCTGCGAAACGCGGTGCAGTCCCACATTTGGCTGTGGCAACTGAGCAGGGCACAGTGTACATTTGGGACACTTCCAAGAGAGAAGAGTTGGCACAAGGTCCGTTATCCCAATTCACACGCATGAGCAAGATTGTCACGACTACGTACGACAGACCCGAAGCGGGTTGATCACGATATCCACGAAAACGGGATATTCGATCTTCAGTGGTCTCCCGACGACCGCGTGTTGGCAACTTGCTCCGGAGACCACACCACCCGCGTCACGGACGTTACCACCGGTAAAACGACGCATATTCTACGCGGACACACAAGCACCGTGAAAACGGTGACATGGGACCCACAACATGTCAGTTTACTCAGCACGGGTGGGCGGGATGGTGGGATTTGCGTTTGGGATTTGCGCACTTCAGGGAACAGGACGCACGGTGTCACTTCCCATTCGCCTGTGACCGTCATCGACGGTGCACATGGCGAAGACAAACGGACAAACAGGGGTGGCAGGAGGAAGCTCGCCCCCACCGCGCGGACAGTCACTAGTTTGGTGTACGCCGAGGGGCGGTCAGAAAGACTCATTTCCAGTGGATCTTTTGATGGGTAAGCCGGACTTTTGTCTTCAGAGGTGCCTTTTTTAATTCGCATATAGAATACTGCGACTTTGGGACCTGCGGCAACCCAATTCGGTTCATGGGGCCAAAGGGCAGAAGGGACTGGTGCAACCAGCGACCATGTCTGCGTTCGATCCAACTATCAATGAAGGAGCACGGCGGGCACGAGGACTGACATCTGTTGTGGCAGGGACAGGCCCTTCCAGCGGCCTTCTTTTTGGTCTGGGCGTCGACTCACGAGTGCATACCTACGCCGCGTCTACACTCCTTCCATTGTCGCAAAAGGGTACGTTCAAGCACCCGAATATGCACACCAACTCTTTTTGGGTCCGTCTCGCACTTTCCCCAGATGGGAAGTCGCTTGTCAGTGGGAGCTCAGGAACCGACAAAGGGGCGTCTGCGTTCCTATTCGACGTCTCGCAGACAGCGCTAGCCGCGCCACCAATACTGCCGGACTCAGGTGGTGTCGAGCTACCTGGACAGAAAGGCGAGGTCGGCGGTGTGGATTGGGCACATGATATGCTGGCAACCTGCTCAGATGACGGCACTGTTCGGGTATGGAGAAGGGACCCTGAAATCCGCCAGAAGTGTGACGTCGACGCTGATGCTCGTTGGGAATGGACTTGGGGTATCGATAGCTTATAACTTAATAGAGTAGCAGACTTGTATTGTGCCAACCAGATTCAAAAGCTAGCACTTGGAAATCTAGTCCGGAGACAATGCAGTGAGACCGATGATAGATGAAGACTATGATTACATTGTCCGTTTCCACGACAGAGCGTATACTAGATATGATGAGAGCACGAAGAAGGATCGACCGAAGTCGTCCTATTTCTTTTGTATAGCATTGACAAGCCTGAAAGCCCATTGTCAGTGATCGGGGTGTGCATATTGTTCGTGACGCACCAATCAAGACCCTCCTCAATACCCTCGCCCTTAACGGCGCAACTGCCCCTCACACTCCAATCACGCCCCTTTTCACCACCTGCCAATCCCAATTGTTCGCTTATCTCCTCCGGCTTGAGCGCACCTTCTACATCCTGCTTATTGCAGAATACCAACAGAGGCACACCCGCGAGTTCGTCTTCTGATAGCATGGTTAGTAGTTCTGACCGAGACGTCTGTAGCCGGGTGTGATCGGAAGAGTCTATCACATAGATGATAGCTGAAGTATTTGGGAAATAGCACCGCCAATACGGCCTAGACAACATATGAGAGCCAGAGGAAACAGGATTGACAAGCAACTCACCGGATGCTAGATTGTCCTCCTAGGTCCCATACTTGGAACTTGATATTCTTATACTGACGGTATCCAATTGGGATGAGCAAGGTGGGGATAATCCAAGGTTTGCTAAAAATACCTGAACTGTCTCTACATTGAAGCCAATCGCTGAAGATTCATTAGATTGACAAGTCTTTTAATTTCTGAATTAACAACGTACTGGGTATTGTCGAGACAACTTCACCAATCTTTAACAAAAAACTATTAACGGGGAGAAGACGTGTGTTAACGCGTGTATAATACCTGTAGCCTGTACAAGATTGTCGTCTGGATGACCGTTTAAGCGACTATATCCCCGCATACGTAAGGGAATATTCCGCTTACCTTTCCAGCGGAATCTAATCCGAGCATGAGTATTCGGACATCCTTATCTTTGCTCCAGCTAACGAGAGACATGACAGAAGTCATGAGAGAAGAGAACGAGAGACCCATTGAACAGAGAGGAAAAGGTTGTTTTTGGAGGTGTTTAGTTTAGTAACAAGTGTCGTTCCAATTAAAGACCCTAACGCTAGTCCTCACGTGATCTCTCGAAACGCGTCTGACCGAGGTCCCCGGTGCCGGAACTTTTCACTTGTTCGAGGAGAACAACACACCACCGGAGAGCAAGGAGCCGGAACCCAGAAAGAAGCAGGGCAACCGAATCACATAATGGTCATGACGTCTCCAGGACCACGGGGACTGTGAGCCCAGTAAGCGTTCGAACTACTGATTATGAGAGCTAATACACTCCTCCTATAGGGTCTATGTAAAGGAGAGGATGAAGGTCAACCGGATGGCGGTAACGAAGGAAATGAAGAAAGATTATAGCCATACAGGATCACGGTAGAACTTTACCCCGATCATATAATTTCTTGTATAATATCACCTGCTGAGTGGGAGACTTCAACTCAGTCTATTCTAAGTTTGAAGTTCAGTGGGTCCCAGCCCCCAATGGACAACAAGCTATAGCAACATGTATTTCAATGCTGCCAGCAGACCCAAACCTACATGTCTACATGACAGGCTGAGCAGAGAATACAAAACAACGAACGTAGGGCTGGTATTAAACTTGGCGAATGGTAAGACGAACAACACAAACACGCGCCCTACAATCAAGTAAAAAACGAAGGCCTAAGCCATCGCCGCAAGAGGCACCCCTGCCGAAACTTCGAGAGGACGGCGTCCAGTAACGCCAGTCCTCATGCGAAGGCCGGAGATGGTAACGGCGGGGTGAGTCTCTTCCTTCTGGACAGGGCCAAGGAGGTCGTCGAACTCCTGCCTAGCCACCGCAATTGCCTGTGCATCCACTTTGCGCGGCTCACCCGCACGCCTGGTCCTCGGAACAAGAGACGAGGGACCGGTCAAGCCAAGCTGTTCGTTGTTCCAGATCGGCGTGACGGACTCCTTCACTTCACTGCCAACTCCGCAGCGACCGCCGACGGCAGCCCAGTCGGCTTCCCTTTTAATGGAAAGGGTGGCGAAAGTATCGTCGACGGCGGTGACAACGTGTTCAAGTTGTTCAAGAGTGTGGCCAGGTGTGATAGTGAACCGGAGACGTTCCTCGCCGCGAGCGACGGTGGGGAAATTGATGGCTTGGACATATATACTGTGTTTCTCGAGAAGGTAATCAGATGCTCGCCTGGCTTGAACAGCATCACCGATCAGGACGGGAACGATGTGGCTTGGGCCAGGGACGACGGGTATTCCTCGTTCCGCAAAGCGCTTCTTCACCTCACGGACGTTCCATTGCATGAGCCGGCGGTCACCATTATAAGTTTTCTGATAGACGATAGATGCATGTGCGCCAGAGACGGTTACGGGAGGGAGAGAAGTAGTGAAGATGAAACCTGGGGCGTAGGACCGAATCATGTCGATGAATTTGGCAGAGCCAGCAACATATCCACCAACAGCACCGTATGCTTTTCCGAGAGTGCCTGCAAATATATGTCAGCGAAATCTGGTGAGTCATTCTCAAGACATCATTACCAGTGATGATATCCACGCGGTCCATTACGGTGCCAGGAATGGGTTTCGGAGACTGACCAGCAGCTTGGTGACGGTCGTAGTCGAGATGTTCAGCGACGCCTGCGCCTCGGGGCCCGTACAAGCCAACAGCGTGAACCTGAAAACACCTTGGTTACATAAATCCAGGATAATTGGGGCTGAAACGAACTTCATCCAGGAAGGTGATAGCGCCATACTTGTCAGCCAAGTCGCAAATTTCTTTTATCGGTCCGACACTTCCACACATAGAATAGACGCTCTCAAACGCAATAATTTTCGGAGTCTCTTTCGGCCATTGCTTCAATTTATTCTCGAGATCCTCAAGGTCGTTATGTTTCCAAATGACCTTGTTCGCGCCCGAGTGACGGATGCCCTGAATCATTGATGCGTGGTTTGACGAGTCGGAGAAGTAGACGCAGCCGGGTAATTTAGCACCTAGAGTCGAGAGTGTGGCATCGTTGGCGACATAGCAAGACGAAAAGACGAGCGCTGAAGATTTTCGGTGAAGGGCTGCCAGTTCTTTCTCGAGGTTGACATGCCAGGAGCAGTTACCAGCTATGTTACGGGTGCCGCCAGCACCGTGGCCATATTTATTCAGGGTGCGGCTGTACGTTCAAAAAGTGAGAAGGATAACCACGGAAGGAAAAAGGAACATACTGCATGGTCTCAAGAACAACGGGATTGTTTCCCATGCCGAGATAGTCGTTGGCACACCAGACCTCAACCTCCCTCTTCACGTCTGCAGTGTGCGCGACAGGGAACTTGTCTGCAAGCCTGTTTATGGTGTTGAAGTAACGATAGGACTTGTCGTCATGCTTCTTCTGCAACTCGTTGGCATAAAATTGTTCATAGTTGAAACCACCAGCATGGGCAGGGCACTGCTTCAGGTCAGCAGAAGGAGCCTGAGCCGGTTTGGGGGCGGAGACTGGGTGGGGCGGCGTGGCGGCTTTAAGGGCCTCACTGCGTTTCTTCGCGGCAGATAGCTCTTCCGCCGTTCGGGCAGCGGCGAGTGCCTTGCTAGCGTGAGGACACTTCTCAATGCCGCCAGAGGTCACGTCAACGCCTTTGTCCTGGTGAATCTTGACGACGTCGACGCTCTGCGCGAAGCTGGCAAAGCCCTGGACGAGCTGTCCAGAGCGTTTGGCAAGAGCTGCACCCATAATAGGGCATTCCGTAGCTTTTTCAGTGAGCCTGGTAAGACTGGGGAAACGAGAGGAGGCAGAAGTGCACAAAGTGCGAAGAGAGGAGGGTTTGGTGCGCCCTAGGAAGGGGCAGGACGCGGTGAATTTCGCGAGCGACGAGAGTTTTTCCATTGAGACGAGACAAGAAAAGACAACGGACAGCAAGTGGGTGATTTATATGGAGACACTAGCTATAGTTTGCCGACCTGGAATGGCAACTACCCGATTGGCTGTGCGCGTTGATTACGTCAGACTGAGACAATTACATCAGACCCAAACAACTTTCAATCACATCCACTGCATGCGAAACCTCCGCTTCCCCAACGTTCAGACTGGGCACCAGCCTCACACAGTCCTTCCCAGCAGTCAAGAGCAGTAAACCTCGTTCTCGCGCCAGTTCAACTAGGCGCTGCGGATCCCCTTCGCGACGTAAGACCAATCCGATGATTAAGCCACGTCCTCGGACCCCACCAACCAAATTCGGGAACCACTCAGAAAGGTGTTCCAGGCGCCTGAAGAGAAGTGTCGATGTTCCCATCACGTTTGATATAAATTCCTGTCGGCTCAGTCGGTCCAGCACATGGTACCCGACCGAACAAGCAAGTGGCGAGCCTCCAAAGGTCGTTCCGTGTGTACCTGTCTCGCACGGTTCCCAATCAAGACCGGACTCGGGATCTGAGAACACTCGTACCCGCGGTCATTGTTTCAGCAACTGCATCTCGCATCAGTACCGCCCCGAGGGGGTATCCATTGGCCAGCGGCTTGGCCATGGTCACGATATCAGGGTGGCAGTCCGCCGGCCACGGGGAATGCGCCCACAGGGTTCCTGTTCTGTACAGGCCACACTAGACATATCTCGTCAGCAACGCTCATCCCACGATCGGGCATGTCTCGGATCCGAGGAGAACAAGCGTTGGGGTAGGCTTTGTTTCCCCAACTCCGCACTCACCTGAATTTCGTCAAAGATGGTTACGGCACCCACGTCCTGCGCGCGCCGGACCAATTTGCGCATCCAATCAACGTCTGCAGAGTTGACACCACCTTCTCCCTGAATCGGCTCCACAATAACAGCGCAGGTGTTCTCGGTGATGAGGTTCTGCAGGTCCTCAGATCGGTTCAGTTTCCCGACACGTACGCCGGGCACGAGCGGGCTGAATGGGTCTTGATACTTGCTATTTGAGGTGACGGACAGTGAGCCAAACGAACGGCCATGGAAGGATTCTTCAAAACAAACGATTTCTGTCTTGGTCGCGCCGCCGCGGTCCTTCCCCACTTTACGTGCCACCTTTAGCGCCCCTTCATTCGCCTCTGTACCTGAGCTGCAAAAGAAAGCCTTGGCTCCAGGAATGCCCGTAGTAGTCCCAGTTGTATAGCCCAGGCCACCTTCGCGTTGCGTGAGTGTGACCAGCAGGGATGCAAGTGCCGCAGCGGGTTCATTGTAAAATACGTTTGACGTATGCAAAAGTTTACTTGATTGTGACCTCAGCACCTAAATAAGAATCGGACAAAAATCCAAATCAGCCTGGGGCAGCCGGGTATAATACGGCCTACCTCTGAAACACCATCATCTGCGTGTCCCAGCGCATTTACCGCAATGCCCGCGGTAAAGTCAAGGAATTTGCGCCCGTCACAATCCCATACCCAACTTCCCTTCCCTTGCTCTAATACAAAAGCCGGGCGGGCGTAGACCGGGAGAAGATACTCTTTGGCGAGCGCAAGAGTTTGGTGAGTGCGGTCGCCCAGGTTAGGATCCGGGATAGGATGGGTGACAGCGGTGTATGCAACGTTGGGGGCGTTGTGCGATGCTGATGGGGGCTTTGGTGATGACTTGGCAAGTAAGCATACATGATGGCATCATTCAATGGAACAGCCACACCTCTGAGCGCGTCTGCGATGTAGCAGACGTGTAGCGTACCAGAGACGGACAACGAACAAGCCGGTGAGAGGTACGCTGCACCTGACGAGATGCTGGACGCAACATTGTGACTCGGACGAGGAGACTACAATCTGTCTTTTTTTTTGGTGAACGAGCGAATGTACCTCAAAGACAATCGAAACAAAATTGGACACGTTTTAAGATACGTTATTCACAGGCGCTCAAAGCGCTCAAAGCTCAACACATGACGATGACAATCTCATCCAGATTACAGTTGTGATTACACTGTTAAAATTCTTTGATCCCACACAGAGGTTGAGATTAAAGTACACTGAAGTGTGTGGCTCAGTTCGGGTCTGACCCGGGGTTTCTGTTGGTTGGAATTATATCGGGAATCTACTATACTCATATTCCAAGCTTCTAAATAGCTAGCTCGGGTTCAAGAACTCTCCCGTGCAGCTGGTAAGGGCAAAGCACGAGACAAAGGCGGCTCTTCAGGTCCACGTCTAGGCGGCTCTTCGACCGGTTTGGCACCCATCCTTTCGAGGACAGAGTTCTTATTGAGGAATTGTGCATATCTTGGTTGCACGAATAATCCACTACATGCCCTCAGATCAGTACCCGCACAAGAAATCACGGGGGCCTACACTCACGAAGCCTCAATCATAACATTTCCGTCAAGATCCTCGATAGTACCAGACACACGAGCCTTGCGGCCCTTAGCCTCCAGCAGGCGGATCTTCATGACGACGAACTAAGAAAAAAATGACGCATTCAATTGAGGGTTGCGCGTGTTCAGGTAGACCTCGGCATTACCTGGTCGGCGCGGGTTGGCGCACGGTAATTGATAGTAAGGTTGGCTGTCACCCCGATTTTCTCGGGAAGGTTCTGCGTAGCCTAAACGCCGACAATTGGAACAAGGACGAAGGAAAACACGAGGTCCACTCACCGTCCGCGCGAGACCCTCGTCCAACAGAGTCGCCAGCAAGCCTCCATGCACGATTCCGTCGTGTCCACATAGCCCACGCCCAACATGCACAAGGATGAATCCTTCTGACTCATCCCGGCGTGCGCGTACGAGCGGGGGCAGTGCGAGAAGACCAGGTCCGCGGAGGGCACCGGCAGTCAGGTTGTTGACGCGGCGTTCTTCAGAGAGGGATTTATACGGCCGTGTCTCGTACCATGCTTCCCGATCCTCGGCCGTACGGTGCTTGAGTAATATCGGCAGCTTTTGCAGCTGCTCCTCGAGCGCCTCTATGTATGCCTGCGACTCTGGGAGGTTCGGGTCCAGAGGTGGCGGAGCTGGGCGCGGGGCGATGAAAGTCGCTAGCGTCGGTGGGTAGAATGCTCCGACGGTGTACGCGGTAGACCCCAAGGTCGCGGCCAAAGAGAAGGTTCGTAGCGCACGCCCGGCGCGCAAGGATCCCACGAGATAGGAAAAGGCTGATGACGAGAATGGGCGTTGATTTCCTGTCCGGAAGGGGATTCGTCGAAAGAGCGAGTTCAACATGGATCTTCTGTGGTTCCGATGACAAAGTATATATTATTGCTGCAGTTCCCCCCTGGTGCAGTTTATAACACAAAGCGTGAGGAACTGTCCAGTCATCAAACATCTCGAGGACGTACCGAAGTCAATGTACCCAGTCCGGAATCGTTACAGTTCTCTAGCACTCGCTGTTCGAGGTCGATCAAGGTTTCTATGGGCGGAAGTAAAGGGACCTCTTAAGGGCCTTTCACTGGCAAGCTGAATCTCGGGGACGTCTCGGCTGAACATTGCGCCGTCCATGCAATGTCATCGCCTTCGGCTACACCGGCATCATTTCTCCCGAAAACACGACATGCGTGCTACCAGACCAAAGATAGTCGACTTTTTGAGAAGAGATAGTTACAAAAAAAGCATCGAGAGGTAACGAATAAGACAAGAGTAGCGTATCACAGAAGCTGAACATCTCAATCCCTACTCCGACTCGAGCTCCTCGAGCTCACGCTCATATTTGATCCCGACCCAACAGACACGGATCTCCTAGTCTCGCCTCTCGGAGGGAGTGAACTGGAGCGTGAATCCGCTGGCGATCTGCTTCGCGACCTACGCGCCGGGCTGCCACCCCGTGGCGAAGGCGTGTAGTCACGGGGTGGAGGTGAACGTGAACGTGAACGCGACATTGACCTGCCCCTGCGGGGTGGGGGAGAAATCCTGTCCCGTTCTCCGCGGAATCGACGAGGTGGAGAACGCGATGGAGAGCGTGAAGCAGGGCGAGGACGACGCGGGGAAAGTGAGTCACGGCGGCGAGAAACAGGCGGCGGGGATCTGCGCGGGGGTGGCCTGAACTCACGAGGACCACGCGGAGGGGAACGTGAGTCAAATCGGCGCCTTTGACGAGGAGGCGGAGACAGAGAGCGTGATGAGGGACGGCGACGTCGTGGGGATGGTGGCGGGGGCATGTCACGGCGCGGGGGGCTTCGACTGCGCCTCTCACGACGTTTCATATCCTCCTCTCGTCTTCGCAGACGTTCCCTCTCGCGTTTCTCCTCTGCCCATTTGTCCTTTTGTTCCGTGAGCCGCTTTCGCTCTTCGTCTCGTCGTTGGTTGCGCTCTTCCCTCTCTATCATCCGTTTCTGTCGTAGTTCTTCTTGCTTCTCTCGGTTGAAGGCATCGCCCTCGACATAGTCGGAACGAGAGCCAAAGGCAGCGGCCATCCTGTCCAACTCGACCTTTTTCGCTGCTGCAAGAGCGTGCGTATCAGACGGCTTCAAAGTTTTGGCCACTATGGGTGGGGGAAGCATGGACAGAAGGCGCTCTCGCAGAGCAGTCACCTGCCGCTCAATTTCATCTTCCTCAAAGCTGGACAGTTCGTTAAAAAAAGTACGGTCAAAGATAATAAACGCTTACTCTTTGTCTTCTAGCTCGAGCTGGAGCTCTAAGCATTTGACCTCCACCTTCCTCTTCCTTTCGTGCTCCAGTATTTCCTTGTCTGGTTCTCGGTGCTTGGGTGGAGCAGCATCCCAGGCGTTTGCACGGTCACTTGCGGAGTCACGAGAGCGCACTACAGAGAGATTGCGGATGACGTAGCCATTAGTTCCACTGGTAATAAATGAATTAATATATAGCAAGTGTAGCAGTGAAGAGTGAACAAACCTTCCACGGGGTGTAGTTAGACCAATGCCGTTGTACATGACTGTCGTCGAGAGACGAAAGCTGAGAACGCTGACTTTACACGTCGGTACCTAGAACATGTGGCGTGGGACTATCACGTGCACTCACCCAGTCCTATCACTTGATCTTGACATGTAAGCATGCTCACCATCTTGTGGGTTTGTTCCACTTTTACCAATCGCACAGCACGCAGCCTATTGTCTAACGGTCTATCGCTTTGTGAGGTATTACATGTTCAACGACTACGCTGATCTATGGAAGGACCAAGAAAATAATATTTGATGCAATGGTATTATTAATGCTACTTCGCGCAAAAAAGAGCCATCACATTCTCAGAGTGAGGACTTCTCTTCTCGATTACTTGTGCCGTTGGCTGGGTTTGGGTCAACGCCGAATTTCATGTAGGCTTCCCTGGACAACGATTTGAGCGCCACACGCTTGTCCGTATTGATGTCTTCTATCAGGGCCTCTGACAGTACAAGAGGAATGAGACTGGTGTTCCAGGAGCATTATAATACGCTAACCTCGAGACGTGTAGTCCAACTCTGGGCGAATGTAACCTAACACAACGGCTTGCATGTCGTAGCCATAAAAGTCCGATTTGAATTCGTGCATAATGTGTATTTCCTTCACGTGTCCTTGCATTAGCTAGGGAAGTAAACTCAGGCGGTGAGCAAGCACATACCGCAGTGAGCCGCTCGTTTTTGTAAAACGGGTTCCAACCAAGACTCATTACCATCGGGTGTACTTTCCCCTCTTGCTCGCTCAAGCCGTACACTTGGGCATAGCCAAAGTACACCCCTGGTTTACAAACGCTTGTCATTGGGGTGATAGATTCATCGGGAAGGTTCGCTTGAGGTCAAAGAGTATTGAGCCTAGTACTAAGACCGAAAGGAACCGTAAACTCACCAGTAGGACAACCGAGATCTTTGCCGCCTCTCCCAAAGCCCTTCTGTACTGCCCCAGATAAGAAGATGGGAAAGGGGGAGTCAACGGTTTCTGGACCAACGATACTCGGGCGAATTTGACGGAACGTGTCCGTGCGAAGAGGGGCAGATGGCCTCTCAGAAAGTGCCTGAAGATATTCTGCCGTATTTTCAGAGGGAACCGTCATGGGTCAGGGTGGAGGTGTAGAAGATAGAACGGAATAGAACGGGAAATCGGAGTCGGCAAGAGGATGATGAATCATGAAGAGCACCGGATGGATATCGGTCCGGGCATCCATGACATCTTTGCCCTCAACGGTGCCCCCTGCTCGGGCTTATCCACAGCAACAGTTCAGCTATCCACAGGCTTATGGCCAATATTCAACCCAGCAATACTCTCCAGTCAATTATCCCGCGCGGCCCCAGGGCCTGGCATACCCGGCTTTTCAGGCACCCTTTGGGAGGAAAGATCCGACGTCCTGGATCGATGCGCTACCGCCTCAAGAATTATCTAGCGTAGACCCCGAGGTTGCTTCCAAGGTGCTGAGTCGCTTCATCTCTGCAGAGCTCAAGTATGAAGGATTCGAAACTGCGGAGCCTGCGGCGTTAGAAAGATTGGAGGTTGAAGTGATCGACTGTATGTTCTTCATACACTTTGGCGCGATCACACTGTGCTCAGAGGCAACCTTTCAGTTATTCAGGAGCTACACCGCAAGATCCACGATTACGCAAATCTTGCAAACAGAACCGCACCGCTAGCTAGCGATATGTATGACATATGCCAAGAGACCGGGCTGGAAACGGAAGACCTGCGAATAACGTCAGAGCTTTCCATGCTGAGGCGTCGTGGTGCGTTGAAATGATTTTATCACCGTATCTTCCTCTGAACGTTAGTATCAAAGGTCCTACTTCTGTCACCGAGCCTGTTTCCTTGCTTCCATCAGGACGCCGGTCTCCACCGCCAAAGCTTTTGTCATCCGATGATGAGAGTTCTCCACCCACCGTACCTGGCTCTCTACGGTCCATTCCCCACTTCTACCCAAACTTGCCACCGAAGCACACATACCTTCGGACTCCGGTAAGTATTCTTATTCTGAACCGTCACGATCAATTTTTATCCCACCATCTCCAGCCATCCCCACCAAGGAGACAAGCGCTGCCGTCTCTCGAGAAGAAACTAAAAAATGCGAGTCTCGTTCAGGATTCGTTGCAAAACCTTCTGTTGGCGACAGAGGACGTCGTTGGACCGGACGATGGGGAAATATTAGGCGCTATTGTGAATTGGGAAGGCACCGTGTACCCACGGAAGCGATGGAAGCTGAGCGCATAAAATTAATACTCTAGCTATCCAGCTTTTGGGGTACGTACGATAGTATTACTGTGTTCGCCAATGCCATTCCGCTGTCACTACTTTTCAACATCATCGTCGTGCATCAGTCATTCCCCAGGACACCTGATAGCTGTCTAACCGCCTCAAACTCCTAGAACTAGGCTCGGGTTGATCTCTTAGGCTGAACCCTAGTTGGCGTTGCCACTGGCTTTCTGCGGCTTGGCTGGGTCTTCTTCCCGGGCTTCGCTTCTGGATTCGTCGTACTTGTCTCCGTAACAGTCGCCACCTGTTCTTCGCTTGCTTCGTTTCCCAAAGCCGGAGCGTTCACAGTGCAGGGTGCTAGTGAGGCCAGTCAGAAAGACAGATTTCCTCATATGCATTTCAGTATCATTACCTTTCTCTACGATATCTGCGCTTTGAGAACTTGATTTCTCCTTAGTGGCTTTGCCACGACGCAGATCTAGGGTTTTCTGTTTTTTATTGCTTGGGTTCAGTTCCTCGCGTGACGCATTATGGCGACGTTTGCGCGCAAGCTCTGGTACAGCCCCACTTGGGCCGGCGGTGTTATCTTGGGCTTCGGAGGGCGATGCGTGGGGTGAACCTATAGAACTGCTAGCAGCTGGCTCGGGCACAGCTGGTTGAACCGGGTTGTCGTTCTGTGACATGGGGTTTGGGCCGGTCTGTGTTCCGTATTTGTTTATCCGCCGGGCACGAGGGCGAGGACCTTTCGAGGGTTGAGCAGCCTGTGGCTGAGGATCTGCCGCGGGCTGCGCTGTATGGGTTATAACAGAGGCTTTTTTCCTCGTTTGCGTTTGTTTATTTCCCCGCCTCCGTGTCTGCGACTCCTGCGGCGCATCTTCAACTTGAGCGGATGTTGCAGTTGGCCCAGATGAAATTTCGCGCTCTTTCCCCTTGCGAGCGCGTTGCTTTGGTTTGGAAGATGAACCGGTGGTGGCATTCGTCGCTTGCGCCTCACTCGCTGCGCGGGAGGTGTTGGAACTGCTCGGACCTTTTAGGAAATCGTATCGATACCGACACTGCATTTGGAGTTAGTGCTGACAGTGTGGAAATTTCAAGAACTCACTGTATTGTCCGTCCTGCCAGTGCCAACTCGCTCGCTCACCTCCTTCCACTTACCAACACCGAGCTCATCTACAGCCGAAAGTAGTCTTCTATCTTCTTCGGCGGTCCATTTGCCCCTTGGAACTTTGGGATTTATTCTCTCGGTCCATCGGTCCCGGCATTGTTCGTTGTTTCGCCCTGGAATCACTGAGGCCACTTCCATCCAGGCGTGTCCATAGAGATCAACTGCCAGTCGCAATTGAGCGTCTTCCTCTGCGGTCCAGTTTCCCCTACGGATCGATGGATCCAGAGTCCGATACCATCGGTTCTGACAGGAATTCATTTGTGCGTCCTCGGAGACGGACCTTGCAACTTTCAGAACTCGTCAATGACAGCGCCACGATGAAATCTGTAGGTGGCCGTACCTAGAGCCCAACACTCTGTACCATATTTTCTGACCGCCTCACAGAGCCGTTTATCGGATTCGGCATCCCAGACGTGCAGCTTACGCACAACAACATTTCGCATGACATCTATGGGGGTACGCCGCGTCTTTCACTCTTGTAAGCATCGTAAGTGGGTGGACAAGACAGGCTCTTACTCCTAGCTGTTCTGCTATTGACACCCAGTCAACGTCACCGGCTTCGACATTTTCGACCAGTTTTTGGGCTGCAGCAACTTCAGACTCATCCCAAGCAGAGTGATTAAATCTCGGATGTCGATCGCCCAGCCACCGAATCTCGCACTCTTTTGCAGAACGTTGAGATATGGCGGAGGAATCGGCAACGACCTAGTGAAGTTCAATTGGTAGTAAAATTGGGATTATGCGGAAAGTTACCTTGTCAGCGATGCGTGTCCAATCGAGACCTTCCGTTGATTCGAGATCTATCATGGAATATTGATCAAGAAACGGACGTTCTCCTCTGGATACTTGTCACGGGCGGTGCAGCAAAGATGGTGCGGCGAACTGACCGTTTCTGCGCTTCATACGCGAGACGTCGTCTGTTCTCAACACGGACAGCTTCGGTTAAGCTTTCAAGTTCTTTGGGTCTCACTGGAGGCCTCTGATGAGACAGCAGTCGCTACGAAATGGAGGTCGCTTACTGGGATGATATTCAGTAAGACCCAAAAACCGCTGGCGACGAGCAGCATCCTCATAGAAGGGCGAATCCTGTCAACGTTCTTGTTATATATGCGTAGTTGGAACGTAGCATGATTTGTTCTTACCTCCGACAGTAATTCTGTGGCAGAGAGGAGCCCTGAGGGCTTGGAGGCACCAGTGACCCGGATACAGCCAGCTATATCAAGATGCGGTTCTTCCTCGTCGTGTTCGGCAGCACTCTAAAGAGTTAGACATTACGTTCCCTTCTCAAGAAGCAATGGCGTACGAGGAGTTTATCCACCGCCCCGAGCTCGGCTTCCAAACGCTCGGTGTAGACTTTGAGCGCAAATTGGTGGTCCTTGTTGACTTGTACAGCGGACCGAACCATATCTTTGAGACCATCATTGGTCATTCCGAGGGCTCTCACCGCTCGTGGCTCGTAGGCTACCGTTGGTATTGGCGCTGCAATGGAGGCACGTGCCAGACTCGGATGTAAATTCTGTGTCGCGTCGCCGTCACCCACGTCATCCGCGTGCTGGAATACACCATGGCGAACGCTTCGGCCAAGCGAATAGGTAGCTATTCATATTCTCTCTGCATAGATATATTCTGACGCTCCTAATAGCTTCACAGAATGAGGCAGCCATCAAGAATATGCTGTACGGACAGTTACTTTGTAACCTAGTCCCCGCAATCATCAGATTACTGTTCCGAGGGCAAAGCTTTTGGGGTTCAAAGAAAGCCATCATGTTTTACTTTCTCTCTCTGGCGCTCTCACACTTTCTTTATCGACACCTGAAAAAACTCGGGACACCAAAACGAGACTCGACGGGCAATTTGGTGTCATCCGGAGATGACCTGAGCCAACCGGGGATGACTGAGTGGATTTTCGATATCCTTTATATCTCTTGTGAGTGCATAAAACGGACGTGAATTAGCACTCAACTCATCCTCCTTAGGGTTTACTCAAGTAGGAGCCTCCATCTTTGGGGAGTGGTTTTGGTGGATATATCTTGTGGTATTTCCAATCCTCCTCTTTGCGGTCATTATTTGTGATGCATGACCTTCTAGATTCCTGGTTTCTTGGTTTTCAAACTGTGGGGATTTATCTCGCCCATGCTGTTTGGCCGATCGTCTGCCCTGCCTGAAGATGAGCCGAAGCAGGAAGGTTTAAGCAAGAGGCAGGAAAAGCTGAAGAAGCGTAGCGAGCGCGGGGATCCAAGGGTTAAGACACAAACACGCAGGTGATGATGAGTCTCGACCTCCCTTAGACCTGCGTGTATCCAAGGGTAAAAAAGGGTAGACAGGCAAGTAGACACTGCTGTGTTCTGTGTCGACAGTTGCTAGCGTGCGAAATAGGCAAACAGCGCGTAAACAGCGCGTGGTTATAAGGCATCTCCGTGCGGGTTTTCTCTGAGTGTATGCGTCTCACTGTGACTTGTATGCAACTATCGGCTTGCTAAAAACATAAGCGCTCGCACCGTCCCCAGGCACTTGCAACATTTAACCTTCGACAAACACACCTCTCGTGAGCCCTACACCCTAGGCTTGGTTAATACACCCCGGTCGAACGCTTAACTACATCTGACCGTCTGTCATCGGATGTCGGACATACCAAACAAATCGGAACAGGTCGCCGAGACCGACATGAGTAAGAGTGAAAATGATCATGAACAGGTGAGTAGTCTATCTTTTCTCGGACCGTTCTTATATCTCATTAGGGTGTATGCTACGGCGATATATTGTCTAAGGCTGACGGCGAGAAACCCGCCTCTGAAATGGATGTGTACAACGATGTGCAGCAATCTCCGGCAGAACCTGGAGAAACTAGCGCAATTGACACAGAAAAGACAATGCCTATGCTCTTATCGTCATCACCGTCCTCGACTATGAACGTTGCACTCCCACCGTTGTCTTCCATCACATACGGCGTTACTAACATTGAAAATGGTGAATCGGTACGCCTCTGGCTTTCGCGAACTCTAGGCCCCTTATGACGGTGGACCACTTTGTAGCCCGCTGTAGCCCTGGACTCCACGTCCGACGCCTGGCTACCTCCACCGGCCTCAACCGGATCCGAACTGAGAGAGGAACGTGGAGAGATCCTCACATCATCAAGCAGTATCCAAATCCCTGAGAGATCTTCATCCGATCCTACCCCTATGAATTTAGACTCTAGCCCGGATTCTGGTGCTCTCCAAGCTGATGCAATGGCTACCTGCGACTCTGGCCACTACTTGTGCTCGGTCGAACCTTCTTCAGCAGAGACCGACATGATTGCTCATAGTGACACTAGCGAAGATGCAGTATTACCCGTAACTCCTCTCACTAATTGCGTTGAACCCATTACGCCCACGCGACAGACTACTGCAACTCTAGTCTCACCTGTGTCCTATTCTGCCGATATGTTGACTCTTTCCGCGCTAGTTGATCAGTTCTCTCCCGGTGATCGTACACTCAACTCCCACCCTGGGTCCCCTGCCGACGAACTGGAAGCTTCTGAGCCCGCCCTATTCCTGGGACCCGATGCTCTTACTCCCATACCTCTGGCGGAGACTCTGGCTGACCACTCTTCGCCTTCGTTCCGGGGGCAGCATTCTGACCTCTCCACTAGCCCGACTACCCCTCTCTCATCACCCAGGACAGAGTTTGATACCACTAGTGTCATTGACGAGGCTGGCGAAGGAACGGTCACTGTTGCAAGTGAGACTTATGACTTTCCGACGCGAATCATGTCCAGTCCGGGCCCCGGCTTTGGCAGTATGCTATCGCCCTCACCGCCTCAACAATCAACCAGCGGTGTTAAACGCCCTGCTTATGACAGTTGTGATGAGGTACGCCGCTACAGGTGTCTTGCAGGTACATCTTATCCGACGCGAGGTAGGATTCGACTTCAAGAAGGCCTGTAAAACGCATCGTAGGTGCCACCCTATATTTATGTCACGTTTTTAAATTTTACGAATAGCAAATGGGCGAGGCAATGTCATCTCCGCCGCGTGCACCCGCACCCCGGCATGCTACCCTCGCGTCTCAGAAACTCTCCCGCAAGAAACTTGCAGCTCCTTTCCGTTCTCCGTTGCCAGCTAAACCGATCACGGCTAAAGTTGTTGCACCTCACCAGGCGAAAGTACAACGGGAGCAAATATTCAAGGAACCGCAAGTAAAACGTGAAGCGACACCTAAGCTCATCTGTCCCACACCTCAGAAAAACCTCGTCCGTACTTCTAGGGCTGCTGCACAGTTCAGATCGCCTCTTATGAAGACTGTAGAACACGAACCACGCCCTCTCGTCCTCCCAAGTCAGGCCATTATGACTCTCGAGCGCAAGTTGACCTTGTTGAGACGTGCGGTCAAAGTTAAACGCGACGGAGACGAGAGCCATCTGGAGCGTCTTGCCGTGAAGTGGCGAGATGCTGCTAGGGAGGCTGCGTATGAACTTTGGAGCATAGTACGTGATCTGAGCACGGAGGGAGGTGAGGTACGTAGCAATTCTCGTGATGGGTGGGGGTGGGAGGAAAAAGATGGAAATGGAACGGTGGCGAATGATGCTGAAGACGAAGAATGTGAAGTACAGCAAGAGAGTAACACTCTTGGGGTTATGCTCCGGAAGCTCGGAATTGCTCCGGAGACGCTAGGATGGAATGATGAAGGAGAGACATTTGTCGATGGTGACGATGTATGTGATTGACAACGCCCATGTGAATGTGAATTCCAGTGATGCAATCTCGATCGTTGATCGTAGGGTGTGCATCGGCCGACGCGATGGAAGTTTGGTTTTGAGAATGGACAAATATCTCGAAGCCAAAGCCAGGGTTCTGGGTAAATATCGAGCATGACATCACATTTTTCTATAACTTAGAACCTTAAAAAGCTTCGAGAGGAGAGCTCGCAACAAAAGTAAATCATGCGTCCATACCCATTCGCCTTCGTCTGCCCCTCTACCCAGGGCATTTCGCTCGCCCTGACAAGGCGTCTTCTCCTCAAGACGGATCTTCCTGTATACGCCACTTACAGATCGGGTTCTCCCAAGGACGTCGCCCAACACATCCTCTCACCACTGAAAGACGTAGACAATTCCCGTCTGACCTTGATTCCCCTTGATTTGACACGCGAGGACACTATCACGGCCGCGGCACAACAGCTAGCGGATAGCCTACCCAGAGATCAGGAGTCGTATCTTCACACAGCTTTCATGACAGGGGGCATACTCCATGCGGAAAGGAAACCGACGGACCTCGACGCGGGCATCATAAAGGAAATGTTTGGGATCAACGTGATCTCTCACCTGCTCCTCATCAAGCACTTCGCAAGATTTCTTCCGAAGTCACAGTCGAAGGCAGAAGATGGAACTCGACTGGCGAAATGGGTGCACTTCAGCGCACGAGTGGGTTCAGTCACAGATAACAAACGCGGGGGGTGGTACTCGTATCGTGCTTCGAAGGCGGCATTGAATCAAGTAATCAAGACGTTCGATTTGCATTTGCAACAGACAAACAGCCAAGCCATATGCGTCGGTATTCACCCAGGCACGGTTAGAACCAACCTCACCAAGCCATTCTGGACTAGCATAGCGAGAGGGAATTTGTCTGAACCAGATATTGCGGCTGAAAGAGTTGTTCAAGTGGTTGAGAAACTGGATAAGGCGGATAGAGGAAAAGTCTGGGATTGGTGCGGGAAAGAGGTGCCGCCGTGAATGTTAAATAAAATAAGATTGTAAAAAACTAAAGTCCCAGAGCGAGCTGAGGTTTGAAAAATTGGTAAAGCAACATTGAAGTGAGGGCCGAACACGGAACGCCCTAGTAAAAGGCGAGGGCGTTGTCTGGTTGCACGACCCTCTGTTGCCAGTAATCTTATGACCCGAAGCGGGGTGATAGGTGAAAGTTTGTATTTTGTTTAGACCGCGGGTGGCTGCATAAGCGCGCCCAGTAGACAACTGCTTACAGTTTCATGGTCACCCAACATCCAGTCATGGCGGACGAACAGTTCAGAAACTTGGTGTCTGACAGCCTCTACTCGTTATTTTCATCGTCCAAGATCCACACTCCAGTCAGCAGCCTCGAATTACTCTCTGCTGCGATATCTGCCGACTTGGGACCATCAGCAACTTCAGCAACACCAAGGTTTCGCCTTACAGACTGCTCTCGCTTCGAGTATGCTATCGATGCACTTGCAAAGCGTTGGGACAGGGGCTCCATCTCCATTGTCCGCGATGACGGCGGTCTTACGGTGACAGATGTACAGCTTGGTTCGAGCAGCAACACAGAATCCACTGCGCGCGTCACCGGGAAGCGGAAACGCGTGAGGGATGAAGATGCAGATTCTGCTGCCGGAAGCGGCGACGAAGTCGACGACGCGTATGAGGAAGAAGTGCAGAAGCCCTGCACGACGCTCGCTAATCTCTCCAAGGAGCTGAAGGAGGTGTACGCGTTCTTGCAAAGGTGCACGGCCAAGGGCCGTTTGTTGGCCGAACAGGTGCGTCCTCCCTCTCTTAGCAACCCTTGTGCGGTCTCAATCTAGTTCCAAGTTCCGTTCAATCAAACCTTCGTTCGAACCTATATGCGAACAAGTCACAAAGGACGAATGCATGAAAACGCGCGCTGCACTTCCGACGCCTTTATCTGGTATATGCGACCGCGTACATTTCCGTCCCCTTATCCGTCCACACACCGACTCCGCGCTCGGACATTGCTCTTATCTCAACACTTGCTATTCTGAGCCAACCTACGCGCAGTCCCCGTCTATCCCGCCAATGCCCTCCGCACAGGGCCAGATGAACCAACAATGGCCTAAGGCACAACTACCCTCTGGCCTCGGCGCCGGAGGTAGGGGCAAAGAGAAAGCTCCGTGCCGATACCTACACTATGAGATCGACTGGGACGCGGGGGACGCGGGCTCTGAGGCGAAATGGGAAGATCGACCCGTTAAGAAACCTCACAGACTTGCTCTCGGACATGGTCCCAACGGCGCACTTGAACCACCAGTCAGTTGAGCCCCGACCTACCTGGGATACCTCGATCTTACACCGAAACCTTTGTTTTAGCTTCCTCCGCAGTGGATTAACTGCGACGTTAGAAGGTTTGACTATTCGGTCCTTGGCAAATTCCACGTCATCATGGCCGATCCGCCATGGGACATACACATGAGTGTGCGTACAGCTTTTCCTTCCATGGGCGTGGTTTAACATATGAGACAGCTACCTTATGGAACGATGACCGATGACGAAATGCGCGCGATGCCCATACCGACGCTGCAAGACGAGGGAATACTTTTCCTGTGGGTCACTGGTCGCGCAATGGAGATCGGTCGAGAGTGTCTTCGCGTATGGGGATACACCCGAGTTGACGAAGTTGTCTGGGTCAAAACCAATCAGGTCAGTCGTTTCTCAGCTTGCTTGCGCGCACACTTCCGAACACGCTATGCAAACAGCTCCAACGTGTCATCCGCACGGGCCGAACCGGTCACTGGCTCAATCATACGAAAGAACACATGCTCGTCGGCGTAAAAACCAATTACGACAGCAATGGCTATCTTAAGTTCCCATCGTGGGCCAATCGTGGCCTTGACACAGATGTCATCGTTTCAGAAGTGCGCGAAACTAGTCGCAAACCTGACGAGGCGTACGGGCTCATCGAGCGTATGTGTCCGGGAGGGCGCAAAATTGAAATTTTTGGCCGAAAACACAACACACGACCAGGGTGAGTCGCCATTATCACGCATTCGAAACGCAGTCTTTCTAACCTTTTGGGAGGTGGTTGACTCTTGGGAACCAACTGGGAGATGATCAGATTTTTGAGGAAGATCTAGCCGTGAGGATCAAGGCTAGGTAAATCTCCCTAATTACGGTGATCCAACACCTTTAACCCGTCCGCCTTCTAAGGTATCCCGAACGGGCGACTGACTCTCCTAACACCACCCAACAAAATCACCCCATTGCAACTTATTAAGTCTTTCCCTCGGATGGTAATGGCTACACGATATGCGGTGGGCTGTGTTTGGGATATCTCTTCTGTAACAATTGTTATCTGTATTATCTTCATTCGTTTCGTGCTGGTCTGGACATGGGACCGCCGAGTGACCATTCGACACCTAGTTGAATTAGGTCCTTAGCCTCTTCCAGGGCTGCACGTCTATCATCGGGATCGTTCGCGTGTCCAATCAACAGTTTGCTTGGCGCGCTTACCTTCATCCTCCATTGGTTCTCGCTTGATATTCCCGAAGGAAGGTCGTTGCTCTTGAATTGTTATGTGGCTTGTCCGACGCCAATCGTGCCATCACTCACCATGTTCATGCGAGCCAGAGGCCCTCTGTGACTGAGGGACCGTGGGGAGCTGCGCCATAGGCTGAAGATTATCAGGATCAGGTTGTATCGGTGTGGCTGGGTTATGTTCGGTTAGGGCATGTAACCTGTATACAAAACATCTACACGAACCAGGACCAATATGTTGTTGCTGCTGTGATTGGAAGCGAGACCACTCATCCAAGAGTGCTTGGGAAGGCCCGGCGGGGCCTGGTGTCTCAGACCGCACGTCCCTTGGCTCTTGCTTGACCCTCGACAACTGGGCATCTTGTGTCCATAATGTCAACAATCATGGGGCACGTAACATAAGCGTCAAGGTCATCAGAGAGATCGACTGGGGTTTTCTTACGGTCGTGGCCCTCACTCTGGGCACCATGTCCATATTCGGAGACTTGCTCTTCTTTGACGCGTACATTCGCTACGAAAAGAAACCATGTCAGGTAGAACTTACATTGAAATCGCCGAAAATTCCCACCTTGGTGGCCGCTGCCGTTCAACCGTGCTATTTCATCCCTCAGCGCCTGGTCTGGCTCATAGGCTGTTGTTCTGTGAGCACCGCCGGTTGGTATATGGCGGTGAGAGCATCCCTCACCAGGTTCCTCGGACTTAATTGAAGAAGTGGCATTGCCGGAAGGCTCGGCCTTTACAGAGCCAGGTGCAGAGGACGGCGACTTCACCGTAGCCTTTCCTGACCCTTGTTGAGTAGGGTTCAAGGTTGCCGAAGATGGCCCAGGTGAAGGAGAAGGAGTACGTGGCACAAAATCAGGAAGATGGCGTGCTAGAGCAGCCAGCTGCGATGGCCTGACTGTCCAAGTTGGAGCTGGATACGGATTCCGAAAGTGACCTGGTGGAGCAGATGCATCCAGCGGTATGTGCTCCCTCCAGTTATCTGAGAGTGCGACTCGATTTGGAACGCATTAATCGATGACAAACGTGCTCTACGCACGAGCAGAAGGGTCACCGTTGGCAGGGTAGTCGTATTCGAATACGCATGATGCAGCTTCTGGGTCCGCCCAGCCTTGGTTGAGAATGTTACAGTATCTGTGCTTGCCCAGCATCAAGGTGACGTCGAGACCTTCTGAGATCTTGATGATGACTTCATCCCTCTAAGGCAAGCTCGAGATCCATCGAGACGGTGACTTGGATAGACACGCTACTGACCGTAGACATGGTGTAAACAGCTTCCAAAACAGCCGGCCGCCGAAACACCCATGAGATCCAGGAAGAGAGCCTGTTTACGTCCTTAGTTTCTCTGACCGCAGGACTCGGGTTCATGCCAAATGGCTCCGTCATGACAAGATACACCGAATCCGTGGGCTTTTTGTACAGAGGCTGAGCCATTTTCTTGAGAATCTTCTCCTGCCGTTTGGCAAAGTCGAAGCCTTTGTTCTTGTTTTTACCCATTTCGCGTGAAAAGGTGTAGTCAGAGCAACGTTAACGCCAGAGAAAAGAGTTGTTGGTGTCTCAAAACTTGAATCTACTTGCGACCAGTAAGTAGTAGAACACCGTCCTAGGGAGTCAAGCTAGTCCAGGATAACTGCGGTCTTCTGGCACTTCCCCACACTCGTGTTTACGTCACAGCCCAAGACACCCAAATGTTCAAGAGTATTTAGACTTCCTATCTGCAGTCAGAAGGAAAGTTAGAGGCTTAGATTAGGTCTAACTATAGTTATTGATACGTTTCTAATCAAACATCCCAGAGCAACGAATCCCCTCTAGCGTCACGAAAAGGTACTGTACATGAAGGCTACTCATTGAGCTCCTTCAGCAATAGCTTGTTCACCGCCTTCGCATTATCGAGATACACTGGCAGCGGGGTGACATGTCAAACAGGAAAACGGTAGTACATGTTGAATTGAGAGCTCACCATGGTGCCCAGCACGAGGCACAATGAACATACGGGCGCTTTCATTGCCCGCAGCCTTGAGATTGTCAATTGAGGATACACCACCACTGGGATCCATCCAATCATGCTCGCCGTCTGCATGAGGCCTTAGCTAGGGGAAAGAAGGGGGCGTGATGAGGAACACCTACAAACGAAGGATATGGGAATTTTCAACTCTGAAATTCTGTCCACCAACGGCATGCGCGCGTAGGCTCCGGGCGCCAGGATATGTGCTAGGGGAAAAGAGATCCAGACCAATCCAGACGCACTGAGAAATGAAAACTAACAGATGCAGTACTCCCCTGAACCCTTTGCAAGGGTGATATTCATGATATAATCATGCATATCGCGTGTTTCGTCTTCACTCAAGGCACCGAAGCGACGTGAAGAGTACTGTATTGCCGACGCCATCAGTACTCAATAGCCGCACATCATAGGAGCCGAGACGCACCTTGCCCACGAGCATTGGTCCCCAGAAAAGACTAGAACGTACGACTTGAAACGGACTCCAACCCTCTTCCCACAAGTGTGTGAACAGCCTGCGGCCGAAACTCTCCTTCTTCTTCTCTACCCGCTGTTCTTCTTCAAGCGCAGCCACCCGCGAGCTATCCGCCGCTACAGCCACATCCTCTCCTGTAACTTGTCTATCTAGCATCTCTCTTGATGGTGATGTGGTATCAGGACCGCGTGGGACGCCGGCGGGGGAAAGGAGGATGAGCTTATGCACGCGCTGGGGGTACCTCAATGCATAAACGGTGCTGAGATACGCGCCAAGCGAATGCCCGATCAGCGTCATCTTCTCCAGCCCAGTGCGCTCACGCCATTCTTCGAGTGATTCGACGAAGAAGGACTCGGCTTCGCGCACGCGTTCCGAAATGTCGTCGCGTTTCGCACGAATGCGGAACGGCACACGTGCTGAACGACCCATACCAAGCCAATCGACCGCATACACCGACGTTCCGCGCGTGCCAGCCCACTGGGCGAGGGCAGGAAAATTGAGAAAGAAGAAGCCCAGGCCGGCGCCGTAGCCGTGCAATAAAACGGCGGGTGGAGGTGCATCGGGGGAAGGAGTCGTGGACTGGATGGCGAGAGAGTTGAGATAATGCTTTGGTTTGGAGAGCGGGACTTGTTCGCTGCGTGCGATTACAGAACCGTCTTGTGGGCTGCCTGGCGGTGAGGACGCCGATTGGAAGGACGATAGTCGCCTGGAAAGGAGTGAGCGAAGAAAACGCGTGTAACAACCTGTCGAGATACCTCAACAGCCGTTCCTCGCTAGCGGCAGCCCCCTTCGAGCCTGCTGCCCACCTTGAAATATGTCAAGATCCGGTACAAAGACAGAGAAAAGTCGCACCCACCAACTACGAAAACTTGACATAAATGTAGAGGGGATCTCTCTTGCCGGCGGTAGAGCCGATGAGCCATCGAGGGATAACGATCCAGACATTATTCTGACACTGGTTTGGAGGATTCGAGCCAGGATCTAGGAGAAAGTGGAGGGAGACGCAGTGAAAGAAAGAGTCGACAGGAGGCGCAACGATGTTTGGTGCCTTCACAGCTTTCACAGCTGAGTATATGTGAATTATTGTGCCGGTTGACACCGTCATCTTATTGCCGGTACCACCTGGAGCTCAGGCATTTCGCACAGCCTTTGCTCGCTCGCTCATCGACGTAGCTTGGAGCCTCTGCTAGAAGCTTCCATCGCAGCATTCCCACGGGAAGGTATCATCAGTAATCTTGTCGACTTTTCCCGGCGGTGATGGCGGCCATGGCATGTGTTCGCGGACCAACAATGGCGTGTGTATCGCCTTCCCTGGCCCCGCCTTTGCCGCTTTTAGGTCCATTTCTTCGCGACCAATGAGCGGGTGGATGCGTTGCCTCGATGTGTTTCATTTGCTTCCGTCGCCGTCGAAGACCCGCGCATCCTTCGCCTTCTATCGCGTGCGGCAGCGCACGTTCCCCGATGACGTTCACGTAACCGTCCTTCTATACACTCTGTGACCGCTTTGGCCTCCTTGTCAACATGACTTCAGAATATCCGTCATGGTGCATCTGGCTTCTCTCATCTCAGGGATTCCCTCAACCACAGTCGTGACGTGAGTACGTAGGGCGCTTCGACTCTAAATCATAGCTTCGCAAGGGACGAGCTAGAGCAGTGCTCGTGACTAGTCTCCGTGTTAGGGTGTGTCAGGTGCAGTAGCACTTGACGTGGCAACTGACCGTCGTAAATTCCAATTACTCCATTCCATCCATTGGAGTTAGAGACTTAGAGAATGGAGGACGACGTCTTATAAGTTAAATTTACATTGTTGGCTGGATGTACAGACTTGTGGGCAAAAAATATGGTTCATAGTGAACATAACTATTCAGTGGTACCCAGAGGATGAACGTTGAACCCCGACCAAAACGATCGGATACCTCTCACGGTCAAATGCTGTAACAACACTACTGTAGTGCTCAAACTCGGGGGTTACCACGTGGCAATCATGATAGGAACTTGAGGGAGAAATGCTAAATCAGCTAAAGATAAGTGGGGAAACGTGTGAACTTTCTTTTCCAAGAACGTGCACCGTGCCGAAGCTCTCAGTTAATGTACACGGTGGCACTCTAACGTGATAACGCATGCGAATTACCGGCAGGTTTTACAGGTTTTGGCGTACCAGGGAACCGCGGGGTTGCCCCACTGGGGGATCCGAGGTGGACGCGTCGGAGACCGCCGCGCCGCGCAAATGAAAGGTCATAACCTACCTAAGGCCAGAGTGGAGATTTTTCCTGCCTTGGGCAAAGGAGACCTAAAAAAAAAGAGGGACCATTTGTTCATCACCTGAGCGCTGAATGGAGCGGCCAGCTATTTGGGCGCGCACGGGCAAACGTGCGAAGGACACAGGGGAATACAGGGAAAATACAGTCGCCGCGCCACATCGCACCGCAGTGCGCCGCAATTTCCACACGCAAGCTCGCACCACAACAGGGGAACGTGACACGTAGCAGTCGCACAAACCGCGCCGCTGATTGAGTGAGGAGACTCACCCTTTATTCACGGTTGCCATTGACGCCCGGTGTTTGCCCTCACTCGGAAGGTTCAGCAAAACGTTGCTTCTGGGCCTATTAAATAGGGCTTTTCAGTTTTTGCGGAACTGACCGCTCAGGCACCCGATGTATCTATTTTAAAAGAACGGCCTGGGTGCTGGTACAAGGTTGTCCTATGATAGAACAAAACGTGGGGGGAACAACAAGAATCGTGTGAATGGCACGAGAAAAAGAGCCACAAACGCTGACACACACCGAGATATGGGGCGCGTTATCTGGCTTCACGTGTGTGGCCCGGTAGCAGCCTAGTAGCAATAACTTATCACCCTATCGGAGCTGGCTCCACGGTTGGCGAGGAGGGGTGTAGTCGACCAACTCGGTAGGCAATTTCGCCAGCGAGAAGCCACGGAGTCTCGGTTCAAAGGTTTATCGGAACGAGTGATACTCCAGTGATCCGCGCACAAATTGCGTGCGAGCAGTAGACAGATGCCACAGCAAAAGCAATATAGTGGGGTTTAGCTTCAAAGCTTTCGCAGTGCGCGCTGGCAGGAACAAACAAGAAGGGAACTGCGGCACGTGATAGTGATAGATATATGTGCTGAGAGCAATGATTCGACTGCAAGTTCCTTAGCAAGGCTAACTGAAACGTGCAACAGCGACGACCCCATGGGACAAAGTTTAAGTTCTCAAGATCTGAAACCGTGACAAAGGGGTCGAACGCTTTAGAACGTGATAGTGTCAGAGGTGTGCACATCGATGAGCCTGCTAAGCCTGTTATGTTGGGTTCCTGTCAGTATCTAACCAAATAATTGAGAAATATGATTGCAATCGGGGATGGCCCAGTGCCTGGAGCACTTGAGACACGTTCGTGCACAACAAAGTATGTAGAAAAGCCTGTTTTTTTCGTTGTTGTTGTATACCTTCGTGTGTGCGATACATATGCAACGCCAAGAATTTTTCAGGATCTTGCGCGAAACCTACGGTTTTTGCAGTACAAGTGTCACCATGGCTACATGTTCCCTTACTTTCTCACCGTAGAGTACGCCCGTAGAGTCGCCTAACTATCAAGGAATGATCCGGCGGAGTGTCCTGATTTTTCATGATTTGTTGTGCTGAAATTATCCCGTCTCGGTACTATGCTAGAAGGTAAAAGCTAAGATCAGGTCTTTGCTTTGCTTCCGTAACTTGCGTGCTGCTTGATCTATAGTGATCCGACACAGCTCTAGAAACTAACAGCACTGTGATTGGAATAAAAGTGAACGTTTATGGCACCTAGTCGTTACGTGGATAGTAGTTACTGGCAACTCGGTTGATAAGAGGGTACCTCCCCTTATCTGCCAAATTTGATACGCGAAGTGTGACCTGTGCGTTTCCCTGGACATGCACGTGGACACCTCAGAGATAGTGGTTGCCCAAAATTTGAGGGGACAGTATTCACAAGATGATGTATGCAGCCAGGTATGCGCCACGTAGCGGTGTGATTTCTTGATTTTACATAGATATCATTGACGTCGTACTCGATCTGTAGTTCCTTGCCGCGACTTGGATGCAGTGGTGTTGAGGCTCATTATCGTGGGCTGGCAGTGTCAGCGCTAAGCGGTCAACAGCAACTCCGTTATTTCCGGACCTGGACTTTTATTTTACGTCATGTTCAGATATACCAAGTATTTCAGTTTTTGCAAAAAAATAGCGTCTTGTGACATCGAAGTCAAAAATATTGGAAAATGGTTAGGTAAACGTGTTGAACCTTGATCCCTTTCGAGTGCGTGCGTGGTTTCGGAGAAGCAACGTTTGGTCAAGAGGTTTGCTCGGAAAGGACACTGCGGGCAGTCACGAGATGGAGTCACCGCCGAACATCGAAAGGCGGAGTGATGGAATGAGCATGGGCGTTGTAATGGACGCCGCCCCGTGAGAAGGGGGGTGGATGTTAACGCATGCAGTCACGGCGCAGTCGATTACGGTGGAGGTTTGTGCAGGCAGGTGATCTCAGGCGACATGCTACTTAGGTGAGGTGAGCCTGGGAAGGAGCACCTCATCGCCTCGACGCTGAACCAGTCCTGCCAAAAACAGAGGCGCTCGGAAGAAAGACCGTAATGATGGGGTAAGCAAGCTTGGGAGAGCGAGTAATATGGCCGGGAGACACGCACGTTCGTCAGATGTATGAGATCGAGAACACATTGACGACAAACATGACGGAATAAGGGTCGGCAAAGGCGACGTGTTTGTGCGGATTGGAAGTTCATAATCCGGAAGAAGCGCCGACCAGGTGTGTGCAAGCGTGAAGGCAAGAGCTGAGATCGGAAAGACAGTTCGGTGAGTTGACGGCCCAGAGTTCGAATCATATGTGGGATGATCTTCAGGAGGCGAACGATGGATGCGGATGGACCGCGGAGGATAGGAACTACAGGACGAGGCAGATAAGGTAGGGAAGGGAGAAGGGGACCGATGTCGTGAGGTATCGGGCAGTGCCGGGGGATCACTCGGTTAGATTAGCGAAATAACGAAAAAGGAAGGAGTGAACAGATTGCGGTCGCCAAGGATAGTGGGCCGCCACAGAATATAGTGGTGAAGAGGCTAGAGCGAGAGACGTGCGTGCTGCGATTCGTTATAAAGTGGGGGTGCACGGGTGAGGCAAAACCAAGACGGAGGCAAGGTTGCTTGGGGTATGATATAATCCGGGATGGCGGAGGAGATACGGGAAAATGGCGCGGTTACAATAGAGCCCTGACACACGTGCGTTTGGTATAGAAATTGGGCACTCTTGCGTTCAGGAATAAATATTATAGAAGCAAGTTGAGATGCGATCTGTTTCTGGTTTTGTTGGCTGTTCTGTAGCTGTAGGTTGTACGGGGGGGCCAAGGGGTTCAGGGGTGAAATTGAAAGGAAAGAAACAGGCTTTAAGGGAGAGGATCTGAGATCCGGGTGTGTCATCGTCGGTCGTGGAGCCTAGACGCCCGGAGGGTATAGCCCGAATTTTTTGCTTTTACTTTTCTCTCTCCCTATCATCAACTATCGCACCGACCACTTTGCGAGGATTAAGGCAGAAAAGCAATAAAATAAACCAAAAAGCGGGTATCCCCAACCCTTTACCCATTCCTGCTCCCCCCCCATGACGTCTCTCCGTCACAACAACCACGCCAACTGCCTCTCCCACCCTCCTTCCGCCCCAGATTTTGGAGACATTTCTCCGCCCATCTCGCCGCCCACTCGTCCAGACTCCCTCCACCCCGGGCGCTCTATATCTGACCCTCCCCCTTCTGAGCCACTTCCTTGCCGGTCTCTTTCCCAAATCACACATCATTCTAAATCCGATGCCGATTCTTCTCTCATCGTCCCGACTCTCTTGGACGCCAATCTTTCCCCTCCATCATCCCGACCTCGTGTTAGCCACCGCAACTCTTCTCCGCGATCGCAAGCTCTGCCTGCTACTTATTCCATTCTCTCGGATCTTACTTTCCCAACTTCTCATCGTACGCCCAAACCTTTATCAAGGCGTTCCTCCTCCGGTTCATCTTCATCCGACACCTCCCCCCCGCCGCCCTCTCACACTCGCACCCCTCAGAACAATCCTGCTGGAATCGGCCGCAAGGTTGCCGACTCCTTACAACTTTTCAAAGAGTCTGTATCGTTGCCCGAGACGGAGGTCATCAACCCCCTTGCGTTTGCCAGAGCTTGTTCCCCGTCACATCGGCGGATTAGCTCTCATGCAGCAAGCGATGACGATGACGATGACGACGTCATAGGTGCTCACTTCGAGTTCGTCAAACGTGCGGATTGGCAGGAGCGAGAAGCAGCCACTCATCGTAGAGAACGGAGCATGCTCACCGTTGAAATGGCTCGCGCTCGCGAAACTAAGGTCGGAGTTTCTCAAGAACGCCGTCAAAGTCAGTCGCATAGGAAGGAACGCATTGATCTATCAAAGGATGGTGCCCTCGACGATCGCACGATGCACTCTAAAGACTCGCCTAGACAACGAGACACTCGCGGACGCACCCGTGATCGTCAACAGCCGTCTAGCCTTGCCTTTCCCACAGATATTCAACCGACACCTCCCGCACCGTCTTATCATGACCTATGTCTTACACCCATCGTGACGTCTCCGCCACGTTCATACCCTCTGTCACCTTCGCCTTGTCCACCAAGCAGTTGTATCCCTCTACCTGCATCGCAGTTCCAGCCTTCTCCGGACTTTCGGTCACCTGCTATCCTCACCTCTTCCCACCACGCACGTGCCTCGATCTCCCATTCACGTTCCCCGACCCCCATTCGTACAGTGCCGCGATTGCCAGCTGGCATCCCCACGTCTACGCCATCTCCATGGACTACCGACGACGAATCAGCTTGGGAATCAGCATCTGTCACCAGCACAGCCTCTATATCGTCTCCTCACTCTCCGTTGGAGCCAATCGAATCGAATCCGGGCGTAACCTGGCCGACAGATAATGAGTATGACATGTCTAGCCGTACTCCTGTTGACGACGATATTGGTGTTGATGATCGATATCACACTCAATATGAACCGTCCGAGGATCTCCTGCCGCATATACCTCTCCGTCCTTTTCGGAACCAGGTGGGTGGCCACACCTCCATATACAAATTCACCAAGCGAGCGGTGTGCAAGGTACGCCTTCCCCCCGATTTCCCTTCTGATAGAATTTTAATGTTTTACCCCAAATGCAAAGCCTCTAGTTTCAAGGGAGAATCTGTTTTACGAAGCTGTCGAGCGTGAAGCGCCCCCATTACTTGACTTCATACCTCGTTACCTAGGTGTTATGCTTGTCAGCTACCGCAAGGTGCCTAAGAGCAAGGAGTCGTCAGTCAAGTCTGATGACCATTTACCCGCGCGGCCTCCTCTCCACAAAGCTATCACCGATACCTCTGCTTTACCCGCGAAGCCATCTGAATTACCGTCATACGAAACGCATGAGGGTGACACTGACCGTGATGATGACGAGGCTGAACTTCCGGAGGTTATCCTCGATCGCAATCGTCATATCGTCCCAGAGTGGATACTTCGCCGTACTCGTAGCCGAGCTCACTCGCATGCCACTGTCCCAGCTGGCTTTCCTCATTTTCACCACTCACAGCGTCCGTTCCTTGCCAGCACCTCGTCAAGCCCAGTCATTGGCTCACCTCGCTCGCAGAGCAATGCGGGGTCCGCATCGTCAAGCCCAGGTCCTTTGGCGCGTCATGGTCTGACACTAGCTGGTGATGGTGCTGATTTTCCCATGACGCCTGCCAACTCCCCAAATGTGTCAACAAAGGTGCTACGCCAACTTCCCCCGCCTGTGCATGGAAGATTTTTCGTGGCTGGCGAGAACGACGATACTGGTGACAACTTCAAGCGGCCTTATATCCGCACATCCCACACGGATAAGCCGCGCTCACAATTGTCATCACCTCATCCCGTTCAATCCACTCCAGGAAGCGGATGGTTTGACGGAACCGGGTCAACGACGGTTAACACCAAGCTGAGAGATCACGTGTTTGGTGCAATCATGCGTCGTTTTCAACGACGTCAAGATTCCCGATGGAGTGGCGGTATGCACGTGGAAGACGACGGTGACGTTGCTGACGCTGAAGGTGAAAGCGATGGCGCGTCGTCCAGGGTTGATCCTATGGCTCGACGACGCAAGCAGCCTGGTTACGTTGACAGACTGAAGGCAGAGGAAGTTGTCGCTCAAGTTGAGTCCCTACGGCGCGCGCACAGTGAACAGGACATGACCAGCGCGGCAAAGATGAGGGCCTTCCACGACGTGGCATCGAGCGCAAGTGCAGCCGCAGATCTCTTTGATTTTGAAGAAGAACATGAGGCTCGGCTTGATGGTAATGGTGTCGCCATCCGGCGCCGCAGCCGGACTCGTAAACCGATCATTGACACGTCACTACATGGTCGAGCGAGGCATCCATCTCCGCTCGAGGGTCCGCACTACTCCATTAACCACACGGATGATGCGGTCACCCGACAGAATCATTTCATCCTCATGGAGGATCTCACCGGCCGCCTGAAACGACCCTGCGTTTTGGATCTGAAGATGGGTACCCGACAATACGGAGTTGATGCTGGAACAGCCAAGAAGAAGAGTCAGCGCAAGAAGTGCGATCGCACGACGAGTAGATCGCTCGGGGTCAGAATTTGCGGGATGCAGGTGAGCCTTACGTCCCTTTTTTAGGAGTTCAAAAGTTCGCATCGTAGTGTCTTTCCTGCTTCGCGTATTGGTTCGCCCCTGTTTGTCTTATCAACAATTCTGCTGACGCTGTGCCGATGGCACGATTGTAGGTCTGGAACCACGTTACGCAGTCCTATGAAACGCAGGACAAGTACCAAGGTCGAGACATCAAGAAAGACGACTTCCCTACTGCGCTTGCCTCGTTTTTATACAACGGTGACCATGTACTTGCTCACCAGATCCCAAGTATCCTTAGCAAGATCTATGCTCTCGCGCGCATCATCAACCGCCTGAAAGGCTTCCGGTTTTATGGCTGCAGCCTCCTTTTCATCTATGACGGCGACTACGAGGTCCAAGAGGCACTCGAGACCAGCTATTCGGAACATCCACACCCTCACCCACGTCGACATCGAGCAGAATCTCTGGAACGTCACCGGAGATTGCACCAGGCCCCTGAGAGAGGTCCGTTGGAGAATTCACCAATGTCCCTTCGACGGTCATACAGCGAAGACTTACTCGGCGGCCCCCTCGATCAACGATCGTCACGGAAGCGCCGGCGCGGCGAAGTGAACATTCGCATTGTCGACTTTGCGCACATGACGACCGGCCATGATTGGCAGCCGTTCCCGGACGGTGTCGATCACCGTGATGCCCAGGAAGCTGATGGCGGGAAGGGATATTCGGCGGACGTTGACCCTGTTACCGGGCTGATCTATGCCCGTTTCCCGCCTCATAACCCCGAGGAACCCGATCGTGGCTTCTTGTTCGGCCTGAAGAACCTTGCCGGGTCTCTTGAGAAGATCTACAATGACGAGCGTACGAGGCAAATCAAGTCGCGCGACGAATCAAGTGCGGTGAAAGATGTGCTGCCACCGTTGTCTACCGACTCGAAGCGCGTGTTCCAGGAGATCATGAAGCTGGACGACCCCGACGATTGGGGTTACCTGTCGACATGATTGTCTCATCGTCTTGCTGTTCACTTCTTTTTTTAATACTCTGTCTATAGTCTCCCTTTCTTTTTAAGCTGCATTTATCTCAAGCTTTGCTATTATTTCATATTTCCGTCATTGCATTTGTCTATATCCTCGCAATCATGTCGACGTTGCCTTGCACACATAACTATCGTTTCTTTGTGCTCGAATCCCGCCACGATAATATCAAGCCGCGTGTATGTAATGGCATAACAACAAGTACCGTAGTTCTTCGACTGGCGGTTTCTGCTTATTAGTTCATGGATGTTGCTCTTGCGCTGTAGGCTGAATAATAAATGCTTGTCTTGCGGAATTTTTTGTTCCGATCACACCTCGGTGTCTTGCAAGAGAGTGGATTATATTCGGCTCTATGCAAAAGTCTAAAGTCTCGAGGTTTGTGTCACATTCAGGGTTTTATTCCGAGTCGTCTCCCTGGATATATCTCGGCCGAATATCCTTCCATTGTTTCTGTATGCAGGTGTGAGTGCGTCGTTGACACGAATGAAGGTAAGTTACAACGCACACCACGATTCCAAGAGTCCCAAAGATTGGTCACTCCGACGTCAAAACCGACGCCGAACGCGAATGCTCCAGCAAAGATAGTGGTCACGAATACACCTGCGAAACGGACACAAGAGTGAGTAAAGCTCAGTGGCCGAGTTGCGCAAAACGCCTCACTATTTCGCTTGGCGAACGTGTTGTAAAAGGCAGTGGCGAACTGTAAGGACACGTTGATAAGAGAGGGAGGCGCGAAAGAGGAACGTGAATCTCACCCCCATGGATGATAGATGCAAGCTGATAGGTTGGATGGGTTGAGAGGCGAAGACGATGAGGTGTTTCTTGCGGGGCTCTCAGGTTCGGGTGTGATCGGAGTCTGAATGGGCTAGCTCACATTTCTGTATTCGCGAAACACACCAGCGAGAGAAACATGGCTCTGCTACGAGCACTACGAGCCTCCACGCCGACCCTCTCGCGACACCCTTGGCGTTCGCTCTCCACCTCACTACCACTGCACAATCAAGCCCTACTTCCCGACGAAGCCACAACCAACCACTTACTCGACGCCGACGACAGCGGTCCGCCCACCAGCACACTCTTTCCGCTTCCCAACACCAACAACCCACTACGGCGAGACCTGCTCTCCCGACACGCACAACTTCTAAACTACCACATCCACGTCGCATGCACGCCGAACAACACGCACATCGTGATGAGCGACGAGCGCGGCCAGCCAATCAAGAGCGGCAGCTGGACGGGGGGCACCTGCGGCTTCAAAGGCGTGAACCGCTCCGGCTACGAGGCGGGCTACCAATGCGCCGTGCGGGCGTTCGCGCGCGTTAAAGAGCTTGCGCGCGAGGTACCCGGCGCACGCTTCGAGTTTTTGTTTAGTGGGTTTGGGCAGGGCCGCGAGGCGGTGCTTAAGGCGCTCATGACGAGCGAGGGTGAGGACGTGCGACCGTTCGTCAATCGCGTTACGGATAATACGCCAATCAAAATCGGAGGGACGAGGGCCAGGAAGACGCGGCGGTTATAGCGCACGTGTGCGTATCTGCGTGCGTGCGTGCGTGTTCCGCACATGCATACTCCATCTAGACGGTCCGAGTCGGAGCATACCGTTACTTTTATCTTCGCTGTTTCGTTACTTGGTCGTATTAATCGAGCCTTGTCCCGGGTTACCACTCAGGATGAAGTGTTATTGCCTGCCCATACGTGATTCGGAGTTTTCAATTGCTCGGAGCAGTGTGAAGGCACCTTCGGGTATAAGTGCCCCCTAGTAAGGGATATGGACTACGATACATCAGGTTCATGTGGTAATTAGGTCGGTTGATGAGGCATCTGTGTCGCCTGTAAGTCCGAATGATATACTCCCCAAACGTTAGGAACAGCAAAAGTCTAGTGATGTGAAAAAAGAGATTAATTCGCAGGGCAAGCATCTGCCCTTTACACTGCGACGGGTGTAGCTGGCACACCCCCCATGCCAAGCCTCCTCCGTTTGTGGACAGGGCCATCTGATGGTTCATCATCGTCCACAACAACGATCGGAGATGACGGGCCAGTCTCCGCATCCACTTGTTCATCGGAGCCGCCCGACGGGGAAGGTGTGGGTAGCAGTGCATCCATAGGCGGCGGTGCATTACGTAGGGGAAGTGGCGTCGTCGTGAACAACGCAGTCCCAGGATGTGACTTGTCCTGCTTCTCCGTCTGTGCGCCGGGGGCAGAGCCACGAGCGCGCTTCACTCGTCCTCGCCCGCCGCGCGCACGACCTTCCGTCTTGATGCGTTCCTTGAGAAACCGCACGATATGCCCCTGCAGAATCTCAAGCGCCTTCTGTGCGCCGAGAGCCTCCAGCTCCCGTAGCTGCTCTGGCGTGAGATGAGAGAAAATCGTAGGGTTGAGAATCAGCTGGTTCTCATGAAGCACGATCGGCGGCGTGGAGAGATGCGGCGTGTTAGAGTTCGCGTTCTGTGCCGCGCTGGGTGCGGCGGTGGAGGGATGCGAGGCGGGAACAGGCCCGACGATGATAGGGAGGATTACAGAGGCTGGGATGGGAGGGATGGATGACGCTGTGGTGGTATCGGAGGATGATGGTCCAGTAGCGCTCGCACCCTGAAGTGACGTCAAAGTTGACGTGGTGTTTCCGAGCTGCGTCAATGTCGAGTTCGCAGTTCCATTCGATAGAGACGGATGTGAAGGTTCATCCTTGATCGACGGCCCAGACGCAGAACCTAGCATCAGTTGTGGGGCAGCTTCCCTCTTGAATACCAACGGTGTGGATGTAAGAGGTGGTGGTAAAGGCCCTTTCGGTTCACCACGCACACTGCGTTTCAGGGGAGGTTCTAGCGCGGCCGTTGTTTTGCCCTTCCTGCCACCAGTTTTGGAGTCTTTACCTCCAGATGCAGCACTAGTGGCAGCGCGGGCTTCTTGCTCTTCAAACATGCGCTCGCAGTCCGCCTCAACTGCCCAGTAGAACCCCTTGCCACGTTCGCCAGCAGACCTCTCTATCTTCCGGAAGGCTCGGTTCGAGGAGAGATTATGTCGAACTGATTTCTATATTCGATGTCAGTCGGATTCGCTCGACACGTCACAATGATGACACACACACCTCCCAGCCTGACTTCACATTAAACCGATACCAGTCGAAATTCTCTATCATCCATGAAATGATATCCTGCAAAGTCGCCTTTCCCCCAAGCGATTTGATGGCGCGGTAACAAAGCTGCGCATATGTGAAAGGTGGCTTCGGTGGCATGTCTTCCGGAGCAGGCTTCACTACCGGTGCTGGAGGCTCCTGCTGTTTGCGGGCCTTCCCTGCATTGGATTTGGCCTTGCCAATTGCATTCGAATTCGGAAGCGTTTGGGATATGGGCGGAGGCAGAGGCGGAGCTTTCCGTGGTGGAGTAGATATCGGGCCAGGGGGAGGTGAGCCAGAAGGAAGCGGTGAAGGAGGTGATAGAGAGGTGATGTCAACGGACGGAGAACGCTGGCGCCCGGTAGAAGGTTCGGGACTGTGAGGCGGGGAGATCTCAGGGGCAGGCGGGGGTGGCAGCACAAAGTGGAACGTGCGCGAGGCTATTTGGATCTGCGACCTGCCCCGGCTATCAGCTGACGTATAGACACACATGCGGATGGGAGAGAATTACCGCTCGCTCAGGGCTACTTTACTTCCTTTACCACACCACGCCCCGTCGACCCAGGCACCATTCCTGCCCAGCACGACAAGCACGAAGTGTTCCTCTTCCTCCTCATATTCGATACGGGCGTGGAGACGCGAAACACTCTTAAGAGGGCCCAGATCAACGTCCACCTGTGTCTGTTCAGACGAGGAGGCCGTCGATGTAGGGATGCAACGACGACCGATTGTGACGTTGAGGGTCTGGAGGTAGTAGGTGAAGTTAGGAAAGACGAGACTGTAGTACGCGCTGATCTTGTCCGGAGAAGAGTCTGCGTTGAAAGTAGAGTCTTCGATTATCGCTGAGACGCGTTGAGAGTCTTGAGGAGACGCGGTGCGAGAGGCCATTGTTCGAGATGTCGGTATCTTGAGAGAGACGGATGAGTTGGTCGTTGCAAGCAAGACGCTCCTATCACGTGACATTACTCATTCTACCGCCGCTCTCAACACCGGGCCGGACATGGGGGGCTTGCAAGCAACTAAATCAAAGGCAGACGACCTTGCGGACAAGAATGTGGACTCTACGGAGACAGAGCTTCGTTATGCTGCCTACGGTGCGCGTCTGAGGACCGCCCTTCGAGCCAGTCATCGCTATTTCGCCTATGTACTCCCCTCGCTTCTGCCTCTTGCCATGATAACTGAACTGCCATTAGACCAGTGACGTCGGAGAAGCTTTTCGGCCTATCGTGCCTCCTGCCCTTGTCGCGGCTGCGTACGGAGTTTCGTGGTTATACTTGGCGGGGTAAGTTCCTACCCCAATACAGTGTGCTGCAAGCCGACCCTTCTTCCAAAGTGACGTGGGCTATGAATCTTACAAAGCCCATCGACGCGGCCCTACACCTTTTGAGGCCGCTCATTATACAGAGCCAACTCGTGTAGGCCTCGTTGCTGTGAAAAGGGCCGTGTTCCAATCCGTTGCCTCGATGTGAGTCCTCTATTCGCCTTCACACCTGACGTCACGCATACCCCCAATTCAAGGGCGCTTCCCGCTTTCACGATCCATACCGCTGTCAAACAAGCGAAGAGGGCGTTTGATAAATCAAGTAACCCAAGACTCCGCGCGTGGGGTCCAACCGTCACAGGCTTGGCCATCGTTCCTGCCCTTCCTTACCTCTTCGACCATCCCGTAGAGGTTGCCACTGATCGTGCTTTCGAGTGGGCCGAGCACCAGTTTGCAAAATCCCGCGAATCCGGGAACGTCGATTGATCGGCATTTCTATACACTACTTGTAGCTTCTTGCACATTTACAGCGACTGGATGTCTATATCCTACTTTGGGTAATACCAAAAATACAACTGCTGGTTATGATAAAACACAAGATGACAATAAGTTATTGATCGACCTTGTTCGGAACTTCGCATCGCCCCTAATCACCTTGCTTTGCAAGGTCTTTAGCACCTGGGAATTCTGCAGATCGTAAATATAACCAAACAAGATCTGTATTATATCATCATATACTCTTTCGAGTATCGGCGCAAACCGTACTCTGTCTGGGGTAATAATTGCTGCTGAGTACCACCAAGCATTGCAATTGGTTGTCATGTGCCGCACAACGCACATGGTATGGCGCTTCACATGTCGATGCTCAGGTGCACGTTGCTGATGCCCAGCAAGTTCATTCAGACTAACCATTCACGAAACCTGGCATCAACCCTGCTATCCCACCAAAAACCCGTACTTGTATAGTATCCCACTCTAGTACGAACTTAAAGGCCCAAAGAAAAGGCAGTGCCTTCCGATCCTGCTTCCTTTTTCTCCTTACAAATTGTAAACAGAAAACTTTTAGTGTACTTGTTCAAATACTTATTATGAATGCGAAAGTGTGTACTGGCTCTCTCCCGATACAGTGCAAGCCAAGCCCTTGCACAAAGCAAGGTCTGAGTCGACAAAGTCGACACCTAGTAAATAATGCCAGTCCAGATTTCATATCACATCAGACGACCCAATGCAAGTGGAATGGAACTGATAGAGTCGGGCGGGATCACGCCAACCTCTGTAACCACTGCAGTTATACTCGATGGCGGCGTGAGGTCGTATAACGGGTCGAGGATCTCCAGGTTTGGTTGATTCTGGGTAGTCTTCGACCGACACGATGGTAGTGACAGAAATGGGTCACCGGGAGGAGCTAGAGCATATTGTCAGTCTCGTGAGATCATAAAAACGAATGATACCAACCCAATTCATTCTTTGTGAAGCTGTCTAATCGCACACCCTCCGAGAATTTATACGTTTCGCAGCAAACCACAACTGGGACAGAATGCTGCTTCGCCATCATTGCCACGAGCGCCGTACCTGCACGAGAAAAGACTGCGCCGTTTGAATGGATGGAATGCGCGCCGAGCAAGACAATCGAGACTTCGGATATGACAGCACTTAGAGCAGGCAAAAGAAGATAAGTGCACGGTATCGAGGCGGCCGCGAGAACTGAGAGGAGGCGTTTCCCTGTGGCACTTAAGCACAAGCTAAGCACTGTTGGCACGAAAAGGCACACCTTCGAGCATTGGGCGGGAATCAACAACGACGACAGAGAACCTGGTTCCTTTAGCCCAGGCTTCTAGTAAGACCTTCTGAACGACGGATGACCTGACGACATTATCAGATACAAAAACCGGAAACTAGGGTGTAACCACCTCGCGTAGGTCAGCACCACGTCGCCATGATGGATCTTTTTTATCGCAGTTTCTTGGATGACCTGATCAGCGAAGGTAATCCGATCTCGGATATAATTGTCTATTTGGCTGCAGAGTTCGTCCTTCGCCTGTAGGTTAACATGTGAATAATAGTCAGGATCCAAAGAACGAGATGCAGGGCGCACATCCTGTTCGGGAAGATCGATATCCGACCCACTAATCTCCAATTTGAGCTGCCGAATCGCATTTCCCATCGTCACCGACATAGGACGTGCAGACACCAGGTGGCTAATCTGCACAGAAAGATGCGTCATGAGATGCCTTGACAGTGTGTTATTCGGTGGTGTTGTGTAGTCTTGTATAACCTGCATTGCATAAATAGTACCAAAAACCGGTTCAGCGGAGGAAGGGAACCCACTCGTCTGAAGACAGAAAGCGTCGCAATACATCGTGCATTCGCGCCGCAAATCCTGAATTCCGCAAACATCAAGCCGAGGTGAACGATGGCCGGATGCACATTGCCTTTGGCAACGTGAACCACAGGCTTTTGGAGAGCAAAGTGTGAAAATATGCGGAGACCACGGGATCGTCCGTCAGCTTCTTCGGTCGTAGCCACCTTCGTAGTTTTGGTAAAGGAACCGCTCGGGCCTGCAGACACAGTACCCCTCCTCTGCAAAGGGGATTCCGCGCCCTTACTACCTTTCCTTGGGTTTTGGGACGCCGGCGCAGCTGAATGCGGCAGTTTAGCCGCAGCAGGACCACCAGATTGTGTCTCAGATGCAGCCTTGGCTACTTTTGCTGCGCGTTGCTTCTCCTGTAACTCTCTTCTTTCAGCTTTTGTCATTTGCTTCTGAGGTTTCGATGGCGCAGGATCTGTTTGAACAGCTCCATTAGATGGTGCAGCGGAGGACATGGCAGTATCTCAAAGTTCTTGTGAGTCGAGTCATCAAGCATCGTATAATTATGATTACATCACCGAGCTCCATCGTGACCGTGTGACCGCGTGACGTAGTCGTCAGACCCGCAGTTTCGTCGAGCAAACTCAAATCGTCTTTACTTTAGCATGGTGCGTTCGTCTTTCCCATATTTTCGTACATCTTCTCACGCATAACTTCGAAGGGTGTACCTGCATTATTCAGATGGCTCAGCAGGAAATACCCGAAAATAAGTCCGTATTCCCAACACCACACCCTCCATATTCGGTCTCACGTTTTGTTCAGTCAGCAGTGTCGCAGAGGAAGAAGAGGCGAAAATGCAAGATGAGGACGGGAATGACATTGTTGTTCCTGTTAACATGGAGGGTCCTAATCCCAACGAGGTCGAGTTCGACAACCTTTATTTAGACATGAACGGAATTGTGCGTTGTGATGTCTCTCACCGTATCAGACTTGCTCATCGTGTCCAGGTTCATCCGTGTACACACCCGGAGGGAAAAGTGGGTGGCCTTACCAAGTAATTATGATTGTTCACCTTTCTCTCTTCGCTTGCAGCCCGCACCGGAAACAGAAGGCGATATGATGATCGAAGTCTTCAAGTACACAGAGCGGGTTGTCAACATGGTTCGACCCCGAAAGCTCTTATTCATGGCGATTGGTGGGTCCACCTTCCCTGTCCATGACCTTAATTCGGTAACATTATCTTAGATGGTGTTGCTCCTCGTGCAAAGATGAATCAGCAACGCTCACGTCGATTCCGCACCGCGCAAGAGGCGCTTGAGAAAGAGGAAGCTCACAAAGAGTCCGTCGCCTTATGGGAATGTGTGCCGATTTCTCTTTTATCCCCCCACTGTTCTTGTTATTAAACATATGTACTCAGCAATGGGCAAAACTATAAGTGATGACGACAAGAACAAGAAGCCCTGGGATTCTAATGCTATTACGCCAGGCACGCCATTCATGGAACTTTTGGCTAAGTCTCTACGGTATTGGGTTGTTCAGAAGTTGAACAACGACCCTGGCTGGAAACAGGTATATCACGTCCCTCATATGTCACCTCGATTGCTTACGAGTATCTAGCTCGAAGTCATCATTTCTGACGCCAGCGTTCCCGGTGAAGGCGAGCATAAGATCATGGATTACATTCGCCGACAGAGGACGAATAAAGGACACGACGCCAATACTCGCCACGTCATTTATGGTTTGGTATGTCAATACTTGTTCTTACCTCCATCTGCCACTCACATTATTCCCTCATCAGGACGCTGATCTCATCATGCTTGCACTAGCAACACACGAGCCTTATTTTAGGGTTCTGCGGGAGGATGTGTTCGCAGATGCTGGCAGCCCTACGGCGTGTCGTACCTGTGGCCAAGAAGGACACTTTGCCGCCCAATGTACTGCATTGAAGTCGGAAATACAAAAACCGCCTCAGGAGAAGAAGCCATTTATTTTCCTCGACGTCAGCGTTCTGCGCGAATACTTGGAATCCGAACTCAACGTCACCCATACGCCTTTCCCATTTAATCTTGAGATGGCAATTGATGACTGGGTGCTCTTAATATTCTTTGTCGGCAATGACTTCTTGCCTCATCTTCCATCACTTGAGATTCGAGAGGGCGCGATCGATACACTGCTCAAAATTTGGAAAGATGAGCTCCCGAGAATGGGTGGCTATGTCACCAATCATGGACAATTAGTGTTGGATCGCGCTCAGATTATTCTTGAGGGTCTCGCGAGGCGTGAAGATGATATCTTTCGGAAACGTCGTGAATGTGAGCATAGCCAGTTTCTTGTCCTCTGAGCAGAGTTTATAGCAACGTTTAGCCGAAGAACGCCAGAACCAGAACGCGAAACGGCGCAAAGTGGAGGCTGCAAGTACTGGAACAGGACCCTCGCCTAGCTTAAATCTGACGGCCGATCTGAACGCCCCTCGCAAGCTGGGTGACTTCGCTGCCAAAGCAGATTCCATTGGCTTGGGGGGTGTTAAAGACGCAGACGCAGTCAGCAACGCCGGTGCCGCGGCATGGGCCCTTGGCGGGTCGAATCGCGACGTCGTCGCGAACCGCGCTGCCATACGGATGGCCAATCTGAGTGCCGCAGAGACGCTAAAGGCAGAAATGGCCTCGTTGGTGCCAGTGAAGTCCCGTGCTCAACCAAAACCGATCTCAGCGCCCCCGCCCCCTCCGGCTGCCCCTGTTGAATTAAGTGCAGTGCCTGCGACTGCACCCGACGTGGAAATGGAAGTCCCCGGATTTGGGACTAGCGATCCTGAGGCTCTACTGGCCAATGCTCATGCGGATTCTTCGAGTGTCAATGAAACCGAGACGATTGCATCCACTGACAATGAGACTGCGCCTGTGGCTGGTGTGAAGCGATCCTTTGAGGCCCTGGCAGATACCCCCGCAGAAGAAGATTCCGTGGGAGAAAATGATGTCGAGGCAGAGGCAGAGGCAGAGGCAGAGTCTACTACACGTGCGCTCGATTACAAGGTTAATGCCGATGGTACCGTTGAACAACCGGACACGGTTCGGTATGTCGCATGTTCTCAATGTATGAGGTCGCATCTTGAAACCCTTTCTAGACTTTGGGAGCCCGGATACAGGGAACGTTATTACCGTCAGAAATTTGGTGTCGAGCACACAGATCAGGAGTTCAAGAAAAAGTATAGTGTTTTTCTACAACCAGTCGTGTTATTCTCATGCTCATATGTCTTCCAGACTTACAACCCATTACGTAGAGGGTTTAGCTTGGGTACTAGCGTACTACTATCAAGGCGTACGGCTTTAGCCTTAGTCGACCATATCTGTTTACTGATGGTATCTGACCTCCAGACCCCCTCGTGGCAATGGTATTATCCCTTTCATTTTGCTCCTTTTGCTGCCGACTTCGAAGAGGTCGACAAGATGGACATACGTTTCGATATCGGCAAACCTTTCCAACCCTTTGAGCAGTTGATGGGTGTTTTCCCAGCAGCGAGGTCAGTTCTGTAACAACATTGTCGACACCATACTTACATGTTATTCGTCAGCCGGCAACATATACCAGCCGTGTTCCACACGCTCATGACGGAAGAAGATTCTCCAATCATCGATTTCTACCCCACAACGTTCGAGATTGACATGAACGGCAAGCGCATGGCATGGCAAGGCGTGGCCCTTCTGCCCTTCATCGACCCAAAGCGACTTTTGGATGCAATGGCGGTTCACTACCCCGAGTTGACGGAGGATGAAGTACGACGAAACGCCTGGGGCAACAATGCAATTTTCACATCAGAAGAACACTCTTTGTACCCCTCTCTCGAGGCTCTGTACGGGAAGAAAAAGAAGCAGGAGGTGAGTTGACTTGCTAAGTCCACCTGCGAATTAGATCACGAAGAATTTCTTTCAGCCTGTTGCGATTGATGTAGATGCTAGCAAGGGCATCAGTGGAAGCGTGTTTCCGGATCCTGACTGCATACCCGGCTCCACTTACTACAGCCCTCTTGTCGAGCAAGGTCAAGATGACATTAAGCATGATCGTTCGCTATCAGCGGTCTATCTTTTCCCCAAGCAACTGAGCCCACACCGTTCGGTTCTTCTTCCTTCTGTGCATCGCCCACCGCGCATCCTCTCTCCCGAGGACCTGCGTGGAGGAGGGAACAGACGCGGTGGAGGCGGAGGTAGAGGTGGTTATGGCAATCACTCGTATGGCAACCATGGCTCCACATTTACAAATCCTGCCTATCACGGCCCATCACAACCTACCTACAACAACGGACGCGGTCGAATACCCAACGACTACTCACAAGGACACCCCTCGAATTCTTCTCGGCCACCACCACAGCAACAGTACGGCGGTGGCTACGGTTCAGGCGGTCCTCGGACATTCCCACCACCCCAAGCCTACGGCGGGAACTCTTACGCAAATGGCCGTGGCGCACCATCGCGGCCAGTTTCGGGCCCGTATGGCAGGGGTGGATATCACTCTGGGCCCCCAAGTAGAGGCGGATATGGTGGCGGCGGCAATGGTGGTCCCGGAGGCGGATATGGCGGAGGAGGTGGCGGCAACGGAAGTTATGGATACGGATATGGCGGAGGAGGAGGCTTCAATAATAATTCATCATATGCGGGCGGATATAGTTCTGGTAGCTATGACGGTGGCTATAGTTCTGGGCGTGGCGGACCTCCGCGAGGACGTGGCCGAGGCAGAGGTTTCTGATGCTCTGGCTAGCGATTTTGACGTGGACTCTCAGCACTTTTTATCTCTTTTTGCATATCCCGCTTACTAGTTCTGTGCTTCGTGTAACCCATATTCGAGCAACATAGTATTCCGTGAAACTGCGGTATTACAGTGTGACTGGTACAAGATTCGCGACGTGAGTTCAAAGCCCTGTTAGTACATGCCCTTTCAGTCCCCTTTCTCGTCAGTTATAGACGGCAATCCTCAACCGCATTGACTAATATGGAGGGGCAAAGGCGTCACGCGGGGCGACGCAGGTGATGTAGAGGGAGTATGTTCTTTCGCGCTCACGAGCACGACGACGTGCCTTCTTATCTTTGCTCTTGCGCTTCTTCTCTGCCTTGCGCTCCGCCTTCCTCCTCTTCGAATCGGCGGCCGATCCATAATAGCCGCTTCCGCCGCGCCCGTACTTGTCGTCAGACTGGTCGGACGAATCGGAGGAGGTCGACTCGCTCGATTCTGAACCACCCCCCTCGTTAAACCCGGGGAGGTTGCGTTGGACTTGGCCGAACTCTTGTCCGGAGCGTCGCTCGTGACCCTTGAAGAGGACGACCTCCACACCGCGCGAGGCGAAAAACGAGGTGTTCCAGAGGTCGACGAGCTCGGCGGTGACGGCCGACGGCCGCGAAGCGCGGTTCGGGTCGGTGGTAGGGAGCTTCCCGCCCCACGCCAGCGCGAGGTCCTACACAAATCGCTCGACAACAGGAAGGTGCAAGAAGGGACGGCAAACCTACCTGGCACAAGCGAATCCAATCTTCGTGATAGACGTCGTGGGGCACGAGCACCATCGGCATCCTCGGTATGTTATCGTAAAAGTCGTCCATGTCCTGGATCTTCATGGTCTCGAAGAACGTGTAGGACTGGGCGAGATTGGCGGGACGACTGAACCCATCGGGCGGGGGCAGCATCGGCGGCGGCTGCTCGTGGCCCGCGAGGATCGCCCCGCCTCCGACGTGCGGAGAGCGCGGGAGGCCACCAGGATAACTAGGTTGAGGCCCTTGAGGGTACCCAGGCTGCGCACCGTACGCAGGCCCTGTTCCCGGGAGTGGCGATGCAGCGCGGGAACGGGGGCGCTGCGGGACCGCGTAGGGCTGAGCGTTGGGGTTCGGCGACGGGGCACGAGACCGTGGTGCGAAGCCGCCGGGGTTGGGAGACGGAGCACGAGACCGTGAGCCGTACGCGCCTACACCTGTCATGGGATTTCCTGACATGGGATTGGGCGAAGGGGCCCGGGAGCGCGATAGGATCGCCTGTTCGGCGCCGTGGAATGGTGAGGCAGCGCGTTGGTATGGATCGGCGGCAGGTGCGACGGGCGGATAAGGGCTCACGCCGTACCCTGCGGCGGGTCCATAGCCGGGATTTGCGGCTGACATGAGGGGTGATGGAGGGGCCATGGGTTGATTGTATGGCGACGCGGGCTGTGGGCCAACGGGCGCTTCGGTGTAGGTGCTCCTTCGTCTATTGTCATACTCGCCCACGGAGGTCTTTCGTCCTTGGCCAAGGTCAACGTTGTTCATGCGCCTGTCGAGGTCGTTCATGGGGTTCGTATATCCCCCATACGGGGCAGGGGAAGCACCGGAATAGCTAGCTCGGTCCCGAGCTTGGCGGTCTTTTTCTTTCTTCATGCGCTTAGCCTCTTTCTCCTCTTTGTAGATGCGCCGTTCCTCATCCTTCTGCCTACAAAGCCTTTGTCAGAAAGCACACATTAAAAGTTGAATGTTGGCACACGAACCATTCCTTCAGAGCCTTGTCATCCCTATTGGAATTCCCTCGAGCCCAAGATGACACGAAGTCCTGATTGATTGATTGATTTCATCTTATCAGAGATAGCGGGGCAAAGGGTTGTACGACATACCGCAGTTGCTGGCTGAGCGCCAGCGGGTATGACACTAGTGGCCTCAGCAGGGATCCACTGTATGCCACTCACGATACCATTATTCGTCTGGTAGCTAGAATAAACGCAGTTATGAATAACGCGGTCTCGCAATCGAGCGAGAGAGATATCAACCTGACTGGAACGGCCCTGTGGAAAGCGTGATACGATAAGTACTCATCACGCACAGCGATCTAATTGATCGCAAAGTTAACCTACTTGAAAGGATGATAAGTGAGCCTGCCATCAGGACCTGCGGAGGTGGTATAAGTTATTGTTCCAGGCTGGATTTGACCTCCAGGTCCCGACGGGGGGAGACCATGTGCACTCGGGACAGGACTAGGAGGCCCATAAGGGATCGGGCTGGACGAACGGTATATCGACATGGTTCACTGACAACCAGGGACAAGATGACTATGAAGCGAGCGCGCATATAAATACCGGGTTCTCTGCCTCGTGTGCTCCATGCCATCAAGGCGCTAAGTAAGGTAACCCCTTCTGATCAATCCAACCCCGGAAAGTGCTTCCGGGATATCCCCCCCCCGCCCAGCAACGGAAGTACACGCGAAGAATATAAAAAAATAGGTAGATGGGGCGAAATGTCATGTAAACCTCCACCAAATGAGAATGATTAGAATAAAGAGTATAGCACCTAAAGGAGCATATTGGCGCAACATCGCATTGAAATTGATGTTCCGTGCCGCCTTGCGATATTTTTCGGACTCTGAGCGCAACGAACTTGACAAATGCGACATCCCTGTGAACGAATGATTCATCATGCCGAAACAATTGCGCCGGGAGAACACGTACTGTCAAGTGAATCGCCCCGCCATAATAACTCTTCCATATTCTTTGTCATGATTCTGGTCACGTCTTGCAGATCGTCGTTGAGTCTATCCATACTAGAGCCCGCGCTCGCAGCCCGCGTGTCCTGATACAGCCTAGCAGTCTTGGACATGAAAGTATCTGTGCATCACTCGGTAATTAGCCCAACCGGCGAACGTCCTACAACGGCCACTCACCGAAACCAACAAACGCGTACGGCTTCCGTACGGCCTCTACCTTTGGACCATAGGAATTAGAGAACTCCTTTGCGAGTTCGTCAAGGTAAGAAAAGGCGAGCTTTCGCGGATATGACTTGTCCGCAATAGTCAAAAATGCGACATTATCGGCTATAAGGTAGCTGCAATGGACAATGATTCACTGAGTACCGAGACGGGTCATGAGACATACTGGTGTGTATATGGTCCGCTTTCGATGGAAAGACGTGGCTCAGAATTCGAAGTAAGCCGCCTAAATATAACTTTCGCTTGTTGCTTGTGCTCCTGTAATGCCTGCTCTGTCTATTGGGCAATCATCAGATACGCACACAAACTTATTGGTTGAACGAAATGCTACCTGTTCGTCGTCGACACTAGCAGCAAGGGGCAATGCGTCCGAAGCGCGGACTATAATTGTTGTGCGAACCATTTGGACGAAGGACAAGTGCAATGACCACTGTAGCCAGTCCGAGTCCGTTTTGGTCCCGCCTACGTGGAGTCGCCACGTGACCCATCGGCAGACTCATAAGCCGAATCCCGTACCGTTCGGACAGCACTCTGATCATATCTATCATGGCTGTAGCAGACCTCCTCAACGTCAGAAAACAGGTAACTTTCCTTGTCGTTTTCTCTAGCTCTGCATTCTGAACACCTCGTCAAGCTCACTTTCTATGGAGCATACCACTCTAATACCGTCAATGTCTTAATCCATGTTACTTGCGTTCCTCTAATTATGTGGTAGGCGAAATCGGTACCGAGCCTACAGAAACCATCCATGTCTAATTCTCAATAGGTCATTCCAAGTGTTAGCCTACGATCTGCCGAGGCCGACATTCCTCCCCCAGATCGAGTACCACGTCAACGACTACCTCAAATTTGAAGTTACCTACGGAACCCTACAAGGCTTTGTATGGCTTGCATATTACTACCTTCTCGAACCCGTCGCTGCGGTAAGTTTGGCTCTTGGTGCATCATCCCGTGGATTTGACTCAGTTGTACTAGTTCCTTTATACCCCTCAAGCCATTTTGTCTGTCCTAACTGCAAACGCGTTTGCTCAAAGGCCCGACCATTTAAAAGAAGCGCTTGTTGCACACGTGGCATGTTGGATTGCTCAGTTCGTCGGACATGGCGTTTATGAGGGGAGGTCCCCTGCGCTACTGGACAATCTTGTTGGAGGTAGGGACCTATCATGCTGAGCATGTCGCGATTGTACTGACTTGAGCCGATGTTACTCAGCGCTTGTCCTCGCCCCATTTTTCGTCCACATCGAAATTCTTTTCAAGCTGGGCTACAGACCGGCCATGCACAGGCAACTTCAAAATGACGTGGGGGTCGAAATTGCCAAGTTCAAGAAGGGCAAGGGGGATGAGAAACGCGCCGCAGAAAAACGAGTGCTTTGAAGCCAGGGTCTTACTGCTTATTTACTGTCGTGCCTCCAGCTTTGTTTACAGAATAACTTCGACCTAGGTCGCCATGCTTCCCTGTCTGCTTCACAGTTACACTTGTACACAACTTTTATTCTTGTTCATCCTCTGCATTTCGAACCCCGTCCTAAACAAATTCATTCGTTGCCTAGACACCCAGGCCTTATCCAGCGAGGCTGGCAGGTGGAGGTAGTGCTGGTTCTCCGATGGCAGTCACATATGCCGAAGTCAGCCCACCGTCAACCTTGAGATCAGTACCCTGTAGCCGTGTGAAGTCAGCTACCCTTGGTTGTCTCAGCGGATAAGCTTACAGTCATGTAACTGCTCTCATCGGAGGCCACTGGAAAGACGTCACTTTGGCCCACTCCGCGGTTTCAGGGTGTGAATCACGACTTACGGAAAAGAGCTGCCTTTGCGATCTCGACAGCTTCGCCGAATCGGCCCATCGGAAGATGCACCAGGCGGCGGTCACGTTTCTCAGGGGTGTCGAGGAAGTCCATCAGCAGGGCTACGGGCTCGCATGTTCAGAATACAACTTAGTATGGCCACTGGCCTCACGTACGAGTTTTGAGGGGACCACTGATCATGACGGTTAGCTGGGTGGGAATCGATGTAGTGGGATCAAGCTTACGGGCTAACGGTGTTGACCCGTATGCCCTCACGAGCGTGGATCATGGCTAGTTCGCGGCTCATGGCAAGAACAGCACCCTGGCGGATCGATGAGATTCGCTTGTATGAGGCGCGATGAATCGATCATCTACCTTCGACGCGGTATCTGCAAGGTAATACAAATCGCGATTTAGTGATGAAGCGACATCGTATCACTACTGACTTACAAGCAAGCTGAGGAGTCGCCGCGCCAACGGAAGCCACAAAGCTTGCAGTGTTGATGATACTTCCGCCGGTGTGTAATCCCTTCGTCTCGTCCTTTGGATTATCGCGCATGGCAAGGATCGCATATTTGCATCCCCACCAGACTCCTTTCAGATTTATCTGCATGGTCAGATCCCAGATCTTCTCCTCCGTGTTGAGAGCATGGTCATCGGCGGGGTGCATGATCCCTGAATACCAGATAGGTTAAACGTTTGCACCATGTCAGTAAGATACTTGCCCGCGTTGTTGAACTGGTGCGGAGTATTAAGCGCCGGGAAGGACACAACAGATGGATCAGCACCATGATGTCCAAGCGACCGAACTCTTTCTTTGCAGTGTCGACTGCATCCCGAACATCCGCCTCTTTTCCGACATCGGCCTTCACGGCGATGGCTTTGACATTGGGATACTTCTGATGGATGATCTTTGCCGTCTTCTCGGCAGCCTCTAGGTTGATGTCGACGAGGAGAACATTCGCGCCTTCTTGTGCGAAGAGGATGCTTGACTCCAGACCGATCCCACTGATAAACAGATCAAAGGGTGGGCACACAATATCTGAACGAGAGCTTACGATCCAGCACCGGTGATAAGAGCGACCTGAAAGGACAGGTCAGCAAGTTAGGAGGCGGAGGAGGGATCTGTGGATTACTCTGTTGCTAAGACGTCCAGTAGACATGACTGACACTGACCAAAGGCGGACCGACGATCAAATTATGAGTCGCGTGAGCAGGAAGCAGAGGTCACGTTGAGATGTCGTCCAGCAGTCTGCATCGCACCTTCCAGGTCTTCTCAATGGCCAGCTCAGTGTGCTTATCCTCCATCTCTCCGGTATGCCATCACTCTCATCCTTTAAACCGAAGACCTATGTTTCCCGATACCCTCGATGGATGATCGGGCGCCCATTGCTTATCGCCACTTCTGCGCTGGCATCGCTGGGAGATGCCATGTTCGGATACAGCCAGGGGACTATCGCAGCTAACCAGGTGCAGCCTTCGTTCATCAAGAGAATGTTTGGCAAGGACGTGACGATGGAACAAATCCAGACAAGCGAGACCGGCGTTGATCCCTTTCTTGTCGGTGCGTAATTCCCGGCGCTACACCTTGGGTGTTGTGTTCATGAGCTACGGCAGCCATCACCGTTTCTTGTCTAAATATCACCGCTCTTTTCGCTGCTCTTTTCTCTGCGTATGTCTGCGATATCCTCGGTCGACGCATGTCTGTGCGCATAGGCGCCGCTATCTATTTTATCTCGGCCTTCATCCAGATCTTTGCTCCCAACCTCGCCTCGCTCATCATCGGACGTTCTATCCAAGGTATCGCAGTCGGCATGCTATCCATGACCGTTCCCATTCTGCAGTGCGAAATTGCTCCTGGACACGCACGGGGCCTATTCGTCTGCATCGAATACCTCTGTCTGAACGCTGGTTTTGCGGTTTCTGCCTGGGTTGGATACGCCTTCTTCTTCGCCCCTAGCGAGATATCCTGGCGGGGTCCGTACATTATACAGGCTGTTCTCGCCGCTGTGCTCTTCGTCTGGACGGTCTTTCTTCCGGAGACACCGCGATGGCTCATCAAAAATGGCTTTGAGATGGAGGGCCTGGCTACTCTTGCGGACCTCCATGGAACGGGTGACGTGTCCGACCCTGCTATCCAGGCGAGCTATGCAGAGATTGCGGCCACACTCGAGCGTGAAAAGATGCTCGGCGAGGCAACCTGGAGCCAACTGTTCACGCAGTACACCCGTCGGACGATCATCGGAATCACCTGTCAACTATTCGCGCAGTTCAATGGCATCAACGCCATCCTTTATTTCCTTCCCGAGAACCTTGGCCGCGCGGGGTTCACCATACCTCGAGCGTTGTTGTACTCTGGCGCATGTGCCCTCGTCTACTGTGCTGGCACCATCCCCACAATGTTCCTGATCGACAAGTGGGGCCGCAGGTTCTTTCTCTTGCTCGGAAGCTGTTCTCTGGCGGTGGCACTGGCGATCATCGGTGGGCTGCAGTACCGTGCTAACACGTTCCCCTTTGGCGACGCGCGGGTTCCCACCGCAGACGGCATCTTTGCTGCCGTATGCGTCTATCTTTTCATTTTCGGCGCTACGTAAGTCTTTCTTTCCTCCTCCGGGATATCGCGCACTGCACTGACTCCGGGGATTAGCTGGGGTCCGACTCCCTGGCTGCTTGGAGCTGAAATATTCCCGCTTCGCGCTCGCGCAAAGGGGATGGCGCTGTCCACCATTTCCAACTGGGCCTGTAATTTCATCATTGCTTTCATCACTCCCCCGCTCTTCGATTCTATTTCTGGCGGCTATTACTTCGTTCTCCTAGGGTTCTGCATCGTCTCAGGAGTCGTCGTGTTCTTTGTCTATCCTGAGACCGCGCACGCTACGCTGGAAGAGCTGTCTGAAGTGTTTGGCGATACTTCAGGGCTTGATCCAGAGAAGGTGGAAACCGTGGTATCTCAGCTTCCGTCTGATAAAACTCGCTCGACGACGACCTCGAATGACACCGACACGGATAAGCTATTGCTTGGGTCTCAGGAAATATCAGCTGTAAGTCGCCCATCTAGCAGCACGGAACTTGAGGGAGTATCTGCAGGTATTCCGATGCATGAAAATCCTTGATGATTAGGAGTATGATGTGTGATCTACTACGACTGGTATTCTAGTGGATATATGTACAGAGAGCTTGCATGGACAACTGGTACGATGTATAACATAGAAAAAATCAGGTTGTAAAGAGTGCAATCAACTGTCAGAAGAAGCGTTCGTGCCAACCATATCTAAGAATTCTTCAACTTCCGGCGGTAACGTCCCGTGAAGGTCGAGATAGGAACTTGCTGGGCAAGAAACCCCCGGGCTGGATGGCAACATATCGATGCTAGTGTCGGACGACATTTCCTCCCCATCGCTGTCAAGTTCAACAGCAGCAGCTGGGAGCCTTCGTAGCTTCGCGTGTGAAATGCGAAGATGACGGTGGGTGCTCGCGGACGGGGTATGACTAGCCGAGGGACTAGAGGCTTGGAGTTGTGACTGCCGACGTACTGGGGAAGGGTTGACAACGAAGTTTTCCCCTTCATCAGACGTAGGATCCTCCACGTCCGGAATATCTGACTTGGAAAGAGGTATCGCTTTATCAGCAGGGGGCTCGGGGGACGGGGGTATCGATGAAACCCGGTGTGGTTCATCTGGTTTGTGCTGCAGTGGTAGCTCATCTGACTCCAACGTGCTCACTTTCTCGCACTCTGCATCAGGTGCTCGGGGGGTGGAAGGCGTGAGAGGTGTCAGCGGGCTCGGAGGAGGGTCGGGAGGTGTGTCATGAATATCTTCCGAGGGCTCCTGCGTAACTTTGTCTTTGGAACGGGGACTCGGGTTTTGTGGAGGTCCAAGTTCCAAACTGAATGAAATAAATCATCAAGACCGCGTTAGAATGAGTAACGAGACGAGCGTACGGCTTGAGGGACAAAGCACTTTTATTATGTTTTGCCAGGGGAGAACGCACAGGAAGTGGTATAGCTTGGGAATCTGACGAAAATTTCAACTCGACCTCGTCGAATTGCGAAGTCGGTACAATCTGGCTGTTTTGACTCCGATGTCGAGAACTAAAGCCGTTCGAGGATACCGATGCAAATGGAAGAGAAGAGGACGAAATTGTTGTAGGCGCCCTCGTGGGAGGAAGCGGCAGCTTGAAGAGCGAAGGAAGCGTCAACTCCTCATCGGGTTCTCTTGACTGGAATGGATCTCCTCCATCGGCAATCCTCTCCAGCGAAGACGCCAAACTGGCCTGTTCATCGGCAAAGAACTGTGACGAGGGTACTATGCGCTGAGACTGTGGCGTAGTACGGGGAGTATGTGCAGTATGGTCGACGTCGAATTTGGTTTTTGAGCGGGACGGCGTTTGGGGAAAAGGCAATCCAGCTTGTGTCACTGAACGGGATTCTGTTACGGAATGGAGACGTGAGGCGGAGTCTGCCCGAGACCTCGTCCTTGACCCATGTGATACCGTCTGCGGCGTTGGCAGACCAAATAAGCTGGAGGTATTCTTCGAGGAAGAATGTGCTGTAGCTCTGGCGCTAAGAGGAGCCGTTTGCGTAGGAGACGACGAAGGAATGGAGATGACATCCTTGAAGGAGTATTTAGGAAAATATAACAGACAGAAAACACCACCTTACCACGTCATCAGGGATATGTACTGGCGGTCGAAGTGGCGGCTTCATTATAGAATTTGGGGTAGGCATTGATGTAGTCCTAGACGCGCTTGAGACGCGCAACTCCTTCGAGCATGTATGATCCGTCTCTGAAAACAACCCGTTCAGTCTATTTAGGATCTGATGGGTGCACATATCTCACTGGATTCAGGCCCTGCGTGAGAGCTCTTGGAGGGGGCCTTCATCTTGGGTTTCTTCGTCGGCGCCCATGCAGCATCGCTCTCCGACGCGTCGGCAGCGTTCTTCCGTTTGAGAGATCTATTCCCTTTAGTCCCAGACGGGCCCGCAGTTCTACCTGCAGAGCTGAAGTACGACTCGAGTGGAAGCTCCCCTGATATAGATGGGCGTGGGCCCATGGCGTTCGCAGGCCGCTCAGGCCGGTACACAAAGCCACGCTTTAAGACGCGCTTTGGCGCCAGTCACGGTACGCGTCTCGATGACGTAACAGAACATATAGGGCAAGGCAACATCAGCAACTACGATGCTAACATATGCCCTTCCCTCTCCCTCTACCACCGTGACAGTAATAACCTCTGATTACCCGCCAGAAGAGGAAGTAGTCATGCGATGTCCAACCGCAGCCTCAGAAAATGTGGATTTTGACCGCTGGCGTATCATAGATGGATACCTCCGACTCTGCATTATCTTACAGGGATTTTCTGGTGTACGCTCTGCGATTAGTTTACGACAGTTATAATAGCGCTCGTACACTGACTTGGTTGTCACCCGATCGGAGTGCATAACGTATAGACCATTCTCTGTGCGGCTCGCCCGCGAGAGTAGTTCTGCAGGGTCAAGTGCCTCTCTATCATGAGCACCCGATGGTACCTTCTGCAAGTCGATGCCTATATTCTCAGCCCAAACGCGAGCATCCGCGACAACCTGCGTGGGAGCTGAATCGCTGGGCACATCGAACAGCCTAACACTTTCCACAAGCTTCACAAGGTCCTCTAGCTCTCTGATCAAGTTTGCGTGCTCAGGCGTGCCCTCTTCTGGGGGGATGAGCGCCGATAAAACGTGAAGCCGGTCCAACGCAGGTGATGATATGGTGGGTCGCGGATACGAAGATAACAGGTCATCCACAGACCAGGTAGGCTTGAGTGGGATAGCGCAGTCGTCCGTTTCTACAAGTGGGGGGTATCTCGTAGGGCTGGCTGTATAATGTCGTAGATGCAGGCGTGCGGCATTGCGTGCATGGATCTTGGGGCGTATCAAGCGCGTTGCAGACATGGCGGGTCGAAATGGCTATGCGGAGTTTGAACAAAGGTCCCGTCCTAACGCGCGCTCATCATCATCCTCCTTCGAAAACACCCCACAAAACGACGAACTGACCGCGATGAGTAGTGCGGGTGTCGTCGCGGCGTTCCGAAAGCTTTTACCCAAAAATCTTCCTCCGGGCCTCTCCACTCAGCCTGCGAACCTCTATCAAGTATTATCACGATACCCTACCGATGGCGTTGGACAACGCGTCTTTCAGACGAGGTGGACCTCAAAAGGGATCGCAGACTGCTACTGGCTTGTTACGCGAACGACTCTTAAGCAAGGTGGCAGTCATGGCAAAGCCTGGGGTCGCCTCGTGTGGCGAGGTCTGTCATATTCAATCCTACTTCTGACAGCGCGCTTACCAGCCTCTCCGCAACAGGAAAGGAAGTGAGCCCACGAGAAGAACGCATACGGGGTGGCTTGAAGTATGCATGGAAACATGGAGAGTCGGGTGCCTCCACCACATCGACTAGTCTAGCTGTACCATGATTTGGATTTCTATTCATAGTTTGGTATATGGAGTTTGTCCGTGCGGCTGTTTTCGGACTTTGGAAACACATGGGGAAACACATGGGATGATGATGGCATGCCGCGACTGCAACTCGCGATCCGAGACCCACCCCAACGACCTGACTTCTTCCCTTTTGACACGCCCAACTCTCATCTGAACACCTCACCCAACTTGTGCTCGTAAATACAACACAATGGACTCGCGTGAACTCATCGACGCTCAATTCGACCGGGCGGTGGAAATCGTGCAGAATCTCCCCAAGACCGGACCCATACAGACCGGTTACGAGGAAAAGTTGACGATGTACAGGTATGTTGCCGTTTATTCGCCTGATACGTTGTCGCTGAGACTTCTTCAGCCTGTACAAGCAAGGTGAGTTGGGCATGCACCTGCACCTCGTGTCCATGCTGAAGCGCGCACGTCCAAGCAACCGCTGGGAACGTCAGGTCCCCGAAACCGGGAATCTGGGATATGCTGGGTCGTGCGAAGTGGTACGTTCCATGATTTCATGTCCCTTGCGTACTGACGGTCCCACACTGTAGGGAAGCATGGGCTAAGCATAAGGACCTGGATTCTTACGAGGCAAAGTGGTTATATGTGGACGCCCTCCTCAAGGTCAGCTCGACACGCAACTATGGGTTTCGCCAGGGCTGAATTTACTTAGGTCTTGCGAAGGTACTCAGATAAGACCGTCGCTGAAGACCTCGTCCGAGAAATCGAATCATACGGAGGGGACCCAGCCAATCTTGTTCACAGCGGTATGCCTTCCCCGCATCGGCATTTTCAACTAACTCATTAACTGAACAGCGACTTTCTCAAGATCGCCCGACTCGGACTCCAGCTCTGACGGAGAAGGCCCCGGAGTCGGGACCGTCTACCGCTCAGCGCAGGTTCTACATCAAGCTCGGGGAGACTTAGGGCCTCCGCGCGAGAGTAGCGCATCCGAAGAAGAAACAACCGACGATGAGACATCGGACTTAAGGGGTCCTGAGCAACCCGCGGCTCTAAACCGACCCCAGTCCGCGCACTCATCCCATAGATACGGTACCCCGACCCTGTTGTCAACTCCGGCTGTCCCTGCATCACAACCACAAGGTCTAGAAACGTTGTCAGCCTTTAGTGGATCCGTTTCTACTTTGTATCCGCACCCATCCGAACAAGCCATCCTCCCCCGCGATACAGCGTCACTTACCGGTCACTCAACATATCGCCGCCCACCATCCGCAAGGCCGCATGCCCTCTCCGCATCGGGCTTTCCTCATCGTCCGCCTTCACGGATCGCACTGGAACGAGCTATAGAAATCATCCAGACACAACTCGCAGCCCTTTCCGAACGCATCGAGCTAATAGAATCGCACGCTTCAGGCACACAACCATTCGCATCATCCCCAGGACCGTCGAGGTCCTCTCGTTCTCCTAGTGGATCTCGCGAAATTATTCCCTGGAACTTCGACGAGATGGGACTGTGGGCTATTGTTCTCAAGGGCATGGCACGTGTGCTAGCATCGCTACGCCAAATTGCCGAATTCCTTTCTGACAGCGAAGGCCGATCACCAACATTCGTCGTGGTAAGGCGACTATTTTTGGACCTTTCGTTCATAATCTGCACTCTCGCCTTGATAAAGACGGTTTGGAGGAGGACTGGGGTGCGGAGGCGAGAAGTCGGCGCAGCCATTCGAGCGTTGTGGTGGGCTGTGGTGGGCAAGACACCTGGTAAAAGCATGGCATATTGTGGGATTTGAATTGGGTCACATTTACGTTTTCGGACTGATGATGGCTCACGATATCTACTAATGGACGCAAAGATCACGATATAGAGCTTTAGTGCTGCTACAGGTCGCATGACCATTTTGATAGTATGACACATGTGGTTCGGATCCAATCTGACTTCATCTTATCTCAACTTCGAACTCCCCAAGATCATGATCGTAAATCAAGGGTGCTTATAGGGTGCTTCGGGGGGTCCGACTTGTTCCTACACTCCCTTTTCTTTGTTAGCTTTATCATGGCCAACGTCGTTGAATTGTCTGTCCCTAAATCCAACTCGAAGATATCGGTCAACACAGGCTTGTTCATCAATAACGAGTTTGTGCCGTCAGTCGATAACCTTGATAGAATCAAGTATGTGTCTCATCTTGATCACTAGATCACTCCTAAACAGCTCTCAACCTAATATCATAGAGTTTACAATCCTTCTACAGAAGAAGTCATATGCACTGTCACGACTGGTGATTACCTACCTCTTTCAGCTGCTCCTATCGGAATACTCACACTGAATGGTTTAGCTTCTGAGAAAGATGTCGACATTGCCGTTGCAGCCGCCAGGAACGCCTTCCGCACAACTTGGGGGAAGAACGTCTCTGGCTTTGAGCGTTCGAGGCTGATGCACAAGCTCGCTGACCTCATAGAGAGAGACAAGCAGATCCTTGCCGAGCTGGAGTGCTTGAACAACGGAAAGCCCGTCAAGATTGCTCGGTACATTCAAGCTCTATTATAAATGCCAAACAGAATTTATGACGTCATACCTCTCGTTTCTAGAGATGCTGACATCGGCGATAGCGTAGGATGCCTTCGATACTATGCTGGCTGGGCCGACAAAATCCTGGGCGAGGTTTTCCATCCCCGTGATCCGCTGCTACCCGATGGCGCTAATTTTCGGTCATAGAGCATTGAAATCGATCGCAAAACTAAGTACGCCGTTACGCACCCAGAACCTATTGGTGTCTGTGGCCAGATGTAGGTTGCAGCAACGCGGCGTGCAGGCTACCACAAACCTGACTCAACACCACAGAATTCCATGGAACTATCCGATTCAAATGTGGTACGTTAAGTACTGCTGACGAAGTCAGAGTGTAGTCCTCAGAGAACCCAGGGCATGGAAGGTCGCTCCTGCGCTTGCGGTTGGCTGTACAATTGTCATGAAACCATCAGAAATCACACCTCTGACTGCGCTTGTACGCCGCTTAGAGGCCACCACCACGGATGATTTTCTGATCCGTTCCATTCCAGAAACTATCTGAACTCGTCAAAGAGGCTGGGTATGGCATGGCTGCGTCCCTTCTGACACATCCCTCACAGAAGTCCCCAGTTTCCCCCCTGGCGTAATCAACACTATCCCCTCTCTGGGACCAGTTGGCGGCGCTGCACTGGCTGCCCATAAGGGTGTCGACAAAATTGCCTTCACCGGTTCTACTGTCACGGGTCGCAAAGTCCTGGCGGCAGCTGCAGAGAGCAATCTTAAGAAAGTGTCTTTGGAATTAGGCGGAAAGTCCCCACACGTTATTTTCGAGTCCGCGAAAATCGAAGAAGGTTCGGCCGGTAACGCGCTTGAACTGAATGGCTGACAAGTAGTGGTATTTGCTAGCTGCGAAATGGGCCGCCTTAGGTGTCCTTTACAACACTGGCCAGGACTGCACTGCTGGATCTCGGGTCTATGTTCAGGATACTATTTACGATAAATTCGTCACCACATTGGCGGCCAAAGCCCAGGAGCTTGTCATAGGAGATGGATTCGATGAGAAGAGCGGTGGCGGACCTGTGGTACGTAGCTACTTTCGAACTCTTGATCGCACGATGCACTAATACCTTGTGTTCTACTCTCGCTTTTAGGTCTCCAAAGCACAATACGAACGTGTATGGAGCTACATAGAGTCCGGGAAGAAAGAAGGGGCCAAGGTTATTGTCGGGGGTGTAAAACGCACAACACCTGGTTATTGGGTAGACCCTACGAGTCCGTTGGATTTTCTCCCAGCGAAGCTCAGTCGCTGATTCTGAGGACAGTTTTCACCGACGTTCGCCCTGATATGAAAATAGTAGGTCTAGTATATCAGTATCAGAAAAGACGTCTAAATCTCCACTGTCCCTCTCGCTAGGTGAAAGAAGAGGTATCGCACCGAAGTTTCATTCTGGTCTCCTCAAAGAGTCAAAGCTGACACTATACTGAAGATTTTTGGACCCGTTCTTGCAGTCGGGAAGTTCCACACCGAGCAGGAAGCGATCGACCTGGCCAATGACACTTCTTACGGGCTTGCTGCGGCCCTCCATTCGAGTAATCGCTCTCGTTTTCGTCTTCTCAATCCGATTGATTCTCAACTGTATTTTAGCTGATCAGGCCCAGTGTCACCGCGTATCGTCCGCGCTGGAAGCTGGGACCGTAAGTTATCCTTTTGGCAATGAACTGCGATGGAACTTACATTCGTTCTCTAGGTCTGGGTTAACCAGTATTGTGTGCTTTACAATAACGTACCGTTCGGCGGGAAAAAGCAGAGCGGTATTGGTGCGTTAACTCACCTGCACCCCTCAATCATAGAGTCGGCACTAAGCGTTTCACCACCAGGTCGTGAATTGGGCCGCCAAGCTCTGGATGAATACATTTCTACCAAGGCCGTCCACTGGAATTACGGTGAAGATTGTGAATGGCCCTTGTAGACAATAGAATATGAAAAGAAAATATGGCGAAGAGAGGTTCAAGTCGTAGTTTGTATTGTATCGTATGGTGCGGAGTAGGGCGAGCTATTGCTGAGATGGACAAAAGAAAGAATACAGTTGCTTCCATCACAAACTCTCCAATGGAGTACTAGAGGTCGACTTCGCCGACTATAACCTTGCTTGTAAATTTATGTGGAATGGTAAAATTGGAGGTGTGCATTAAATTAATACAGAAGGGGTAGGGGGGAAGCCTTGAGTGAGGAAGTATTAGAGCCGCCCGATTCGCAAATGCAAACATGTGGCCCTCCGCACTCCTCCATGTAGAGCGCAGGGTTTTTGGTGCAGTGAACGGGCGAGCGAGGCAGTTTATCCAGGGTCGTTAGGGAGTTGTACAGTGACAGGGGCACGAACTTAAGGACGCCTTTGTGCAGAGAGCCCGATTCACTGACGTCAAGCCACAAGTCGCTTATTCCCACCCACCGGGCACACGTGACTATTCGCGTCCGGGGTGCCTGCTTGGGTGCCTGATCACTTTTTGTCATGACGAGTACCGTACATAGTGGTCCGGGAACAAGTCGGAGCATTGCAATAGTGCACGTCCGACGAACAGCTTGAAGCAAGGTGAGATAGGGGCACAAACTTGAAGTGGTGGAATAACTAGGCTGCGACGTCTCCGTTTAATGTTGTATGTTTGGTTGACTGTTTGACAGTGTTTATATTTGACACGAATTATTTTGCTGGGGAAATAGACCTTGGTAGGCAAGGTGAGTTTATTGACAGATTAAGCTTAAGTCCAGGATTCGGTCGGTGTAACGAGATGGAAAGGGCAAATAATTTCGAACCATTCAAAACGGTATAAGGTGTACACACCAGGGGTCATGTCACCACGACGCAGTGACACACGTATTTGTACATATTTGCAAATCATATCTTATCTACAGAAAGGTCAGGCATGTATCCCAACACTAATTGTGCTATCGAAAGAAATCTCGCGGATGGGATACAATAATTCACATGGAGATAGAACAAACTTCCGTAGGGGCTCATGCAGAGGCCAACCCCAGTCTCATTTTGAAAGGATCGAGCACGTTACTTCGGAACCATGACTTTGGCTGGGCTTTCGAATTAAGAGAAAATAGGTTGGAGAAGGACGAAGCAGGAGTCACAAATGTCGCTTCTGTGCATACATGTGTCATAGAAGGTGTCGAAGAGCGAGGCGGCGTAGAGGTTTCCGGGTAACCACTCTGGAACGAACTCGAGATCGACATTGTTGACTCTCGGGTGGGTGCTTTGGAACACGGCTACGCCAGCGGTCGGAACTCTCAAGAAAGGTAGATTTGCGCCATCTGCAGGACCCTTTTGATCTCCATTCGCAGAGATCATGTTGGAGGCTCCGTGGCGATCGCGTACACGTCACAAGAAATTAGTTGTGTTTTATGGATATCGTGCCTCTGTGATCGATGATCGAGAGTGTTTGCAACATCATGGTGTTTGGGTAGCACTCGAGCCGATGAAGTCAGCAGGATGGGCCCTAGGCTTCGTGAGAGATCTCCCAGACAAGACTGACATTACTGATCCTAGGTCAAGAACTGAGTCGATCATATTGCATTAGAGATCTAGATGACACGCGAGAAGGAGCCTCCCAATATCACAAGTTCTCGAAAAGCCCTGATGAAGATACGAATTTGGAAGGTTCTTATTCCCATAAAATCCAGGCCTGGCGACAGGAGAACTTGTGAGCCGGACATAGCAAGCCATCGCAGTAATGTTCGCTAGGCTCGGCGAAGCGCGACCGAACACCCAGTACGGGATTGATGGACTAATTTGAGGAGGTGAAGCTGCACATGAGTGCGAGTAAGTAACCACAAAAGAAACCAGAAAAATTGTCGGCTCCACAGTTATAAAAGCGACAAGTCAAAGCAGATGGTGAATACACGTTTACAATGCCTTTCCAATACGAGCCAGTATTATGTTCTTTTCGATGGGGTACATCCCGGCCGCGGATCAGAAGAACCTTTTGTAGTGATTTGGTAATCGCGGAAAGAGCTCGTTCGGGTGCTTGGCGATTTAGACCTCCGAGAAGCGTTCGGCTAGGCGAGCATCAATAAATTGTAAACTCGCATGCGAGAAGCATTATTTGGTCGATCTTTCGAGCTCTGGCGATGAACCACTCGATCTCTTCGAGCTTGAGATTTGCTGATAAACTCTTCCTCCTGTATGAGATAAGAGTCAACGCAACTTGTGTCTTATCCGAGTCAGATAGTAACAGCCACTTTGATTCGATCGAGTAACTTACTGTAAATGGTGGTTTCTGTTTGTGTATGTGGAGTGCCTCAATTTGTGACATTAGCTGAGTCAGCGGGACTAACGCGTCAATAAACCATAATAACACGCATGTGACGTGTTGAATTGATTTCAAACGAGCTTTCTCGTGTAAAAACATTATAAATAGCCTGTTCCACCTCTCACTTCAACCGACCGAAATCCCACTCCAATACACTTTCAATACTTGACCTCTTGTCGATATTACAGCCGGATTATCATGGCATCCCTTGTTGTTCCCTCTACTCCTGTTAGTCGTCGTGCACTAGAGGCCACACCGAGCAAGAAGGTCAGTCAGAGACGGCTGGCATGCGTTTACTTTACCTCATTCTACCTCCAAGGCCGCGGCCGCTTTTCAGGCCATATCCTTGGACTCTCCCACAAAACCCACCCAAAAATCTCTTCCAATTGATGACACTCGTCGCTATCCTTCACCAGACTCTGAGACCGAAACAGATGAACTCGATGAATCGGACCTTAGTAAACGTTTTGTCGGCGATATCGATCTCCCAGAGAGTACGCCAACTCTTCTTCGATCATAAACTCCGTCTCATTGTCCGTAGGTCAAGAGCCACTCCTCTTAGAGTCCAAACGCCGTTTCGTTCTTTTCCCTATCCAGTATCACGAGGTTAGCATTTCACCAACTGTCTGTTGGCTCGCGACTGATAGGGGATCAAGATCTGGCAAATGTATAAGAAGGCTGAAGCTTCATTCTGGACAGCAGAGGAAATGGACCTTTCTAAGGACATGCATGACTGGAACAACCGGCTAAATGACAACGAACGTCACTTTATCTCACACGTCCTTGCTTTCTTCGCCGCGTCCGATGGCATTGTCAACGAAAATCTGGTCGAGCGATTCTCGAACGAGGTTCAAGCTGCTGAAGCACGATGCTTCTACGGCTTCCAAATTATGATGGAGAACATCCACTCGGAGACGTACTCCCTTCTCATCGACACCTATATCAAGGACCCTGTACAACGCGAGTACCTGTTCGATGCTGTTGAAACCGTCCCTTGCGTCAAGAAGAAAGCCGACTGGGCGCTCAAATGGATCTCCGATCGTCGTTCGGCTTTCGGAGAGCGACTCGTCGCTTTTGCGGCAGTCGAGGGCATCTTCTTCTCTGGTTCCTTCGCGTCGATCTTCTGGCTCAAGAAGCGTGGCCTCATGCCGGGTCTCGCATTCTCCAACGAGCTCATCAGTCGTGATGAGGGCATGCATACCGATTTCGCTTGCTTGCTTTTCTCTCACTTGAAGAGACGCCCCCACCCTGACAGAGTTAACAAGATCATTACCCAGGCCGTTGCTATCGAACAGGAGTTCCTCACTGGTAAGTTTACGTTCCTTAGTCACATCTCGTTGCTTACCGTTCCTCCAGATGCACTCCCTGTTGCACTCATCGGTATGAATGCAGAGTTAATGTGTCAGTACATTGAGTTCGTCGCCGATCGCCTTCTCGTCGCCCTTGGCTGTCCGAAGCAGTATAACTCGGCAAATCCGTTCGACTTCATGGACATGATATCGCTTCAGGGGAAGACGAACTTTTTCGAGAAGCGTGTATCGGACTACTCGAAAGCTGGCGTAAAGACAACAACGACAGATCCCTCAGCTGCCGCTGCCGCACCTTCGAATGAGAGATCATTGTGAGTCCCCTTTTTGCAGTTTATCCGGGATTCAACCTGATGGGCGATTGCAGTACCGTTGACGAAGACTTCTAAGTCTTAGGTTGTGGAGTCTGGACTTCCCATTGCTCTTCGATTGTACTTTCGTGCGACGGTATTCTACATGTGTTTCGGGTCTCTTAGCTAGATATTCCTTGTATACCTGTACTGTTAGCTTTGCATCAACACCATAATTTAATGTACCAGCGTGCCCCTATTCTGTATGGTTGATCGGGATGGAATATATTATTTTTACATCGAAATTGTCCGCGTATGGTAGAGGTCGAGGGTACAGCTTGACCTTGTATAGACCATAGGAGTCATGCAAAATAATCGACATGCATGATTCAGGGAGGATCTTCTGTGCAGCGTTGATATATATGTCCATGCGTACGTGGGGTCAATGGGCCCTTCCGCGTTGAATTTTGGTAGATGGGCATCCCCAGTGAATGGCGTAAGTGCTTGTGCACGACAACAAACCAGTCTTCCACGCAGCTCTCAACGGTCTTTCCGCGACTCTGTTGACTTCCCGGCCTCTCTTTCAGCCTGATCGTCACGCAGCGATGTAATGATGTATGCAACCAGAACGAGATTTGCGGCGACAATTGCGGTTATAGCAGCAAAAGTAGAGTTGCCTGGATGGCAAAAGGACGTTAACGACGCGAGTGAGAACAGTGTAACGTGAACGTACCGCCCCACAAGTATTTCTCCGATGCGAAATAGGATGCAATTGGGACAATACCAAGAGACAGGCTGAAGATGATGAGCTTGAGGAGCACTCCCCTGATATATATAGGTCATGAATAGGGAACCGCAACGTATGAACGAACTTTACCCTTGTTCAAAGGTCTGTGGAGGTGCCTCTGAGGAAACTGTTGCTGCACTCATATCGCAAGGCCGAAAACGTTGAATCTGCGAGCGAGTGAGCTGCTGTGTGATGAGACGAGGTGCCACGGACCGCCGTTTCCGCACGGCTTCAGAGTCGATCACGACTCTCGGATGAATTCAAATTCAAAGCCAGTATCACTCAAGGAGCGCAGAAGAAACGATTACAGATACCTTCTATCGTATAGAACACGATGGTCAGTCCCGCGATGCATCTATGGTACAGCAAATAAAGATGACGGTTGTAGGAGTGACAACGACCAATACTCGCACATTAACAATTCGGTGTATTACCACCTCTTCGACTCAATCGTCAATGCATACCTCATTGAACACTGCGAGCTCTCACCGCAAACATCGCGCACCATTGGTCTTGTGGTTTCGTCTCAATGCCAATTCTTTTCCCCTCTATCGTTCCCTGAAGTATTGGACCTCGGCCTTCGCGTGAATCACCTAGGGAAAAGCTCCGTCACATATGAAGTGGGCATATTTCGAGAGGGTAGCACAGAACCAGCAGCGGTTGGGGGCTACACACATGTGTTCGTCGATGCTGAGAGTAGGAAGACGTCTCAGATTGGAGGGCAGATGAGGGAAGGCTTGCGAAGGTTACTCATTCCGTCTAAAAGCGGGCCAGGATCGAAGTTATGATGACTAGTTGCACACATATTTTTTGAGGAGGAGATGTACAAGTAGACGCATGGATTCGTGCCAACGCGCAAATAATCAATTCACACGCGACACGTCGCTGTAAGCGATCAGACGGTAAATCCACGCGTTTCGCAGTCACCCCATTCCCGTCAAACTCGGTCACGCCCAAGTGGCTGCACTCATGGCCGTTAATCCTGAGAAAAGTGATCATCCACAATTACCGCGTGTCCCATGGTATCGGAGACTGGCTCTCGATGTCACGTCATCGGAGTGGGACATCCTCGCTCTCTCAACCGCGTTTAAGTTGCTCCTGTTCCCTGCATAGTGAGTCTGGTATATTCCGCACCGGTAGAAACACTGGACACACCGCGCATTTTCCATCTGCTCGCTTTAGTCGATCTACGGACTTCGAAGTACATCGCAATTGGCTCGCCATCACGCACTCGTTGCCAATCTCAAAGTGGTACTATGATGTACGCGCCGCATTGCGTTTCATATGAATGTCAGTCACTTACCTCACCTGAAGACCACCTCAGAGTGGAGTAAGTGCTTCTAAGATCGCTCCTAAGACCTAAGCATTCTCACCACCAAGACTCAATCCAGCTTTGGACTATCCGCCATTCTTTGCATATTTCGAGAAAGTGCTGTCCATCCCAGCTTCTATTATTGACCCAGGGATCGTGGACCTTAACAACCTCAACTACTCTGCTTGGACGGTCGTTGCGTATCAAAGAACAACCGTCATACTCACGGAGCTTCTCCTAGCAGCCGTTCTGCTAAAGTTGCTTGATTTCTATCCGTCTTGCATCGCCGTCTGACCTTCTTTGCCAGGTTTGTTCGCGGAGTGCCAGATCCTCATATTCAACGACTAATATCTGCTTCTCTCTTCCTACATCCCGGCTTCCTGATCGTGGACCACATTCATTTCCAATACAATGGCTTCCTATTTGGCATCTTGCTTCTCTCTATCCTGCAAGCCCGTCAGGTACTCCCTTACACTTCACTAATATTGGCACAGCTAAATGCCGAACTCATAGGGAAACCTTCTGGCCAGCGGTTTCTTCTTTGCGGTCTTACTGAACTTCAAACACATATACATGTACCTCGCCGTTCGTACGTTTTTACTGCTAGTACGACGTACTTTCTGATTCGTGTCACCTCCAGCCAGCCTATTTCGTTTATTTGCTTCGCGCTTTCTGCATGTCCCCACAGGGCAGCATACTCCCCAACAATTTTTTCGCACTTGCCAATGTGGTAATACTGGTCTTTATCGCCTCTCTCGGCCCCTTCCTTCTCATGGGCCAGGTTCCCCAACTGCTCTCCCGACTTTTTCCGTTCACACGAGGGCTGAATCACGCATACTGGGCGCCAAACGCTTGGGCATTACTCACAGCAGTCGACCGCATTCTTGTACAGTGTCGGTAGTTGTTATTTTTTCCATGGAACTGCTGCTGATATCCCGTGATTGGATCCTCTTAGATGCCAAGCGGTTTGGGGCTAGCTTTTCTGTTGACCCTTCTGGCGTGTCGTCGTCATCGAGGGGACTGGTCGGAGACACCTCATTCGCAGTCCTTCCAAACGTCAAGCCAATCCACACGTTCCTCATTACCATAAGCCTTCAGATGATCTTTCTTATCAAGCTCTGGCGGGTTCCGAAATACAAATCGTTCCTAACTGCTCTGACGCTCTGTGGGTACACTTCCTTCTTGTTTGGATGGCACGTACACGAAAAGGCTGTTCTTCTCGTCCTCGTCCCACTGAGGTAGGCGTGTCCACCTGTTTTCAAACAGTTACCATCTAAGTACCTTAGTTTGCTGGCGGCTGAGAATCATGCATATTTCCGAACCTTCGTGTTTGCCAGTACCGCTGGCGTGGCATCTCTCTTCCCTTTGCTGTTTACCCCTGCAGGTATGCGCGTACTCTTCTCTCAGTGCCGTTAGCCAAACTGACCTTGCTGAAGAGCAAGTAATTCAAGTTGTATACTCGCTTTTGTGGGCGATCATGGTCTTCGGCCCCCTACAACAGCGCCTATACGAGTAAGTGTTCTTTAGTCGACAATTTCGGCAAGCTAATGGCTCGCTCCCTAGATTCCCTCGTACCCTTCCGGGCGTCGTTATAGGCTTCTTAGAGACGACGTATCTATGGGGTTTCCTCCTCCTCGAAGCAGTGGTTACATTGTGTCCGATCCTTGCGAAGCATATCACTCAAAATCCTGAGCAGTGGGAGTTTCTTCCCCTCATGCTGACTAGCTTATATTGTGCTGTTGGACTCATCTGGGCTTATGCTCGTTTGTCTTTTTTGTATATCACGTCGAAATAGCACCTATGGGAACACATATGGGATGCCACAGACTAATTTACTTTTTCGCGATATGCACAACTACAAAAGCGTCAGGTGTGCTAGGAGGATAAGTGGGACCATTGGGCTTACCATCCTCATCTTCTAATAAGTGGTCCAACCCAACCTTCTGTCCCCGTGCGTGCTTGGCACTCGCCCCCCAAACCATAGCGCTATCAGGGAATTGAGTACTTTGTGTGGGCACAGGAAATTTTGGAAAGCTCACTATTTCAACTGCTTCGCTATCTCTTTGTGAATAGCGTTGCAGAAGTCCTCCACCGAACATTTCCCACGTCTCAGGACCACTGGCGCCGAGTAGTCCGGTGCCAGGCCTCTGGGTTTGGTGTATACACGAACTAAATCCAGTGCTTCCCACATTTTTTCGATGAGCTCGTCGACGTTGAGCCATTCGTTAGAAGAAATAGGGACGCTATTTGGGATCTTGTACAGCAGGTCTAGCTCTTCGATTGATATAGCATCGATCTTGTTCAACACCTTCACGAACGTCAGAGGGCCAAAAAATCCAAAGTGAGAGCATCCTCACGTAGATTGCTGGAATGTACACCCTAGGGAGATGTGAGTTGATCATCAACCACCCAGCTACATGGTCAATCCATACCTATTGCCTTCAATCACGTCAACCAGATCATCTGCCGTCGCCCCAGGTTGACGGATCGCAACGTCAGCATTATTGATCTTATATTCACTACATATCGCGTGGATTTCTTCATGATCAATATTCGTCAGAGGCACCGTGTTCGTGATGGCTAAGCCGCCCTTGTCTTTCTTTCGAACGATAACGGCTGGAGGCTTCTTATTTAGCCGAATACCGAAACCCTCCAGTTCCGCCTCTATGAGCTTCTTGTCTCCGAGTGGCTTGAGAACATCCAGGACGATGAATATGAGGTTGCAGGTCCGTGCGACTGTGGTCGGCGACCTCGAGATTTCAGTCGGGATCAAGCCTGTGATAGGCATTCGCACCTGCAATGACTACAGATCATGAGACGATTTAGCAAGAGTAGCTTTGGCTAGTGATCTGATGCGTACCTTGCCGACCCCTACCTCTGCCATCATTCGCACCCTCGATGATCCCGGCTGAGAATGATCGACATTGATGATGTATCAGGGCTCGATAGATGGAAAGAACCTACGAAGATCAAGGATCTGGATCGGTGCGCCATGTACTTTCAAGGTTCCTGGCACGGTAGTGAGCGTTGTGAAGTCGATAGCGGAGACCTCGGAGTGTGTGCCCGTCAGTTTCGACATCAATGTTGACTAGAAGTACGGATGATATTCGGCTCTTCGCACTAGATACACCTGAATTAAATACATACCTTGCCAACGGATGGGAATCCGACGAATCCAACTGAAGCTACCCCGGTTCGGGCAACGTCGAATCCAACACCGCTGCCACCACCGCCACTGCCTGAAGGGGTGGCGATGAGTTCGCGTCGAAGTTTAGCGATCTTAGCCTTGAGCTGGCCCAAATGGTAGCTCGTGGCCTTATTCTTTTGTGCTTCAAGTGCCACCTAGCATGAGAATGGGATGCCAACGACTTTGCAAGCAAGAGCATACTTTTGGCCTTTGGAACAGTGAGAGCGCGATATGATTAAAGATCATGAAGAGCATACCATCTCATCTTCAATTTCCTATCGCCGTACCATTAGTATAACGAGGCCAGAGGACAGACATCCTTACTTTTATTTTTTGTACGGTGGTCATGATTGTCGTCGCGTGTCTCGAAAAGGAAAGACGGGTTTATGCCATAGCGACCATTCGCGCTTAAGACTTCTTTCCAGCAACCGAACACCTTCCTTCCTACCTCCACCCCGGCTCTCTCCACACTCGACGTTCTCTCGTCTTCACAGTCTTTTATGCGACTGGCCGGTCTCGTCGCTACATCCTGACTCGATTTGAACCCTCTCAACACATACCATTCTTTTGCTAGCACGTCAGAGCCATGTGTGGAGGTCCTGCTTGGAAGCGCGAAATCGTTCCAGATCATAAAGTTTGTGCACATCTTTGAAAGTGGCCTCTATATCTGACGTAGCTCAACGTATTGGTAGTTTGATTTTGTCGATACACGAGAGTTCACCGACAATGGGTTCAGTATGCGAATGAAGTATGTGTCCACTTTGCCTCTGCTGCGCATATATATTGGATGGCGTAGTCCACGTGTCCGTTGGTGTTTAATTACCGCTGGCTTCTTCTAGATACCTGTGGGTATACATCCTCGTGCTCAAATCGTTCCTCGTCTACGTCTCCGATATCTTCACTGCCGTGACCATGTTAAGCACGGATTCCTGGTCCAACAACATCTTTCAGAACTGCAAACAACAACAATCAGGCTGTGTTGCAATCCCTTTCTCCATTGGCAAATGGCTATTCGTTGGCTGCATCATCTTCTCCTTCCTCTTGGTGCGCCCCAGCCGTATTATTCTCGAATGATCAAACTTAACACTTCATGGAAGCTTGCTTATGAAGGGCGGAAGGCTAAGAGAATTATCGCAAGTCGTGACATCTCGTACGCTTTCACAAATGTCATGGCGAATAACTACTATTCTCTCCGTACGGGTATTTCTTGTTTGTTCGGCTTCGTGCTAACCCGCCACTTTTTAGGCTCGTACGATCACTTCTGTTTCTTCGACCATATCCAGCAATCGACGAAGAAATCAGACGATTTTGCCTTCTTTGTCTTCTTCACCTTCAAGAGTACGCATCCTCACAAACCATTTGCAAACATTCCTCACTTTACTCCTAGGTTGGAAGCGTCTTTTCTTCGCCGATGGTCCTCGTCAAGTCATCAACGCCTTGACCTTGTTCGCCATATACTTGGCGAAAAAAAATGACAGGACCCCTTGGTTCAACTTTAAGAAATACTTCATAGGCAATAATTTGATCACAACTGCCCTCACGATATCCACCCTGTTCACCGTCGTCATCTTCGCCGGCTCCATGCTCTTGCTCATCATCGCGGGAATATGCTATGTCCCACTCCTTTGCTACATCAAGGGAAATTTGAAGGTTCGCTTCTTCCGTTTCTCTGTAACGTCAGTCAACTCATTATTTCTCAGGAGTATTGTTGCCACAAGGTCGACAAGGTGAGACACGCGCACATCTAGTTATCGTATTCGTCTTATTCTGCCTAGCGTATATCTGCGATCATCAAGCGTCGTAACAAAGAGCGTATTGCCGAGGCCATTAAACGAGACAAGAAGGAAGCAATGGGCGACCTCTCCCATCTCAAAAACAAGAAGGGAGAACTCATCCACCAACCACTACCACAGCCCACCCTCCCAAATATCTCGATCGATGATGACCTAGCCGATATCGCATCATTGCAGAAGCGCCCTGCCCCAAGCACCTACACCGCTGGCAGCGATAAGTATTATGCCGCCGACGCTACTGCTTCCTATGATTACCCTGCGATGCCAGCGTACAATGGGTCTTATCCCTATTCGCAGGATGCGAACTCCTATGCTCGCCCCAACCCCTCAGGTACTACTCTACATGACGATAACCACTTCTACGAGGACGATTACGGTAGCACGTCGCACCTTGCGCTGGCCGCTGATACCCAACCTCAGCACGACGACTACTATCGCCAGGGCGTGGGGCAGCAGCACTCCGAGCATCAGGGCTACCTCCCTGACCCATACGATCTCTACATTGGACACGCAGTGGGTGGTCAATATGATTATACCAACACTCAGCACCCGCATCAGCCTGGGCCACAAACCTTTGCTAGCCAGCATGCGCACGACCCAACAGATGATGTTAGCTTGGCTTACGATGACGCCCCTCATTATCAAACCGCGCCGCAACAAGGTTATCACCATGGCGGACAATTTCATGCTGTGTAGTGAACATGGACTTTATAGCGTTTTGTATCATAGTCACAGCCACGTACATACCATCGATTTGATTCATCGACGGTCGTGATGTCGTATTAGTCGTATTTCCTTTTTTCTGCTATTTTCCCATTCACTCAGGGCCTCACTTCTAAAATACAATCGCACTTTTCAGATATAGGGCCTTTCCGGCGCGCGTTGCGGTGTGAAATAATGTTTTAGAGTAATGTAATGTTTTTACAGTGAGATCCACAGTGGGTTCGGAGAGTGTCCGAGACTAGACATCTAATAGCCTTTTCATGCTCTGCCAAACCGCAAAGCTGACAGCGTTCATAGGCACGATCTTGAGATATCCAATGCTCAATCCAACAAAGAACCCCTGTGGCCCACCACGCGCCCAAATAGTACGCACGGTCTCTCCCCAACGCAACCAGCGCCCCGGCTGCGTCAGCCCGCCAATTTGCATGCGCCGGCGCACGACCTCGAACGGATACGAGACCGTCTGCGCCACCGCGCCCGCGAGTGCGCCGATACCAAGATCCGCGAGGGGCGTCGCGCGCGGGCGCCGCCCGTCCGGCGAAAGCGAAACGGGCGTGGTGGCAGCGCGCAGGTAGTCCCACGTGAGGAACCCGGTCCCGGCGTAGGGCACGATGCCGACGAGGCTGACGGAGAAGCCGCGGTAGAATTTGAGGAGCGGGAAGGTGTGGAATAGGTCGCGCTTGATCGGCATCGTCGTCGATGTGGGCGGGGCGACGCCTTCGGAGTAGATGAAGCGTGCTGTTTGGAGGAAGGATGGGCGTTCGGGACAGCCGGAGGCGGTGCTGTGGATGGTGTGGAATGCCATGCGCACGCGTAGCAGCTCGAGGGGATAGGTGAAAAAGACGGAGATGGCGCCTGGTAGGCAAGGGTCAATCCAAGCCCCTCCGAGACAGCGACCAGTTCACACACCAGATATGGCACCAGCTGAGAATCGGCGCAGGTTTGTTTCTTGCGCGCGAGTCGGCATTAGTAGCTGCGAACGCGTTAGAGGGTAGGGCGGAGAACAGATACATGGGACGTACATTACGGGCTTCGTCGTACGCTAAGAATTTGATGCCAGCATAAGGGAATATACGCAAGAGCGTCGCTGAGTGGCCCTGGAAGAGCCCTACGGTTCCAGAGTTTTTGTATATCTGAGCCCCAGCGCGGAAGGCACCAGTCCATGTACCTAGCGAACGCATATATCGACAACAACGACTCTTGTCGGCTCAATGCATCCATTATATCTCGTGTTGACACACCTGCATATTTCTGATATTCAGGATTCGACGCCTGAAAGAGGATCTTGACGCGGTCAAGTGGGGCAACGACGGTCTTCGCCTGGAGAACGTGAGCTCAAAAAGGACTAGTTTGGACAGAAGGAATGTTGTTCATACGACACAACCAGCAACACCGCCAGCGACGCCAGAGAGAATCACTTTGTCCGCGGCTCGAAACTTGGGTGCATCAGAGCTCATTCGAGTTAGAGGCGCATACGCAGGGGGGTCCGAGTCGTCTATTACGAGTCCCAACTCGATTGCGAGCCTTAAATTTTGCCCAGTTCGGAGCTCGGATGGGATCCGACTGGGGAGATAACCCTTATCACACACAAAATAATGATCACCGTCATTCTGCCATCTCGTGACAACCGGAGTTTACCGGACACTTTACAGTAAACACTGGAAACGCTGGATAACAGTGTAGTCGACACCTGGTAGAAGCAGGGACTCGGGAAAAGCTGCGTCACGGTTAGGATATGCCCGGTCACCATCTGGGTAGCAACGGTCGAGACAGTTGGCGGCTTGGCTCATGGCTTTGCTCGTGACCAGTCTCTGGATGCTAATGTCACCACTGCACAGCAAACAGCACTACTGCACGTTGTTGCAGGCCTTTCATCTACAGCCAAGCGCACCCTCTAACCGACCCAGTGACGGGACGGGGAGCTCAACTAGTATCACCCGTTGTCCTTAGCCTTTAAATTGGTCATGGCTGGCTACTCCCGGGTTAAGCCTCCTCAGAGTCCTCACGATAACAATGACGACCTATCCTCACTTTATTCTCGCCCCTCCATCCAGAATAGCCCCGACTGGCCTTCCATCGAGTTGCATTCCCCGGCTCTCTCTGTCCGAACACTCAACCAATCCGATGGCGGAACGTATCGCGATAATATTTCGTCGCTAGCGAATCTTTCCAGTAAATACACAGATTCATCGGATCGCGGCTCTGTGTTCACTGCCAACATGTCGGCATCGCCCTCCAGCAGTCGCCCAAGTACCCCAAGTACCCCAAGTGCCAGTTCCCGTGGGAAATATCAAACCCTGTCATTAGAAAGGTCAGGAGAGTCTGGAAGGAGAAGGAGTGGAAGCTCTAGGCAATATCAACCTGGGTTACCTCCCCTCGTCCTCTCGTCGCGCAAATCGACTATTGGATCAACTGTGTTTCAAGACGACAGTTCCTACCGAAGTGTCTTCATTACTTATTGACAATGTTAGCGAGGACCTACCCCGCCAATCTGTGTTAACCAACAAAGTCTTAGTCCCGCCTCTCCGGAGTACCACCCCCGGGTCCTCAGCTGTGCCCGTTCGCCATGGGCCGGTTCCTGCAGGCATTGTTCCATCTCCCTACATGATTCACCTTTCTCCAGGGCACGCTCGTTCCCAGGTTGGAGCTGGTCGTACGTCTACTCTGGTCTCCCATGCACCGCCTGCGTCTTGGGTTCCACCTCTCGGTAGCACTCCCTCGGGTAGTGCACCGGTTCCAGAGGTCTTGCGGCGGATAAAGAGCCACCCAAAGAAAATGGTGACGACTGTGGGACAGCATCGATCAGTAGCTATGCCAGCACTGCCAGTGACGAAACCCACTGCACCACCGCGGGAGCTGCCTAAGTCAACACCGGTCCAGCAGCCCACGACCTGCTTGGCGCCGCAAAGCTCTTTACCTTTGGAGGGCGTGTCCACTAGAATGACATCTATCCCCTCTCTTCCTGAGGCTCAGGACAAGCTGAAAATTCGCACGGCACCTACACCAGCACCTGCAGTCCCGACCGCGCCTTTGGCATCACCACCAGCAACGCCTCTGGCGGCAGCACCGCCAACGCATGTTGATGATATGACTTGTGTACCTGCTCCAACATTACGAGAGAGGGCTTCTTGCATATCCATCACCAACGATCCTACTACGGGGCGATCGCGACTACCAACAATTGTCGCAGAACTGGAGACTTCTCGGCGCGCTGTTCAGGCATCAGTCCTGTCGCCGACAAATCCGGAGCAGTCAGCAATCGACACACCACCGAGTAGGAGCAGCTCTTCTACACCTATCGTCCGTCAAGATAGAGCTAGCGTGGTGCTGCCTGGTACCAGCACACAGAAGCGCACAGATCCTAAGTCAATACCTGCGAGTCGCAATTTCATAGGAACTACAACTGCGATAGCTCCCGCACCTACATTGAGGGCAACAAATGCGACTGCACCGATTGGTAACATCACCGTCCTCCCTACTCCAGTAGCGCCCAACGGCTCCCCCACCGCTCCACCTAGTAAGGCTTAGAACTTATACAATCGCCCCGACCGCTAACTCCCCTGCCAGAACCAGCCCCGCAGATGACTGCTCGGTTGCCAGCTTACCCGGTTACGCCCTCCAAACAGCAGCAACAAACTGAGCCAGTGACGAGCTCCCTATCGAACAGCGATCATGTTACGATAACTCGTCGCAGCGAGACTGGAAAGCCATCATATCATGGTTCTCGTACAGAGGCTTCTGGTATGGTTTCAGGAGCGGAGACGCCCCAAGGCAAGCCCAGAACCCATTATAGCGCTACTGCGCTGCGCCCAAGGCAGCAGGTTGGTAGTGTAAACGTTGTTCATGGGCCAACACTGAAGAGTAGCACACAGCGCATCATCTCGAGGATTAAGACAAAGGATCTCATCAATCAACATAAGCTGCCACCTGTGACGCCTTCTATCGCACCGTCCGTTGAGGGCCCTGCTTTGTGGAAATCCCCCATATCCGAGTTGGTCACATCACAACCGACTCCCACCACACCCGACCTGAACCGTATTGACGGTGGTATAGAAATATGGGATGACAGTTTCTACGATCGCCATGGGCCAACACTGAAGAGTAGCACACAGCGCATCATCTCGAGGATTAAGACAAAGGATCTCATCAATCAACATAAGCCGCCACCTGTGACGCCTTCTATCGCATCGTCCGTTGGGGGCCCTGCTTTGTGGAAATCCCCCATATCCGAATTGGTCACATCACAACCGACTCCCACCACGCCCGACCCGAGCCGTATTGACGGTGGTATAGAAATATGGGATTACATTTTCTACGGGGACAAATATACATGCCACAATCGCAGACTGTTAGGTTGCACTATATACCAGAAGAATCAAACTGTTTGGGCTGGTGCACCGTGGCATTCTGTCGTCTTGTCAACCTGGCGCATGCTGTACTATCTAACTAAACGGTTTCCAATCACATTTTCCATATAACCCATATTGACTTAATCTCATACTTGGCGCTGTGACGTCCTTCACTTAATTACCATTGAGGTATATCATCTCTAAGTGGGTAGATTTTTCGTCGGTCCTGTAGCTCACTTGGCATGAATAAGTTTGGTGGTTGGGATGGCGTAGAGTGGTGGCGTGCGGCTCGCTCAGTATAGTGGTTCGAGCCGCTGCACAGTTCGTGTTATTGTGCAATTGCGGGAGATGTGTGGCCTGTATTGGAAAGGTGTCTTGAAATGTCGTGTCATCTCCGTTATCGTTGGGTTTGTTGAGGTTTTCTACAAGTGCCGCGAGCCACGACAGCGGGCGCCCGTGGCCGTGCCACGTAAGTTAGCTCGTTTGCAGCGAATAGTTCTGTGTAACATGAACACAAAAGTACCGTATAGACTGACCACTACGTGGTCAGGACGCCATTCTTACAGAGTCATTCTTCTGCCTCAGTGTCACAACGCACGCACAGGTCACATCGTAACAGGGGTTCTTTTACATGTCGAAATGTCATGGAGGTAAACGTACAGAAAAGAATGCAATATCGATCACTTCTGCTCCCGAGGTTCTACATATATCGCACCAAGTCAGCGAGGGATGAGATAGAACCCAATAAGGCAGAAATGGTGTCACTTACGCGACCACTGCACGTTCAAGATTAAGCTGTCGTATCCACGCCCATGCATCTTGTCCATCGCGCGCTGCGCCACTGCCCGCTCTTCAAAACTGACAAACGCAAAGCCCTTCCCAATGCCGGTGTCACGGTCGCGGCCGACATAGACGCGCACGACACGCCCAAACGCGCCGAACAACTCGCGCAAGTCGTTCTCTTGTGTGTCCTCGGAGATGTTGGTCACGCGAAGAGTTGGGAGGTCATCGCGTGAGCCGCCTGGACGTGACATCGACTCGCCAGGGCCACGGTTGCGCATCGACGGCGGAACATATTTGCTTGGGCCACCTGCTGCCGGTGCGGCGGGAGGCGCGGGGGCATCCGTATCCTCCTCGCCTGCTAGAGGTGTCGTTTCTAATAGCAGATTGTGAGATCGATCTCACTAGCGCAGCAATATCGTGACGCACCAATGCTCTCCAGCCCAGCAAGCGAGTCTTTGTACGGACACTTTGCTGTGAAATGGTCGCCTTTACAAATCCTACACGCAACCTTTCCAGCACCAGCTTTTGATAAGCTAGCCTTCAACGCCTGTTGTTCTGACGTATCCGTTTCAGCCGACTGCTCATTCATGGGTGTTTAATTAGTTTTAGGAAGACGTAAAGTCGCAGACACTAGACCTTGTTTCCTGGGGTGAGCTTAAGGAAGACCATTTCACCGACAGTTGTTGTGGCCCTATCTGGACCAGGCTTGTTGCCTTTTTCGAGTCCAAACTTGGCCCATGTTTTTCGCTCGGCCACAGCATGCTCTACGAGGGATTTTTGAAGAGTTCTCCGAGTTCTTCTTGTGATCTATTTCCGGCGTGAGATACCTCACAATTGAAAGGAATCGACCCATGACACACCTTGATCTTTTTACCCTCATCGTTGACAGTATATTCTACCGTTGTCCGAATCCCGTTTTCGTCAACATAGTCTTCGCCTTTGGGTTGATCTGAACAACAATTAAGATGCGAAGAAACAGACGCGAAAAGGTGTACTGACCAAGATCTTCGACATCATCAGCCCAAGAAGTCTTTTGCACACTTTTCTATGCATAATTATCTCCTGTAAACACGAAGAGAAAAAAGAATTAGTGCGCACGTAGCAGCCATCCTGCGTTATAGTGAGAATACGAGCAGCAGACAGTGATCGGTCCTTGCAAACTTTTATTTGGCACTGCACGACCCAAAAGGCGCATTACGTAACCAGATCAGCCAGTCGTGAGCCTACAAATATTACGTTTGGTGCTTTTGTTTTATCTCGGTTCTTACAGCTTGAAATAGCTTGAAAACATCATGGCGAGTCGAATCATTGCAATACGTCGTCGGATGCTAATCCTTGATCAAAGATACGAAGACAGACCCGCGAGCGTCGTCAATATGTTTATGCAAAGTCCCTAGAGACCCGCGAGCGACAAACATATGAGCGCAAGCAGTCGCTTAAAGATGCTCTAGCAAGCGGAAAGGCACTGCCTACTGAGCTCAGGAAGCAGGCGCGCGACCTCGGAAAGGACTTGGCATTTGACGAAGCCCAAGCCGGTTGAGTTAGCACAGTGCTCTACTGCTGGTTACTAACGAACCTTGGATCCGAGGTAGAACCAACAACACACATCGATAGCGAGTATTCGAGAGCGGGAATAATGGACCCAAAAATTATTCTCACAACATCAAGAGATCCCAGCTCTAAGTTGCTACAATTTGCCAAGGTCAGACATAGATGTGTGCTCAAGGTTGCTGTTGTTCACGTGTTGTTTCACAGGAGATGCGCCTGGTATTTCCCAATTCCTTCCGGATTAACCGCGGTAACTACGTGGTGAAAGATCTCGCGGAGGCTTGCCGTGCAAATAACATCACAGATCTCATTGTACTTCATGAACACAGAGGGACGGCCGGTATGTGTCCCGCCCATGTTTGCTTCTATCTCCTCTGAGCGCTTACATGCTTAGATGCCATGATCGTATCTCACTTCCCCCACGGCCCAACACTCTATTTCACACTTCACAATGTTGTTCTCCGCCACGATATTGAGTCGTATCGGTCTTCCACCGTCTCCGAACAGTACCCCCACCTGATCTTCGAAAACTTCAGCTCAAGGCTGGGAGAGAGGGTAAGGGACTGTCTGAAATATTTGTTTCCCGTTCCCAAAGAAGATAGCAAGCGTGTCATGACCTTCTCGAACGAAAACGACTTCATCTCATTCCGGTGAGAGATTCTACTTGTTCTCGTCGAAGGGCAGGTTCGAAAAGTTGTATCAAGGCATCATGTCTTTGTGAAGACGTCATTCAAGGAAGTCCAACTGGCGGAAGTAGGGCCACGATTCGAGCTCAAGCGTGCGTCTGATCACTTCATTATGAACCACTAATTTGACCCCGTCATTCCCCCAGCTTATGAGATTCGCCAAGGCACAATTGAGCAATCTGAGGCCGAGCGAGAGTGGGTTCTCTCGCACTACACACGTACGGCTAGGAAGCGGAGCGTGTTATCCAATCCTGCGGCATCTCGCTCTGACAATGATGAATCGGAACGATCCAGGCCATCCAAAAAGCGGTCTCACTGACAAGTTACCCTTGCCACAAAAGTATATAACTGTTTGCTGTTCCGCTCGTGCTCAATAGCCACGACTTAATCTACTGTAAGCTGGGCGTCGAGCGCAGCAAAACCTTCGAAGAACGAAGTGAAAAAGTCAATCGCATGCTGCACATCGTGAGACCCGGCGGTCTCTCTGATGGAGTGCATCGAGAGCATTCCGCAACCAACATCGACGGTGCGTAAGCCAAGTTTAGAGAGCATGGGACCAACGGTTGATCCGCAAGGCCTTGATGTTTGATTGAGTCACATATATATGGAATGTAATAGAGAGGCTCGGTGACGTACATATCATTGCGAACTTCAAATTCCTGTACCTTTCCGCCTTTCTTCTCGAGCAATTTTTTGGCCAAAAATGTACCAATAGCATCGGTAGCGTAACGCTGCTTAGCATTGGTCTTGATGATAACCCCGCCATTCATACGAGGCCTGTGATTATCTTCGTGCTTGCTTGAGTAGTTAGGGTGCACGGCATGACCCATGTCTGCGGAAATAAGAAGTGATTTGGCTATTGATTGGGCGAGCTGCCCAGGGTCCGGGGAGAGTCTCTGCAGTAGCGAAGGAATAAGGGAAGACTCGGCGCCAGTGGTGGAGACTGAGCCGATCTCTTCATGGTTGAAAAGAGCTATGCAGTTGACGTTCCCTTCGAGAGGAAAGAGACTAGACGATGCGCTTTCTGACAAGGCCTCGACGGCAGCATATCTAGAGGAAGTAGCTATGGGTAACAAGTGTAGTTTGAGGTAAGATGCTTACGAAGACACCAGGTTATCCATCCGAGGGCTGAAGATAAATTCGTTGTTCAGACCGCCAAGCACAGATGGTTGTGTGTCATAGAGATGCCTGTTTACGCTCAGTCCAGGACTTTCCATGGACAACGAATTGGGTACCTACAGCTCAAAATCGTGGATTTCATCGGGTTTAACATTGAGCTCCTCTGCCAATAGAGAAAGAAGCGCTGGGTGGTGGTTATTCTGGATGCTGGATGCGGTCTGGTGATTATTGTCGCTGCTTTGCACTTTGTCCTTGGGAGCATTCAAATCCGAGGCGAGTAGCCCAAGAATCGGGGTAAACTCTGTTTCCGTGTTGAACTTGAAGTTATCGGCAGCACCCCTCTCGACTGAGACGACCCACTGAGTAGGAGTCAACGAATGTACCAACGAACTTACGATGGATTGCTAGCGTGGGAATGCGAAGCAGAGGCCGGTCTATCTTTATCAGTCGTGAACTGAAGGTCGAACCTGTCTCAACGACCACGCGTCCCGCAATGGACAGATCGCGGTCAAACCAAGAGTGCCATATGCCACCTCCATAGGTCTCTACACCTACTTGAAGATAACCTGAGGCGGAGCGTTTAGAGATGGGTCTGATCTAGTTACGGAGGGCTTATGTGAGTATGAGCCGGATTCGGACGAGATGAAATGTACTCGGAGGTTAGGACTGTCGACGTGGGTGCCCACTATAGAGACACCGGACCCAGGTCGCCACTTTTGCGGGACAGTGAAGGCGAGCAGCGAACTCTGATTTCTAATTTGTTAAGGCATCAAGTGAAATGAGGAGCTCGATGCCAGATAGACAGACAGCGTAGTTTACCTGGTGAAGTAATACTTGCCTCCAGCCTGCAGGTCAGCCTCCCAGTCATCCTTCTCTCTGATCTATGTTGGTGAAACGGCTGAACAGGCATCTTCGGTGGTGCGATAAGCGATGGCATACTTTTTTGAAACCTGCACTTTCTAAGCGGACAGCGGCATTGTGGACAGCGTGGAAGGGCGTCGGAGAGGCGTTCACATATTGTACGAACCGAGCAGCGGCCTCGGGTGTTGCGGCGGCAAGCATTTGCATCTGGATGGAGTTGGTCACAGTAGCACCGATGGAGAACGGGCCGGCGATCTCCCTCTCACAGTCATGGTTCAGTCGTATTCGAAGCACGGGCCAACTCAGGTGAATATCTGCACATACACCTGCAATTTACTCCTACATCTATCTGCAGGCATTTGGTCTTGTCTGTAGCCCATCATCTAACTCTGTATATGACGGTAAGCTCGCCTACGTCCCAGCACTCGAGGACGTGCTTGTTTGGGATGTCAAAGCGGGCCGAATGGTGTGTTCTACAAGAGTCGGTTCCGTGCGATGTACTTATTTCTCAAAGGTGGCTATGTGGCACGAAACGGGTCATCGTGCAGAGGTCACCTGCATTGAGCGTTCACCGAAGGGCGATGTTTTTGCCGTCGGTTATGCAGATGGTTCCATCAGGCTCTGGGACGCATCTTCCCGGTCTGTAGTCGCGACGTTCAACGGCCATAAGAGAGCCGTCACTGCACTCGCTTTCGATGATGCTGGGGTCCGACTGGCATCTGGTTCCCAAGACACTAACATTATCCTATGGGACGTAATTGGGGAAACTGGCCTTTTCCGGTGCGTGATCTTCAAGAGCGTCGATTTCAAGCACTGAACACGGGCACAGGTTGAGGGGTCATCGAGATCAAATCACGAACATACGCTTTCTCTCTAAATATCCCACCTCCACCGCGTCTACGTCAAAGAGCACTACCTCTTGGCTTCTCGTTAGCTCCTCGAAAGACACGTTCGTGAAGCTCTGGGACCTCTCTACACAGCACTGCGTACAAACAGTTGTCGCTCACCGAGCAGAAGTGTGGTCCCTTGGCCTGAATCCTGAACAGGATCTAATCCTCTCAGGAAGCAACGAAGGGGAGCTAAAAGCGTGGAAGATTGAGCCCGGTGCTCTGTCGGAAGGCATCAAGGAGTCGGAGAATGGAGAGGTGCGTTGTTGTCTGGAAGTGAAGTTTATCATTACCTCACACATCCTGTCTAGCTGTCGAAAGCAATACACCCTGTTGCGACCCTTCCCCTCGCTTCGCCTCATCGCGTTTCTCAGATCGCTTTCCACCCTACGCTTCCGTATATTTTCGTTCAATCAAATGACCGGTCTGTGGAAGTTTTCCGTGTGCGAACCGACGAAGAAATACGCAAGAAGCACGCTCGTAGGAAAAAACGGGCAGACGCAAAAGCGGCCATGGGTAAGGCCGAGAACACCAGCGCCGTGGCCGACAACGGACCTATTGAGAAGGTTGAACTTGTTGATTTATTTGTGCCATACTTGGTTGTACGCACTACTGGCAAGATCAAATCCTTTGCGTTCCCTGAAGAGGCGCGTACGAAAGATGCCTTTCAGGTAAGTTGCCACGTTTCGACGACTTGAATTATGTCCAACATCCACACTCACAGTTATTCTTCGCGTTATCGAATAATGCGATGGAAGTGTATAACATCCCTACCTACACGAAGTCAAAGGAAAATACTCCCGAGGCAGCTCGCCTTTACTCTCTTGACCTTCCCGGACACAGGACAGATGTCAGAACCCTCGCGCTAAGTTCTGATGACGCACTACTGGCATCCGCTTCGAATGGTAAGACCTTCGACTTCACCGTTCTAAGCCTGGTAAACGCTCCCTCAGGTTCACTGAAAATATGGAATACGCACACGACATCCTGCATCCGCACGCTCGAATGTGGGCATTCTGTGTGCAGTGCCTTCCTTCCTGGTGACCAATATGTGCGTATTGCCGTCGTGTCTTTGGTGGGCCGCTCTCACAACTTTATTTAGGTGGTCATTGGGACCAAAACTGGAGAAATGCAGATTTTTGACCTCTCGTCGTCGACCCTAGTCGAGACCATCAAAGCGCATACCGCGACCTTATGGTCCGTACATACAAGACCTGATCAACAAGCATTGGTCACCGGGAGTGCTGATAAAGATATTAAATTCTGGAACATTGAGTGGAGACAACTAGAAAATGACTCTGTGAGTATGTTCACAATATTTCATCCTGGTCACTATATACTCGCCCTAGAAAAGGAAAACTGTATCTCTGGTCCACACGCGCACTTTGAAAATGACGGACGACATCTTGTCTGTCCGATACAGTCCCAACGGAAAGCTTCTGGCAGTTGCGCTTCTCGACTCTACCGTAAAAGTGTTCTATCAGGACACACTCAAATTTTTCCTTTCTCTCTACGGTCACAAGGTAAATTGAGTGCAATCATTATTTTCAGTTAGCTAACATCTATGTTTGCTTTGAAGCTACCTGTTCTCTCCATGGATATATCCCACGACTCCAAGCTTATTGTGACTTCATCAGCCGATAAGAACGTCAAGATCTGGGGGCTCGATTTTGGCGACTGTCACAAATCTATATTCGCGCATGACGAAAGTGTAATGCAGGTTGCATTTGAAAAGAAAAGTCATTACTTTTGGACAGTCGGCAAGGACAGACTTCTGAAGTACTGGGACGGCGACAAGGTATGTGCGAGACAAACACGGCTATACCGCCAGGCTGACATACGGACATATAGTTCGAGAATATCCAGAAGCTTGAAGGGCATCATGGCGAGATATGGGCACTTGCTGTTAGCAACTCTGCCAATTTTGTGGTGACTGGGTCTCATGACAAGTCCATACGAATATGGGAGAAGCTTGATGAACCTGTAAGGCTTCAGTCTTGTTTCAAATGACATCCTGCCTGACTTGCTTTTTTCTAGTTGTTCCTAGAGGAAGAACGAGAGCGCGATCTCGAGCAGCTCTACGAGAGTGGGCTTGCCGACACACTGAACCGGGAGGATCCTCCCATTGGCAGCGGAGATCCTACTTCTGAGGCCCCTGCGCAAGCTGAGACGACCGACGTCCAAAAGCAAACCACGGAAACTCTTATGGCTGGCGAGCGGATTAGCGAAGCACTTGAACTCGCCGACAAGGAGATTGAGACACATCAAGCGTATGAGAAGGCCAAGGAGGGCTTATCAGAGGTGCAACTGGCGGCAATCCAACCTCCCCCAAAGAACCCCATTCTCGTTGCGTATAACCTCGAGCCAGAGGCATGGGTATTAAGAGTTGTGGAAAAAGTACAAAGTGCGGCGTTGCATGACGCCCTTTTAGTGCTCCCTTTTGGCAAAGTTATGTCGTTGATGGTCTACCTGAACCTCTGGGCCCAAAAAGTGAGCACGTATCTCGACAACTAAAGTCCGGAGGGTCTCATTTTGTTCTCAGGAATGGAATATACCGCTTGTCTCCCGCATATTATTTTTTCTCCTAAAAACGCACCACCACCAGATTGTAGCCAATCGCATCATGCGGACTACCCTCATACCTCTTCGGGGCCACCTTCGGACTGCACTCCTCCGCCAAAAAACGGCGATCAACTACAATCTCGCTGCGTTGCAGTTCATTCGCCGGCAAAACGACGCTCAACGAACAGCTCAGTTTTATGAGGAAACTGGTTTAGACGAAGAAAAAATACTCGCAAAAATTTCCGAAGGTAAAAAAAGGAAACGAGTCAACGTATAGGGTATGCGTTTTGTACAAACGAATTCTGTCGTACGTATTGGAAGGGTGATGCTCCAGGCACCAGCGGATAGGTGATAGAGCTGTGCCACCGACATTCCTTACTGCTCGGTTCTACGCCTTTGGACCCCACAATTTCTCCGACCTAGCGTGTATGTTCAGAATGCGGCTCCACCTTATGGTCAATATCAACTTACCAGATTTCCGGCTCCTTGGACATCCTCATCTGTACTATCATGGTTCCTACGTCGAGATCCCCAAGCTCTCTAAATGCGCCCTTGGTGAGATCCACGTGCTTGGATCCTTTGGCACATCCGGCACATGTGTCAACAACTCGGACAAAGACACATTTGTTCTTAGTGCTTTCACATACTAAGACGGTTGAATCAGCACAAAAACATCGCACTCATCGCCGGTCAACGCCACCCACGTTCTAGAAACTGGAAACACTGGGGCCTAGACGTCCACCCCTCTCTGGTGAGCGCACACGCAAAAGAACTATCCTAGAAGCATGATCGTGAGTTTTACGACGTCTACCGCTTGTATAAGGTCTGGTCTTACCGTCGGGGCCCAAACTGAGTCCTTCCAGCAGCTCGGGTTGAGAAGGTCATGGCCAGTATACCTTGTGTTAAATCAGTTGAAATATCTCCTTGCACGGTTGTATTGCGCCCACCAAGTTATGGTCACTTTCTCAGGTTGCCCAATGCCTTTCAGACCCTTGAGAACTTTCGTCACTATGGGGTCCAAGATAGATTTGAACTTCGAGATTGATTTCGCGGGCTTGTGGACTTTGGGATGACTGGGGCCATACTTATAGGAGAGGTTGGAGATGTTGACAGGTTGCCAGCCATCTCTGGGATCAAAGTTATACCCGCTTTCCAATGAGTGGGCTCTTGAGTATTTGAGCTCTGCAGCGGTTGGCGGTGCCCGCTGGTTCGGCAAGTACGAGGCCGAGGCAAGATAGAGGGGAGCTAAAAGAAGGACAGTGACCAATGAGTATAAGCTCATGGCTTTATGTCGAGTTATACGACAAGGTGATAATTTGGGATAGAAGATAGGGCGGGACGAGACAAAGGCTTGAACTTGTTCACAACGCGTCGATTTTCACATCACGTGGCAACAGTTATAACATCGCGTGACTTGACTAGACGAGGATATCTTGCTCTTTGCAATCATGACGATCTTATCTCGCTTAACATGTCCGACTCTTCCACCCCGAAAGACCGTCCTCACGGGCTAGCAACTGACCTCCTACATGCTGATGACGAATTGCACGGACCAGAGGTGTCGCCCTCTATCTCTGTCACCACTAGTTCGTCCTCTTCCTCTTACCCTGATACGTCTGGTCATCACACATCCTGGGCTCCAGGCTTCAGGCAGACTGAATCTCCGGAGTTCACCGTTCAAGACTACTTAGAACATACAGAACTCGTTAGAAGCTCAAATGTTCATGTTTATTCCCGTATTTCGCAAAGCGTAAGTACCAGGGTAGAACACGTTCTCAGTAAAATTAATGTGAGTACACACGCCTTGCTCGACGAGAAACACCGAGTCTCACTCCAAGGGAGGTAGGGCGGCTACGCCACCACTTACGGATCTGGTTTGGCTGCTTCATATGCTGTACGTCTGTCCAAGTACATCGCTTCCCGGGATTTCGTTACATAATTATCACCAGGTCCTCACCCTTCTCCAACCTCGTGGGATTGCCATCAGAGGGGGCTATTTTGGTGTACATCAGGTTATCCAAACCTACGGACGCGATAGAGGCATCAAAATTGTAGACTGGGATGACGACTTCGAGGGTATCGATCTTTGCTGGGTTGAAACACCAGTTAATCCCACGGGGGAGGCTAGGTCGTACTGAAACCTTGAAACAAGGACGTGGCATTTTCTGACTGTATGCACCGCTCACAGGAACTTACAATATTACGCCGATAAGGCGAGTCCGGGCTCAGAGTTTAACGCATGCACTGATCGTTTAACATTAATGTAGATCCACTCCTGCGGTGGACGTCTAGTTGTAGACTCAACGTTCGCACCCCCACCTCTCCAATATCCCTTCAAGTTCGGAGCGGATATAATATTGCATAGCGGTATGCAGACATGTGTCTCGCCCATCGTTTTTCTCAATCAGTCATAGCCTCTAAGTATCTGGGGGGGCACTCGGACCTCCTTGGCGGTGTCCTGATCGTTAAAACTCCAGGAGAGTGGGGGAAAGTATGTGCCTTCCTAGTTCCTAGGTCACTCTCCCTTATGCTCTATACCCTAGCTCCAGCTGGATCGTATAGCTCTTGGAGGTGTTTTGGGCTCCTTGGAATCATGGTTGCTGCTGCGCTCGTTACGAACACTCCACCTCCGTGTCCCACGGCAGTCCGCCAACGCCACTGTGTTAGCTCAGTGGCTGAACAACATCGCATCTACTCCCAAGGGCCAGTCGTTTGATGGTGTCATGGGTGGGGTCATAAAGAAGGTGTGGCATTCGTCTCTGCAAAAGGAAGATGCATCAGGGTGGTCTCCAAATCAACAAATGGAAGGTGGACATAGTCCCACCTTCGCAATTTTGGTACGTTACTAGCACCAAGTACACCGGTGTGCCAATGCTGAGCCGAATTGACCGTCTAGCTTGAAAACGCAGATGTCGCCAGCTCCTTGCCTTTGTCTCTAAAGGTTTTCACAGTACGTCAGCTGATATGCCCTGAGATTCTCTTAAAGACAAGCCGCCTATGTGACTAGGCTGCAACAAGCCTGGGAAGCGTTGAGTCTCTCATCGAACAACGCGCCCGGTCTTCCCCTGGCGAAGATCCGAGGCTCGTTCGCATTAGCGTCGGCGTTGAAGATGTATCTGTGTGTCTCATTTCACCGTCGTTGTTGGGACCTTTATAACATCTGCGACAGGATTTGAAGCAAGATCTGCGTAACGCACTGCAAGCCGTGGGCCGGGTAATTACTTCAGTATTGAATTGCCAGAATGTGGCCCTAATACTTCTGTTCAGAAAGGTGCTAAACTGTAGAATGTGCTTGGGGAGCCTTCCTTGTAAAGTACGTCAGGTAGCAAATTCATATCATCGTGTTGGAGGCACGTTTCTACCAAATATAATCCCTACGCCCTTCGCTGTCAGTCAAGGACAACCTCATGCGAGTGAGACAGGCCGTCGAACGCAAAGGCAAGACAACTGCTTCCCGCCGTGACAACTAATCTGGAACAAACTTTCTGGTCCAGTTCGACTATTTCATAACCAAAAATGCATGTTAGAAACAGGTCAAACACAGAGTACTACTGGCACAGCGCTACCCTGAATATGGAACATCGAAGACTTTGTCATGCACATTGATACAGAGGCTGGACTACGCAGAGCATGCTGCTAATCAGGTCAAGTAAGGCTCGCTACGGGTCTATTGGTGTTATGGCCAAACGTATCCGTCGTACATGCGTCACGAACTTTGTGGAAGTGGTTATTCAGTACGTAGCATGGGCGCTCATACGAACATCTCCTAAAGATCAAAAGATATCAAGGGGCCATCTTTCCACGAGTTCTATCGCTGCTTTTCACGATACAGTCTCAAGAAAGAGACTTTATCTTCCCAACTCAAACTCATTTTCTTAAGCTTACCGAGCTGGGAGATCAGGCTGGCGCAAACGGCCGAGAGTGTGTCTTCCCCTACATCGCCAGTCACGACCTCGCTTGCCATGAACAATGGTGAACCAGGTGACTCGGCCGGGGGAAGCAGACGAATTGACATAGTCAAAGGTCCCAAGGTTGACGCCAGAGAAAACACATGGAGGAGCGGATTCAGCGCCGACGGAATGGAATGAGACAGCGTCGGAGACAAAACCGTGGGCGGATCGTAGCTGTAATCGCGTCGAACTCCAAATCCATAAGACGGGACGCAAAAACGTACCGGACACATAAAACGAACACCTTATATCCCTTGACAGGGACGGCACGGTCTTTGAACACCTCCGCGAATCGGAGCAGGCCTCGACCATTGCTGGTTGTGCACTCGGGGAATACTACAAGGGGACGGGTTGCCTTGCGTCGAATCTCCTCGAGACTAGAATAATTGCCACTGGATGCATCCAGGGGCGTATTTCCAGTTGACATGATCATACGCAGGAGAGATGTTTTGCGAAAGCCAACGATGTCCGCTCGCCGAGCAGCGCGTCGCACGGGGGAACTGATCGCGGCGGAACCTGTACCCGTCTTTCGCCCAGTTAACCGCGTCTCTGGAGACGCACTGGGCTGTTCAGCTGGAGTAGAGCTGACGGGAAGCACAAATATCGGGTTGAAGCTACCGTACGCAGCTATTAGCCCGTACACGTGTCATTAAGCATGGACAAAGACCAACCGAAATGCTAGCCATAGAATCTCTATCCACGAAGACCAGTTCGAAACGATAAGGTCCCCGGCACCAGGTCTCCATGATCCGTTCGACTCGCTAGATCGCCTTTCATTCTGGAGTCAGTACCCAGTTTCAGTGAAAGGGAAAGGCAAATACATACCCCCGCTTCCGCGAAACCTGTTCTACGGGTATCCACCACACTCCCAAGATAAGCAATGTTAATCTAGACAGCGGCGCCGTAAATAAATACGATACGATGTTATGTATCGGTGGAATAGGAGTCTGTCCTCGTGAGTGAACGTCTTCACAAATAGGGTGGAGCCTCACCAAAAGAGTGCACGCGCCTGAGACAAGGACAACGTAGAGAGCAGCTATGGCCGCAACAAGGGCAGTTCGAACAGCTCCGACCACATACAAGAATGGAAGAGCTATCTGCAAGGGCGAACTGGACCCTACGGGTGGGACGGGAGTAAGGAAAGGCTACCGTAAGTGAGTGGCAGCGCCTCGACTCAAATTCGACACTGCACGCACTTGTATTCCAGTTCCCGGGTCCTTCGGGGAGAGTTTAAGAGTATTTAATATGGGAATAGCAGAAGACGTACTCGGAAGGCGGAATACTTTTCCATGAAGATGGTCTGCAAGACTCGTACACAACTCGTATCGTACGCGGTCGCGGTAGCAGCTTCCGTGCCGATTCTCACGTGCCCGCTTCTCTCACCCCAGACTGCGACCATGACAAGTGAATCTAGTGAATCTACATCGACACAGGGTCACCCTATTAGACGCTGCATAACCACCTGTACTCGCCACTTCCGAGGGCTTCCTATTCGTGCAAAGGTCAGTCTCTGAGTCCCGGTGTCACTATGTATCTGACATCTGTCCACAGCTCCTAATTCTCGCAGTCACCCTGTTCAATTGCGGGCTGATTGCCATTACCATCGTCCTTACTCCAGCTCGAATAGCTCAAGGATTTTATGACTTGGGTCAGAGGATTAGGGTCCATCCTTTCGGTTGGCTGCTACTTGCAACCCTCATACGTTCGTCTGCTCTGTGTACACGCACACCACACGCCCTTCTTAACATTGTTTTCCAGAAATTGCGTCCTTCCCGCCTATGATAGGACATACGACAATGCTTAACTTGGCCGGGTTCACCTACGGCATGAAGGGGTTCCTAGTTGCCGCGCCTGCGTCCTTAATTGCGTCAGCTGTTGTATTCCTTGTCATGCGCTACCTTTCCAGAGGAGGGTTTCGTTCTTGGTCTCAAAAGAACGAGAAATGGCAGGCTTTAGAAGCAGTGATCGTGAGGGTTCTATTATACATCTAACCCAGGCAGTTGGTCATCGAAACCCACAGGATGCCAAAGGACTTCCCCTCGTCATTCTTATCAGAGTGTCCCCTTTCCCACCATGGTCGTACTCGAATCTCCTATTTTCTGTGCGTCAACTTCTGCTTGCATTGACGAGTCGCTAACGGAGCGTCGACTACGGCTCGCTAGTCCATACAATCTGTGTCCGTCTGGCAATTTATGGCAGGCACTCTTTGCGACTTCCCGAAATACGCTCTTTATGTTTTCGTTGGTTCTCGGATGGCATCGCTCTCCGATGGAGAGCAGAGAGGGCGCATGGACACCCGTAATTGTCACGTCGTATTCGCTGTGAAACTGCTCCTGACACTCCTCCAGAAACCAAAGTAGTGAACAGCATCTTAATTTTTGGGGGTTTTCTGATTGGTGTTTTGGCTGGCTGGTGAGTCTTTTACATCGAATGCGACACACCGCATTGATAAAGTCGTAGGGTCGTGTATGCGCTTGTGAAGCGTCAGCTTGGGGGAACATCGCCCAAGGTAAACGAGTTGCCTTCCGAAGACACTAACGAGGACGCCCCTTTACTAAGCAACTCCTCCGAGTCACTTCACGAGGCAGTCTGATCACACGTGTCCAGACCGCGCGTGAAAGGGCCGGATGTCTGTTGTTTTCATGGACGAGCCGTATGGCCATGTTGTTCCTGACCATGGCCTCTTAGGTCCGTCCCCGTTATTTGTATGTGTTCTGTAGTCTCATCTTTTATTGTGTTTTCGACCTCGCATCCGGCTCCCCGTTGGTCCACCTTGTACCGTTTCGATTTCCTGTTTGCTAAGCCTCAACATGCCCCCTCCAAAAGAGCCAACACCCATTCGCAACCCTCTCTCGCGGTTTCGTTTAGTGCTCTTTTCTGACGGATCCTGGAATAGCCTTTTGGAGGCGGGGTGATAATTACCCATTTCTTTAGCCTGTGCACCTATGTGAGAAAGGGACTCGTTAGATCTATAGAAAATCTACCTCTTGCAATTGCTTCTCCCGCCTTTGCTTCTGCTTCTCGAGCATGCCCTCTCGGATGCGTTTAGAGGCCTTGTCCCGTTCTTTCGCACGTACAATCTTCTCACCCTGTCCGAGTTTTGAACTTCCAGCCAGTTCTAAGATGCGGCCTTCCAGGGCCTTTTTCCGTTGGGCAGAGGTGAGATTAAGCTCCGGATTTAATGACCCAGAAAGTAGTTGCGTATGTACTAAGCGGTGCAGCAGTGCGTCATTTTGTGCGTTGGTGCTATTCGGTGTTAGCGACGCAAATGAGATGGGACGGTCGTCACTCACAGCTCGTCGTCTTCGTCTTCGTCTTCATCATTTGTGTCCTTTTCTCTATGTTCCAGTTTCTGATCGCTTAGCCGGGATACCTTCGAGGACTTGAAGGGGGTTAGGGTTGTAGTAGCACGAAAGCAGGGCATGAACATACCATGAAGGCCCTGCCCTGCGCTTTTGTGAAAGAAGCCTCCGATGACTTTGTAGCAGAGCCTGAAAACACGATTACATCCGGGTTTTGAACGGAGGTGCTAGCTGTGAGCAGATGGTCGTGAGGCTGAGATTTCCCAATTGTTGTTAAGGATGGCGAGCACACCTTCAAGAGGTGTCACTTCCCCCGCGAGAGAGGGTGACTCCGATCCGTCGTCTTCTATATGCGTGTCACTCTCGAAGCCAGACCATCGTTCTGCAGAGTCAGAAAAGTCGACCGAGCGCGATCTCCTCGCAGTTTCACGTTTCGCTAGTTTGGTGGCTGACACAGAACCCGAGGAGCACTTTCTCTTCTTCTTGTTCTCTGGAAGACCAAAAGAGTCCAGAAATTGCTGCCCGTGGGCTTGCAGAATGTTGAGCAAACTTTCGTCAGCGATAGCCATTGTACACAGCAGTGAGGGAAAATGCCTCCGTGCCCAGATCTTGGTGCGGCCCGGACTGGACTCACGCTCAGCCAACGTTCGGCGACTGCGTCATCACCTGTGCTGCAACACCGCAACCCAACGCTCTGAACTCTAGTCTAAAGTTAAGCCCGATAGCCATGGCGAAGAAGGACCAAGAAGGTACACATGCGAAACAAAGTCCCTTTGTTCAGCTTTCTGAAGAGGAGCAGTTGCGCCTGCTCAAGCAAACTGGTATTCTTGAAGAGGTTCCAGTCTCCGGCCAAAAGCATGAGGCTAGTCCGACACCACCACAAGCAAGTGACGACGACAATGAAGATTACCCCTTGGCAGAAGAGATCTTCGCGGCGACAACGTTGTTAATTCCTATGTCGTTTTTGCTACTAATGATGTATATGTGAGTACCTGTTTCTACGAGATCACACACTATGAATTGAAGGTGATTGTTAGCCTTATACACTTCCAGTACGGCCAGAAACCATCTTGGGATGTCATAACGGATAGAATGCTTAGCAGTGTCCCTAGTGAGTGTCAATTCATTACGAAGCTGCGGGACTTGCTAACAATGAATGAATCAAGTCCTCGCGATTTTTATTTTCTACAGTGAGGATGGCCAAAGGTACCCTTAGAGGTGTACGCTAAGCAATTCCTAGCAAACAGATACAAGCACAAAAGTTGGGCTCAAGCCGGCCTTTTCGTTCTTTCTGTCGCATCGGGGACGCGGATGATTTACCAAGTGAACCACAGCAACTGGTTACTCAACATGCAGCAGGTTTGTTTACCCTGTTCCGTGAATACAATTCCGGCTATTAATGGCCCTTTCCAGTGCCCGCCGATAGGGACTATCTGGGTCTACACCGTACTTCAGCTGGATCTTGGCCCTGCAGTCGTAGCCCTTTCTACTGTAGGCGTCTGGGTGTGGTGGACGGGGCAGCGACTGATTTTCGATTGAACGCTGACCATTGGCACTACTATTTCCGCCAATGCGCCATTTCAGCACAGCACAACCAACGATCGGACCACGGTTGGTCCGAGCCAAATGTGTCTAGTGATGTTGGTTGCACAGAGTACCGTAATGGAATCTAATGGACATAACTGCACAATCTCACCTAAACGATCTACAATAAGTTGCATGTGGCTATTCATCGACAACCTCGATTCATCATTTGTGTGTATTGGGATTGCTATTGAACGAATGATAACCGTATCTATGGGGTGACTGATTTTCTGACTGCACGCGGAATCGCTTCCACGTCAAGAGGAGCTCGCACGAATGGTTGCTCATTAAGAAGCTTTGCTTTCCAAGTAATAGGTTAACAGAGCTGGCACCAGCCTGACGCACTTATATTGCCCTCAAGAAGCAAGCACAGAAAATCATCGCACTGTTCAGACAAATCTCGGTTCCAAGACAGAAGATAATGTATGACAATCGTGATAATAATAGAGGCAGATTAATGCATCATGAACCGAAACAAAGGTTTGTATCCCCACGAATACTTGGCACGAGGCTCATGTAAACACTTCCATCTCATCTGAGGCTTGAGGGTAGAGCGGGAAGACATAATTCAGGGAATTGCAATCATTCATTTATGCCCGATGATACGCCATCGCGGGTTGGGAGCTCGGACCCGCGAGGCACCTTATACGGGCAAAAGGAGGGGGGTGTAGTGGGAAGCTCGGATGACCGAAGCCTGGCTAGTCGCAGAGACTTGAGATGACCCGATGGCAACAGCTCAGCAATATCATCTGGGACCAGTATACGGAACATGCAGCAAGCCAACGGGTCAGGCGCCATCCAACTCTGACTCCAAAAGCTCAACTTTTCCCTGAGGGGTCAAGATTGTCAATTTACCACATGGGAGAAAGAGGAGTGTACTAACGTGCCACGATCTCGCATGGCCTTGAAGAATATTTCTTAGATTTGCTAACTGTGACTTCAACCGTCCACTGAGTCGACGGCCAATGTTATCTCTGTGCTTATCCAGACGCTCAGTAAAGACCCTATACACCCTATCGTCACGGGCAAAGTAGTATGGCTGAGAGTGATACGATAAGATACCTTACAGCGCAGGTGGCAGGTACGTACCGGGATAGGTTCCCCAGGAAAAGATTCCAGAGCCAAGTTCCAAGCCGCCATCATTAACAGGTCAACTGTGGCGTTTGATATGCTGGTGCAGAAATGTAAGCATGGCCAGACTCCACGCATGACAGACATGCTCACTAGTCTTCCAAGTCAGCAATCAAGGGTGCCTTCCCAAGAGCGCGGGTCGCTACGCGTTTAATGGTCGATCGAGCGACCTCTACAGGGCGGGCCGAGGGACCTCGTCGCAAAGCAGTTCCGACAAGTTTCACCTGTTCTCGAATCCAAGTATCACCCTCGCTCATCACGAGGGTCTGCAGAAATGACGCAAGGAGGTCGCTTTGCGAGCTTTGAAGGCCGTAGTCAATGGCAACCTTCAGGCTGCCACCTGGTTCTAGAATGAGCACAGACTGCGGATAGTAAGTATAGACATGCATATCGCTTACGGAGTGAGACTAAAAGCGACCTAGTTTCCTTTTTCGCAAAATCGGCTTCTTCCAGATGATTGATATAGCGAGAGAAGGCACCTAGGAGGAGTATAGCTACTTCGTGATGGGATCTCCCAATGCGCATTGCGTGAATGAGAGGCGTTACACCGCCTGAAGGGCGAACGAGAGCCTAAGATTTTACTTCGTAAGTTGCTCGGAGAATGGGCAGCGGGAAACGAACGTGAAATGCGCGATCTCGAACCTCCATTAGAAACATGATATCCTTATTCTCGACGGCGCGCATTACTTCCCATGACTTGCAGATATTTCAGACACGAGACAATTGACAAACTCTGTTACTCACCTCCGGGTCTCTCCAAGGTTTATCTGCTTTGATTGACTTAGCCATAGAGAAGAACCGCTGAAGCGGGCTGCTTGGTGGTGATGCTCCACTAAAAGGCGCCTGCGGCGAGGAGGGTGGTGAGTTGGTAATTGTGGTCGCCATAGCTTCTCTCAGGGCGTCTGTGCTGTGAGACGCATCTCGAACGAGTTGTGTTAGAAACGACTTAGGGGCTGTGAGATCAGCCTCTCGCTGAATGACGGCTAGAAACTGGTGTGAATACACGATTGGGGGATAATAGGAGATGATGGTACCAGTAGATGGAAGACTCGCCGGAAGGCATGGGTTGGGAGGTGAACGGCGTCTCTTGGTTGGAGTACAGGGGGTTGGATTCGCGTCAAGATGGTCAAGGATTGCGGCGTGGTTGATCATAGACACGGAGTTCGCGTTGAGATGAGTGAGTCAGCGAGAGTGCCCTTGCCTTTACTACGGTATATGAACTCCACGATGTGGCGAAGCTGTGAACCATCCCAGGGTCATGAAGTGGCCCCAGTACCAATGAGCGGTGTGAAGCAGTGAGCAGACGTACAAAGGTGCAACGTGCAATGACCCAGTCATGACAAGACGCTCGTCACATCGCCACATCCGAATAAACATCGCACGCACAGACACACTGCCACCGTAGCAACTCAGGTCCTCGCTTAGTACGCGTTCCAATTATCCCTCATGCCCAAGACCTGCGAGCAGGCGCGGAGAGGGGATGAAGCAACTCCCTTACCCTCTAGACAAAGCAGTGACCACGAGGCACCACCGTGTAGGGTAGACCGCGAAGGGTCTTTTTCTCCCCTGATCGGTGTACCCTCGCCCGTGGTTGACGACCTCTCTGGCGCTGCACTGTCGACCGAAGGACGTAAGCGCGTGTTCACTCCTCCGTCTTTCGCTCCTGGAGCCGGGTCACCTCACAAGCGGTCAAAGACAATCCATAATGTGGCACCTGGGCAGCCTGAGCTTTCGCACGATGGACATCCCTCTGAAATCGTGATTCTTTACGAGCCTCCTTCTAAGCTCACTTTCACGACTCTGTACAAGCAACTGCGGGCGGTTGACCAGGAAGAGCAGTACTCGCGTCGCCACTTCTCTGCTGCGCTTCATGTTTTATTAGATATGGGCCCCTGCGCTTCAGATCTTGTTTGGCGTCGCGCTCTTTGCGATCTCGATTCTAACGTATCCCAGGCATACAACGAAGACGATGAGCACGCGAAGGAGTACGTAGCGCTTTTCGAAACCAGGGAAATCATCAAGAACTGGGAGTACACGATGCCCAATCTTGACCCCTCGTCGCGTGGCCTCAACGTCACTCCGAAGTTTCTGAAGCTGGTGCAGATCTTACAGTCCTGTCGTCCACACGAGGATTCGTTCCGGGGCATCGTCTTCGGTAGGCGTCTTTATTCATCCTTAGATCAAGAAAGTCTTCTGATTAGCTTCCGTCCTCTTCAAACCGCCAAGTGCGCAAGCGAGCCGTTGCCTTGGTCATGTCTGAACTTCTTAGGCTGCTGGATATTACGGGATTGCGTCCTCAGGTCTTGGTTGGTAAGGACATACACACCGATTTCTTTTCCCAGGTGGGCACGTCATCTTGTTACTCTATTTAAACTGAGCACGCCGGTACAGAACGAGATCTTTCACGACTTCGAAACGGGCACGTATAACCTCATCATTGCCACCAAATGGGCCGAAGATCTCGAGATTTCGCCTGCATCGGTGGTCATTCGGTGAGTTATACTGCCTGTCTGTGCGTATCTTAGCTGAGCGACCTCGACAGGTACGACCTTTTTGACAGTCAGCTCTCTTACGCCAACTGTCGTGCCCGAACGCGTGGACCGGGTTCCCATCTTGTTCACATGATTCAAAGAGGGAGTGATAGCCATCGTCGCAGGCTGCTTCAAATCACACAACTCGATGAGGCCACGGAGACTTGGGTGAACAGTACCGCACGGAATTTGGAGTGTGCTATTCAGCCAGTCGCGATAGTGGACAGTCACGACCCTTACCTGTCCGACAGTGAGGACGAGGACGACAGTGCACATTATATCAAAGACCCAACAACAAGCGGACGCATTCGTATACAAGACGCGACTGGAATCATCCATCGCTTTGCCGCGATTATGTCTTCTGGCGAAACAGCGTTTAGTCATGTGCCCCCGCTTTTCCGATTCGAGAGTGTGCTTGCTTCACAGTCGTCGCAACCCTCGTTTATCTGTACGGTCACGCTCCCTCCGGGACCCCATGTTCCGCCGATGGCTGGGCTACCTTCTGTCTCTAGGACTCACGCACAACGAACGGTATGCTTTCAGATGTGTAGGGAACTTTTCGAACGAGGGTTGCTAGACCCTCAGTCGTTTCCGCGTCCCCCCGCAAAAATAACCTGCCCCAAACGAGTTCCCGACGTTGGTCATACCCCGGACAATAATGGCGAGGATTCCTTGAACACCTCACAATCACAACCTTCTGGCACCAGGAAGCAATCTGGGCTCCATAGTTATCTGCGCAAGAAACCCGCGTTCTGGAGGAATGTGACCGTCTTGAAAACTGCCATTCTCTACCCCACAGTCATATCTGTGCAAGGCCAAGAACTATATGGGCCTCTTGTTCTGCTGACGCGTGCTCCCCTCCCTCGCATGTCAAGTTTGAAACTGTTTGATTCGGGTTTCCCAATGACCATCAACTTGAAGCAAGGAGCTAGTTTTGCTGTCGATGCTGGGCGACTGGACGATCTCTACCTCTATACGATCCGAGTTTATCGGTCTATCGTCAACAAGCCATTTATCTGCACGTTGGAAGAAATGCCCCACTTCTTGGCTCCACTAAAGACGTCGTGGCTTGGATTCAATCGTGAACAAGCTAGCCGTTGGGTAATAGACGAGATAGTGGACGATATACCATGGGATCAAGTCAAACTTGCCGCACAGAAATGGGTCACCGATCTGTCGGCGGAGAATCTCGAAAACTCACTTGAGGACTCAATCATTCAGGATAGGTGGATAGAGTATACAAGGCGCTATTATTTCATCAGGGTTCGACGAGATTTGACACCACTGAGCAAGCCAGTTGACAGCCCGGTAAGCCCTACAGTCCCCACCTTTTGGAACTTAATTCATCTGTGTACAGCGGGAGGCAAAGTACGGGAGTTTCCTAGAGTACTGCAAGGAGCGTCGAAAGGGCTTTGAAGGCCTCCGCGACTGTGATCAACCTCTGATCGAGGTTGATCGTGTCCTCCCGGTCCTGAATAGGCTCAACCCAGCTTCTAAAAATCCGCCAGATCCGACAAAACATCCCGCCAAGTGTATGTAAAAAAACACATATCCCGTATTTCGTCAACTTACTTTCGTAGATCTCATTCCTGAATTATGTGCCCTTTTTACCATCCCGGCAAGGTAAGTTCCAAAGCTCTCAGTCTTTGGCATCCTATATTCAGGGATGCATGCTTTAGCACGTTCCGAACCGCCTTGCTCCTTCCGTCCGTGATGCGCCGAATAGATGACATGCTCCTCGTGACTGAGCTCAATGCCGCCCTCTTTGATCACTCCATCCATGAGACCCAACTACATGCAGCTATTTCTGCACCATCCGCATGCGCCGAATTCGATTACGAGCGTCTTGAATTACTTGGAGATGCTTATCTCAAATACCTTTCTTCCATTTATCTGTTCGTGACGAACCCTTCCCAGCACGAAGGCGCATTACATTCTGCGAGGCTGCGTATTATTAGCAATAGGGCGCTGTTCCTCAATGCCGAAAACGTGGGTTTGGCACCATATATCCAGGCGAAACCGCTCGTCCCAAAACAATGGTGCCCACCAAATTTCACCGTAATCCCGCCGCCTCCTCCCAAGGCGCAAGAAAATACATCGGCTTCTCGTGTGGACAAAGATAACGGTGCGGACAGAGAGGCCGGCGTGGACACTTCAGAGACGCAGGATGCCATACAAGAAGAGAAAGATTGCACGTCACCTGACCTGTCATTAAGAAGTGGAATAGGAGCATCCGAACCTGACGCTGTCGAAACCCAGGAGTGTACTACACACAGAAGCTTCTCCGCGGAATTAGGTCCTCCTCAAGGCGACACCAATAGAGTCCCGATAAATGACGCCGGGAAGCCGAGGCCCGGAAAACTGTCCTCCTCCAAGAAATCGAAGAAGGATGACCAAAATGTACAGTGGTTGGGCGATAAGGTAAACGCCCTGCAACGTCCAAGAAGCTTCGTTTTAATGTACGCAGGCAATCGCGGACGTCGCGGAAGCGATTATCGGAGCGGCGTATATCACAGGAGGGAGCGAAACGGCCCTCAACGCGTCAAAGGCGTTACGCATCGCCGTACCAAGCATTGATCAATGGTCCGATTTCGCGCGCAAGGCGCTGGCCCCGCCTCCAGATGTGACTACCCGATTACAACCGGGGACTATCGAAGCCATCGAAGGATTCATGGGTCATAAGTTCAACCGACCGCACTTACTCGCACAAGCATTGGTGAGATTAAATTCTCTCTATCCTCGAATGGCGAGAAAGCTTAGCACGCATGAATAGACGCATGCTTCGATTCAGGGTTTCGAGATGACCTGTTATCAACGTCTAGAATTTCTAGGTGATGCCATCCTAGACTTCTGTAAGTACGCCCCATGACTTTTGAATTGGTCGGACGACTAAATGAGGTCCAGTGGTTATCCGGCACATCTACGAACGTTATGCGACTCTTTCACCCGGAGCGCTAACTTTGTTGAAGGTGAGATAGCGCCGTTCTAGCACCGCGCGTACTTGACATCGGCGGCGTTTAGGGAGCGATGGTATCTAACCAAGCGCTGGGGGCAATCTGTGTCGACGTCGGCTTACATGAACACCTCATGTTTGAATCATTCGATCTCGCCAGCAAAATACGCGCATACACCGAAAATCTAAAGCGAAAGCGAGACGCCGAGTATGAATTGGCCAAAGAAGAAGGTCGCTCCCCTGGCCAATATTGGATCGATGCTATCCCTCCTAAGGTGCGTCCTCCGCGTACGCCGGATATTCTTCTGACGGGAAAAAAACAACTGCGTTGCTTTCAGGCGCTCTCTGATATCGTTGAATCCGTGATCGGCGCGATTTTCATTTCGGACAACTTCTCGCCTGACGGCGCGCAGAGTTTCTTCGACAAGATCCTCAAGCCCTTCTATGACAAGCATATCACATTACGTACACTGTCCCATCACCCAACCAAGACACTGTTCGAGGTGTTGCAAGCGCACGGCTGTCAGCAGTTCGAAGTCACACGAGAGTACGAGCCGACGGAGGAATTTTCAAATGGATTGTTATGCAATGGTATGCGGCATTTCTGTGTCTAACTAAAATGCCCTCATAATCTATTCAAGTGGTCATTCACGACGTTATTCTGGCATCCGCGGCGGGACCATCAGCGGTATATGCGTCTAAACAGGCAGCAGTTTATGCCTTGGATGCCATCGAAGGAGACCCTGAATTCATCGCGCGTACCTGCGACTGCCGTACGAAGACCCTGGCGAAGAAAGCGAACAAAAAGGCACTGAAGCAGATGCTCGCAAGCTTGCAGGATCAAAGCGAGGATCAGCAGCCCGCACAAAAAAGCTCAATTGTAGTAGATGGCGAAGAGGACGATATGGTGACGGAAAAGGGAGACACTAGAAACAGTCGAGAATGTAGTCCCACGTGATTTTCATGCACGGCTTAAATTAAGGAGAAAGCCCATGGCAAGTTTTCTAGGCGTTGTTGGTAATTACAAGTGGGATGTGGCACGCTAGTGCTCTACTTATGCGCCTCCAGCAGCCTTACGACTGTACGATGAGGTTGTAAGACCAAAATGGACAAAGAAGGCTGAAATATACACATACATCTGATAGTAAGCGGCGAACCCTGGGATGGAGAACCCAGTGAGAAGGAAAATGGCGACCTTGGCACCGAAAGCTGCTTTTGAACCTTCGTAGTTGAATGGCATGTGCTGTATGTACAGTACGTCGAAAGGTGAGCAAAGCAGACAGGTGTGAAAATTTGATGGGTGGATGTATACCTTGTATCCGTGGGCCCCACGAGACGGAACAAAGGCGCGAGATTGAACAATTTGCCTGCGCAGGGCGGGAGTGCGAGCCAAGAGGGACATTGTCAGATTGTGAGCGGTGAAGTTGGTGGGTTGCGTCCGTTGTCCGCTGTCTGTCTGCTTTCGGTTGAGTGGGCGTGGGAAAGCAAACTCGGCGCGTGCCGTAGGTTCACCCAAGTCCGCTCATGCATTGCTGAGTCGCTGGCAATCGCGCACTGTAACGATGGCGTCCCTGCTCTTTGCCTCGTTCACAAATTTCACGCAGCTGCTATTTGTGCAGCCTCCTATTCTTGACGAATACGAAGGTCTAGAGTACTCCTGGAAAATCTTCGTATTTCGTCCCGCACGTGAGTCGCCCCGTCCATGCATGCATCGCGCTCGAAAGTTAATGATACACAACAGTCTTCAAATATGAGGCGTTCTTTTTCGCAGCCGTTATCATATACGGCATGTTCTTCTGGTTCGGAAGTGAAAGCAACCGCACGAGGGCAAACAGCTGGTGCGTCGCGTCCCACTTTATCCGCGGGTTCCGAGCGATGCCTTGCTGACATTCCTTTGACGTGTCGTTCGTCTGGGCGAAACACGCAGGTTGAGCGCGCACATGGGCCTCCTGGAGAAACAGTTCTCGCGTCCCACGGCGGGCGACCTGACCGCGGACGGCTACAGCGATTTCTTCAACTTCTCGACCGGAAGACGCCATATCGCCTCGCTGCACACCGTGTTCACGCTCAGGCCGCGCCACGACCTGTTCCAGCTCATCTACCAGACCGGATGGGCCCTCATTGACCTGCTCTATACCCCCAAAGACGACCTCTCCCTGGACTTCAAGCTACACGCGACAGTTGCCGTTCCTGACTTTGTATGGGCTCTCGTTGTGAAAGAAGAGGCCAACTCCATCAAGAACGAGCGATGGGATCTCGTGAGCCACTCGATTCCCCTCCCTTGCGCCACCGATGGTGACCCTAATTGCGCTGCGCCGTAAACAGACATTCACAAAAACCACCGAGAACCCATCGTTTCCTCCCAATGTGGTTGTTATGAGCGGTAAGCGGGATGGGGGGCTGACACCCTCTACACTCCACTTCTGCACACGAGACCCGAGGTATTGACGAAAAGCGCCACCGCAGAGTATGCCGATGTCACGGAGAGCGTGCTCAAGATCGCGCGGCCCCTCTTACAAGCGCTCAAGGACCCCAAGATTCAGCCCTATTTCCGCTCCCTCACGGTTCGTTTGTAGTTTGTCTCCACATTCCCAAACCAATTATTTTTTCTCAATGCTGCACTCGTCGCGGCGCAGATCACCGACCAGCCCCGTGTTCGACCAAGCGCCGTTCCTGCACACAAAGAGAAACACGTTATCCTTTCTTTGGCCACTCCCTCGGCGACGCATGCCGCCGAATCCGTGCCGCTTGTCTCCGCTGTATTTGATCTTATCGACGGTCTTGAGAAGGTGAATCTCCGCCCAGAGACGAAGAGCAAGCTGAAGAAGACGCGCGAAGAGTTTTCCAAGACGGTCAAGGACGAGGCCGAGCGAGAAGCTCGAGAGGAAGCAGCTGACGCTAAGCTCGCCGCCAAGCGCCGAGCTGAGGAAGAGCGCATCGCCAGTTTGAGTGCCGCCGAGCAGCAAAAGGTAAACCTATAGCACGCCTGCGTTTTCCTTTATGCTCACCCTATATTTTTCACTAGCTTTTGGAGCGCGATCGCAAACGCACTCTTCGCAAGACACAGGGAAAGGTGGTAAAAAAATAATTTATTACATTCTCGGGGCCGTACGACAGACAGCGTGTGTGCTATGGCGAGACTCCCTATCTCTATTCTATCTACTATGACGATAAGATATATCAGCCGACCGCCGTTAAGAGACAGATAACAAAGGACCCTTCTAATGGTCTGGCATCAGCGCGTTTAATAGTTCACCAGAGTCCTGGGTAGGGGACTTTGGTTCAGGCGATATCGTGCCGACCTCCGACGAGGGCGAGAGCACGCCTTTGTCCCCGTCCACGATCGGAGGCGACTTGATCGCGGTATCGTCCGCCTTTTTTCGCCCAGCACCCCAACGATTGCCCCAACTAGCAATCATCTTGAGCAGCCACGATGGTGGAGGTTTAGGCGCTGCCTCACGTTCACGTTCTTCGCGCTCCTCTTCTTCCTCCTCAAGATGGATATCGTGTAGCCCACTTTCCTCGGCTGCTTCCTCTTCTGTGCGTCCTGCCCAGTCTACGAGCGTCTCTTGGCCGTCGAGCGTCCGAAGCACCCTGTCGAACCTTCCTGCACCTGGCGCACGCCGTCCAGTGTCAAAGACACGTGAGCGCATCTCAAATACCTTTTGTCGTTGCGGGGAGATACCATGCCAGAGATTTTGTACGTCAAACTGCGCCGCCTCGTAGGAAAGGGCATGTGTTTCTTGCATCATTGCGTATGCTTTGTCGCGCGCAGCCTCGATTTCTGCAATAATCTTGGTACGGGCTTCTGCACGGGAAAGTTCGGGCTGATGCGCCTCGTAGTCTTCACGAAGGTAGGCATTCATGTGAGACAACCGGGAAGTGAGGACGTGCAAGCAAGCGACAACGCCTTCGAGATGTTGCTCTCGGCGCCGCATGACCAGTAACTGACCACAGAGCTCGACGTCGATCTTCATGTGATGGACTGGCAGTACACGTGACTTTGCCAGCCGCTGAGCATCATCGAAACTCCTTCGCCTACAGTAGGATTTTCATTGAATGGCGGTACACTTCCCTTTGCAAATTTTTTTTGAGAGAACGCTTACCTTGAGATGGTGGCGCTCATATTATGAGTACTCTTCTTAATCCACCCGCCTGTGCTTCGATATGTGGATTCTTTGACCGTCTCGTCGCGCATATGATATATGCTTCCGCTCTTGCTGTGAGAGTCTACCACAGGACTTGTATCACTCCTTGCGCTTCTTGGATCAGACCAACTGGTGACCCGGGAAGCCGTGGATGGCCTCCCGGGCACACGCTCGTTGAATTTCGTCAAGCGCCGTTCGTAGTCCGAGAGATTCGAAGTAGACATGTCTGCGGGGGACGGCGCGATACCGAAATAATTGCTACGGGATTCGGCTACGTGTCCGCATTAATGCACGAAACGAGTGCAAGCAAACGACTTGCAAATAGGTGACACCTGTCCACTACTGAGAATCTCATCTTCTTCGCCATTCCTGCAAAAACAATTAATTGGGTACCACTGTCTTGGCAGTAAAATTATACCTGGACACGACGACTTGGGGTACTAAAGGGCTGTCCCGGTTCCAAGACGAAGAGTCATTCTGGAAGGCCGGGCGGCGGCTTCTCATGCCCCCCTCTTCACTCCGCTTTTTTTGCCGGCTCAGCCTGGGCGGGATGTCATGAATGATTTTTTCGAAAATTGTGTGTGCACCCACCCAGCCCAGGACTCAATCTTGCGCTGCACCCGCTTGCCGCGCCATGCCCTCTCGTTCTCATCACCTGTCGACAAATCGTCCATTCTCTCTGTCTTGTCCCGGTCACGACCACCGTCGTCTTCTCCATCGCTCCATACGCGCTCCTTCCTCTTCAAAGCAAGCATGTCAGCTTGACCGCCCCACAAATATTTCAAACTGTGCAGGCCGTCTTTCGCAGCCTTTGTTTCAGCGAAATGAATAAACTGATCTATGTCGGCAAGGTTAAAGTTTGTCGGTCCAGAAGAGGTGCGCAAGTCGGTGGTGAGATCATCCAGCTTGTTCAACAAGACACGGTGAACTTTGTAAGGCTCTGTCGTACGAGACTTGGAATAAGCCCCGTCGATGACATTGAGGATGTCATCGGTAAGGAAAGGTTGGGTTGTGAGCGAAGAACTACAGAGACGAGAGTCCTGAAAGGCGGAGACAGCCCTGAGGAAGCGCTCAGGATCAAGGAAAGGGTCTTTCGGGATGAGCTGCACGGTAGATGAGCCCTGAAGAAGGCGCACGAGGAAAGAAGCATACATGGCCAAAGCCGAGCGCATACAACTTGTTACGGGTGTTGGAAACTTGAGAAAGAAGAGCGCAAACCACGACAGGATCCACCACTCTTTCCGTTGGCTGTGAAGACGCGAAGCAAGTTAAACCGGGAGAGTGGTGTCAAAGGAAGGGGACAATACCTCGACAGCCAACTGAGGCTCACCGATCTCGGTCAGCCAACGCTGAATACCGCCGACGGTGACATCGCATAGAAGCCCATTCCATTCATCCTGACAAACGCTAAAAAAGCCAAAGAGGGAAAGAGCGGCTTGAACAAGTTTGACAAGTTCGAGAATGGTTGAGTTAAAGAGGTCAGAAGATCTGATCTTGTCATTCATGCGATACATGCTGATGAAGCGGTCTTTGGTAGCGTCCCTGTGGAAGAGGTCATTCCTTCTGAGAGGAAACCGACTTTTGAAATTGTGCCCGCCTAGGTTCTTGCAGAGTCAGAGCCATTCTGCCACTGCAACCCATGCGGAGTAAGTTGATGTTTATGTATAGGAGGTCGCGAGCTTCGAGAAAAACACCACTAGGGACAGGAACGATAGTATAGTCAGAGCGAAAGTTGCCAAGGGATGTGACCATGAGAGTGCCAAGCTCTGTCTTGAGTAAGGTGAATATATGCGCGTGGAGCAGACAATGCAACCTTACACGCCGAGGCCGGGCCCCGTCTTGTTGTAATTCGCGAAGAACTCTATCCCATTCTGCCTTGGCATCTTCGGATTTGAGGGTAAACAAGGGACTCAACGCGGTCACAGTAATCTGTCGAGGACGGATAAGACCAGCTCGAAATAAGGGGGGAAGGGGTGGCCGACCTTATGACGAGAATCGCCGGTATAGACGGCTAAAGTGATGATTGGTCTCGTTCTCTGGGTAACCCTGGGAAGGATTGGTGATCGCAGAGGGGAAGAGAAGCAAACTGACCACTTCTCTACGGCAAATAGTTGATACCCCTTGAGAACTAAGTGATCCTGAACGACTTCAAATAGAGCATTGTTGCCCAGCCAGGCGTGACCGACAGATGGAGGAGAGAGAAACTCCGGGAGGAGATGTGGTGGCTGTGGGGACGAGAGACGCGAGCGGGGCTGCTTTGGCTTTGGGGATTTGTTTGCAAGAGTTGGGGACGACGGATCTGTGTAATGACGAGAGCGGGGGACTCTGACGGCGGGGAGCAGCAAAACATGGGTGGGGGCGGACATGACGTGGGAGAGAATAGAAGTGCGTGCGATCTCTTCCTGGAATCTCGATCAGTTGATACCCATTCCCGCCCTCTGAGTTCAAGATCTCCAACATAATCAATAATGTCGACATACAACATCGACGCTTGGCCACCTCCGTTTCCGATTCTCCTGCTACTCACTTGTCCATGGCCTCTCAACTAGTCCCTCTTTTCCACTGTCCCGTCTGTCCCACCCCGTCCCCTCTCGTCGCACCCGTCACTCTCTTCTGCGGCCATACCGTCTGTGCTCGCCATGTCCTCATCTCCTCGCCGTCGCCTCGTCTCCTTCGTTTGTCCTCTTGTCCCCTCCCCTCGTGTACCGTGTCTCCTTCCAACCCAGCTACTCTTCCCAACATCCCAACATCCTCACGCGTCACTATCTACCCTGCCACGGACGTTCAGTTGGACCTCGACGCCGCTGCCTTTGCAACCATCCCACAGTCTCGCACAGACGTCACTATAAACAAACTTGCTTCCATCGTCCACCGCCACGACCGGCTCTCACGCTCTACCGCGACTCTTGATTCTGGTTCTGGTAGCGATTCAGACTCTGACGACGAAGAAATTTCGGACACTAATACCACTCGTCCTTCCCCTTCACAACCCGGCGCGTCCACCCCCGGTTCAACTTCGATCGTCCCATCTGATGCCTCCTCCTCCTCTTCGATCTCCACTCAAATCGCCTCCTCTCTCGATGCATCGCTGCAGCACCAAGCTCCGGCCCGTTCAAACGCGAGGAAGAGACGGCGAAAGCACCTCCCACCGCCGAGACGTTTGGACTCTCCGGCCCAATCTACCGACTTCGAAAAGGAGTTACTGAACGAGCTCTCCTGCGAGATCTGCTTCATGCTCCTCTATCAGCCAATAACGTCCCCCTGCCAACACGTGAGAACCCTTCTTTCTCATCCTTCCCGCTTTTTCCTCACCCCTCTTTTCTCAAACTTGCCAGACCTTATGTTCGAGGTGTCTATACCGCTCCTTAGACCATGGACGTCATTGTCCACTCTGTCGCCAGGATTTGCCTGGGGTCATGTATTACCAAGATCACCCATTCAACCAGACAATCATCTCGATTAGTATGTCCGCACCCCAATTCACGCATCTCAACTAACACCTTTCGCCCCCCCTTCCCTCCCCGGCTAGTCCTCACAGCCTTTCCAGAGGCCTACGCCGAACGCGGGCGCTTGATCGAGCAAGAAGAGCGTCATGCACGCCTTGACACGCCAATCTTCGTCTGTCAACTGTCATTTCCAGGGCTGCCCATTGTCCTACACTTCTTCGAGCCAAGGCATCTCCTTTCTTGTTCTTCAGATGCAATCGGCTAACGCCGCACAGATACCGCCTCATGCTCCGACGATGTCTCGAGAAACCCCACCCATGTTTTGGGATGATCATGCCACCGTCAGCCGCCGCCGGCCGACCCACCGGCCCTGACTACGGTACAATGCTAGACATTAAGAAAGTTAGGATGTTGCCCGATGGCCGCAGCATGGTCGAGACACAGGGCACTTATCGCTTTCGCATTATGGAACGCGGTAACCTTGATGGGTACATGGTCAGCAGAATTGAACGGTTCGTTTTACGACCCCTTACCTGTCATTAACCCATTCATTCGTCCATACACTACAGCATCTTCGACTGTGACCCCCTCAATTCTGAGGTTCCTAACCTCCCTGACGACGCGCCTGCGATCCCGCCCGCAGTTCTCCCGTCAGTTAACCTCGAAGCCGGCATACTAAACGCCGCATCGGTTACTACGCTACCCTCTAGCTCAAGTGCATTGGGGACCCCCAGCTCGTATGCACAGGAGGTGCAAGGACTGGTGGGCGTATGTCAGGACTTTTTGAACCAGGTCCAACATGGGGGTGCCCCATGGGTCGTGCAGCGACTGAACAGACTGAATCACATATATGGTCCAATACCAACTGACCCAACCTATTTCAGCTACTGGATGGCCATGGTTGGTGCTCCTCTTGACGCAGGCTGGCGTATGACATGAACGATCGCTGATCGACATGACTGCAGGCTCTACCCATCGAAGAGACGGAAAAGGCTAAACTTTTGCCAGTTAGATCCCCACTGCTCCGCCTGCGTCTGGTAGTCCATTGGATCGAGCAGCTAAACAGCAACTGGTTCGTCCGACAAAGGTCCCGGGCGGAGTATCTACGAGATAATCCTGACGTGCTCATTAGGTGGTTTACGAACGGCTGTATCGTTTCGTGACCGTGCCGTTCCCTGGTCCCTGATGCAAGTCAAAAAAAAAAAAACAATGTCTCCCTGTACCGCTCTTTGGCCGCGCCGTCCCACGTGCGTTCGTGCCCCCCTCCTTCAACTCGCCCTGCGCAGCTGTTAGGGTGTTAATATCCGTGTTTGCTTTGTTTGCTTCGAAAAATATAATTATTTCAATATCCTCCATCCCCCACATCTAACCCACCATGTTTACTCATCGCGTTCCACGTTTATTTCTTTTTCACCTATCATAATCTTGGGAATATGTATCTTGCGACATAGACGCTTGCGTAGTTTATGATCAATCTCTGGTGCCGATCTCAAAGGCGCTCGATTTGCGGCAGGGATCGGTGTACCTTCACAACCCACAACAATGGATCCGGAGCATGACGCTCGCAAATTGAGAATGATGGTCATCGTTTTTGTCAAACTAACCTAGTGAGTCCATATATTTGTACACGGTTGATGACTTCGAAACATCTGCTTATTCTTTTCGGACCAAATCCCCCCAATATATCACAGGCTAGCCAAGTTTGTAACCGGCCACGAGCTGCGCGTAACGAAATTATACCGTCAACTCAGCGCGAAATCGAGGGACCGACTCACTACTTCGGATCTGCCCGTATAAACCCGTACTTGGCTATGAACGCGTCAAGCTCCTTGGGACCTCGTGAACCGTAAGGGTATGACAGGGGCCTGGGACGTGGGCCGTCTTTTTTTCCGTCTATCCAGTGCAAAATGGGTGTGAAAATCTATAAAAAGAACTCGGTGAGTTGTCATGTACATATATTTATTTGAGAGAGCTGCGGACCTTCCAAGCGACGTCGAGCTCGTCCTTGCGGACAAAGTTGGAATGGTCACCCCTGAGCGCATCAAGGATGAGCGCCTCGTATGCCTCTGGAATCTTCATGTCAGAGAACCGCCGCTTATACGATAAGTCCATCTCGACGGGCAAATAGTTCATGTGCAGGCCAGGCGCCTTTGTGTTCATCTTCAAATAGACCGTCTCGGAGGGCTGGATGCGGAGGACGAGCTCATTGCGCTGGGCGTTGCTGAAGATGCCCTGAGTGACATCTTTGAATTGGATCCGCACTTCCACCTTGGCTTCGTTCAGGGCTGTCCAAGCAGTTTGTGAGAATCGCATTCGGTGTGTTTAAGGAAACACGAATACCCTTTCCGGCCTTGAGGATGAAGGGCACGCCTTCCCAACGGGGATTGTTGATCCAGAGCGTCGTCGCAGCGAATGTGGGGCACGTGGAGTTCGGCGGCACGGTGTCGTCATCGAGGTAGCCAGGTTTCCCGTTCGCGCCCACATACTGGCCGAGGAGCGTGTCCTTCTGTTCGATCGGCAGGATGGCGCGTAGCACTTTGACCTAATGCGGATGTCGACACCCGTCTGACAAATCAGTCATTGGCACGTACCTTTTCATCACGGACATCTTCGGGCTCGAAGGACACAGGTCGCTCCATGGTCAAGACGCTGAGCACCTGAAGCAAATCTTTGCAAGGACGGGTCAAAAGTCAGGGAGACGCCCGAACGACGCGGTCTAACGCACGGTTCTGCAAGATATCCCGAATGATGCCGAATTCGTTAAAGTAGCCGCCACGACCTTCAGTGCCGAAGGGCTCTTTGAACGTGATCTGGACGTTAGAGATGGAGTTCTTGTCCCAAGCGGCACCGAACGCGATGTTGGCGAAGCGGAGGATGAGGATGTTCTTGACCATCTCCTTGCCAAGATAATGGTCGATGCGATACGTTTCGTCCTCGGTCCAGTGGTCTTTAAGTGCGTTGATAAGCGTGCGCGCCGACTCGAGGTCCTTCCCGAAAGGCTTCTCGACGATGATGCGGTTGACGCCGCTCGCGTAATTGTGTTTTTTGACATGCTGGGCGACGGGAATGAAGACCGAGGGAGGTAATGCAAGGTAAAAAACACGGTTGCATTCCTTTGATTTGTACGCAGACTCGATGCCCTTGAGGTACTTCTCAAGGTTCTCAAACGAAGCGTCATCCTCATAGCCACCTGAGACGTAACTGCTTCGGCTCTTGAACTCCTCGATCTTGGAGGAGTCCTCATCAGGGTTCTTGATATACGACGTGGCGCGCTTGTGGAATTCTGCCTCGTCCATCTTTGTGCGCGCATACCCGACTATCTTGACGTCATCCGGGAGGAAGCCATCACGATACAACCCGAAGAGGGCGGGGAAAGTCTGGAGGAAGGGGGCGAGAAATGAAGAGAGGTTGGGTATAGTGATTAGGAGATGGACGAACTTTCTTCTTAGCGAGATCACCCGATGCACCAAACACTAGAGAACGATGTGTGACTGCGACGCGAACAGGCGAGGAGAACACCGTTACCTATGATGATGGTGTTTTCTCTAAGCACGGTGTTCTCTCTGTGCTCCTCTACTACGGACATTGTTTACAATTAGAGGGGGGATGCTTGATTCATCATCTGTGTGTGTAATGTGTGGACTTTATCTATTAATGCTGCCGAGCCGGTCCGAGCTTCATCAATGCAGTCACCCGACCCCGTTATCGATGCTCTTCGCCAGCTAGCCAACGACCCCTCCCCGAACGATGACCCACCGACCGTACACATCCGCGCAGGTGCTCTCTTCGCCCGCCTAAAGGCCCTCAACCGCGAGGCCAATGCCGCTGCTCGCGAGCATAAACAGGTCACGGCCGACGCGAGACATGACATGGACCAGACGCACCTTCGTCTGCAAAACCTGCTCTACGAGAAACGCCACCTCGAGCGTGAGATAGAGAAGTGCCGCCAATTCGCGTACGTTCCGCCCTCCCCCGTGCCCGTGGTGCCGATTACTGGCTCCATTGAACCAACCATTCTTCGGTTTCGTTTAGCTCCGTCTACCAGGACATACAGATGTACTCGGTCGAGCAGTTTATTGAGCTCTCCCCGCCAGAGGCTCACACGGAAGAGGCCCTGTCAGACGAACATCAGCTCATGCTTAACCGGCTAGGGTTCGAGCTCGTCGAACGCCAGAGGTTCGACACTGAATTTCCAACTGCCGGCGCTTAGACTCATGACGATTTTCGCTTCGCGCGCAGACTCGATCGAAGAGTCAAAGAACTTACACAGGAGAAGGAAGAGCTCTTGAAGTCTTCAAAGGTTCAATCGACCACCATGGAAAGTGTAAAGGTGCAGATTGAGACTCTTCTAAAGGTACGCCTTGTTCGTATCTGTGTGCAAACCTCCTTTATCCAACATTTTTCGTTTAGACCGCGTCAGAAATCGGCAAGAAGGTCGAAGAACTCATTCCTGCTACCCCAATTTCGCCCGATGACACCCATCCGAGTTAATGGTTCACTTCCTGGTCTCCTGTCTCGTTTACTCGCTTGCCCCCCGCTCTTATCGTCCGGTTTACCATATGATTCCAGGGCCCACATGGGCAAAACAGCAATGGACTTTATGGATGCTACTACGTACAACCTAGGACGGCAGAAAAGTGATTAAATAGCTGGGGTGGGGATAACGGAAGAGTTAAGGTCGATAGCCCAGCGGGTAATATGGTGAAGGGAGGGGGGGAGAAAGTCATGGTGGTACAATTCCAGCGACGGTTGCTCACCAAATCAAAATGGAAGCGGATCTTCTACAACGACGAATGAGCTATGGCGAGTAAGAGAAAGACTGCAGTGGTAAGTGATGAGAAACAATAAAGTGGAAATGGGAAAGTGGAAAAAAGTTCTTTAGTCCTCGTCTCCTGCACTGATACTCCCAATGTCGCTCATCTCTGCATCGACATCTTCTTCCTCTTCTGCAGAGGTCTTATTTGCTGCCTCTTTGGTCGCATACCGTTGTACGTATTCTGCGAGTCACGTCGCCACTTAGCCACAGCAATGCCAAAATGGAATGGTCCGCACCTTTGACTCTTTGTTCGTATTCCTTCGGGTGACGCATGAGTAATGCCGCAGCCTCTCCGTTTAGTGGGTCACTTGGGTTGGGGTACCGCAGCAACTGCGGCAAGAACACCTCGAATATGTTGATCATATCTAGGATGTAAACAGTTGGGTGAAGCACAGCAATGCTCGATTGGAGATGACTCACCGAACATCGGCGACCACGTCTGGTTGATAACGTCCAGACAAACAGAGCCGCTCCTATGTGTCACAGATGTGTTAGAGTCGTTCCACAGCATGTACGAATATACCCATACAACTCGTCGATGTTCGGATGGAAGATCTTGTTCATGAAGCCAATACTAGGAGACTTGAATGGATACTGGTCAGGGAGTTCTACATGGATCTTCCAAATTCCACCAGAGAACGGAGCTGGATGGGCCCACGTTCGTGAGCGCGTGCAGAGATAGCGCAGGTGCGGTGTCGTGAGAGTGCGCACTTTCGGTTGGGCCATAGAACCAGACATAGAACTCCTGCATGCTATCGTTCACCAACGTGACTTCATAGTCTGACATTAATCTGACCCCAGATACGGTCAGCTAGGATACTCGGGAACGCCACGGCGGAAACACATACAGCTTCATTACGTCCGTCTCGATGCGTCTCTTCGGAGTGCTGTGGAGGGCGCAGCGACATCAGATAGACAGCGAGACGACGAGCAAGGATAAAGCGACATATCATCTCGTATCAGGCTGCCTATGGAGGGGTGATGTCTAGGAACAAGTCAATGACGGTGAAAGGGAAGGAGCTTGGCGTGCGACAACGACGTGGAAACATCCACTCGTGCTTCCGGTGCCCCCAGTGACCGGGGTCTGCCTATTATTTAAATATTTTATGTACAAAGAATGGTAAATGTCAGATGCAAAAATAATTTAAAATTTTTATACACATAATCGATCGGAGGCGGAGTCAGTAGTACGACCATTCCTCCACGACACAATCCACATCGTATCGCGAACAAGGCCAAGATTTGTATCTACCTTTATTATTTCCCGTGAATCCTGCTTGACGTCTTGGCGCCGGTAAACCACTAATGCCGAGTTCACCGCCGATACTACTTCGTTGCCAGAACGCTCGAATCGCGACGAGGAAAGCTGAACAAAAGCCAACCACCAATGTCAGCCTCTCGGTGTCTCACTCGGAATTGGCATGGAATCCCTGACGTTCTTTTGGAAAAACGGACTTACCGAACCAAAAGAGACCAAAAGCGCCTATCAGGATCATTTCTTCTTGATCTTGTGTGAGAACCTGCCCGTTCCGGTGATGGTGCGTGACGATGCTACGATAGTAAAGCGTATCGGGTCAGCGAAACAAGTGTTAGGGGCACTGATGATGGAGCGCGCGCGATGATTTGATAACTTACAAAACCATTAGGGTACCGATTGCTAGAATCGCCACTGAGGTCTGGGCTAGTGTAAATGCATCTGAGATTGCAATTTGGTATCGGTCATGTGTGTCGCGCTGGCACTGAATCCAGCACAGCGGGTCACGTACGCAGGTTCGCAGGGAGCGTCCACATGAGGAGGGTTCCCGTGAAGACAGACACCAATCCTACAGCAGAACCGGCGGGACCAATTATCGCCCGCTCTAGATGGGCCCTGATAACGAGTGACTCACCAGCTCCCACTGATCGGCGGAGATTGGTAGTAAACAGAGACATTGTATGTAGGGCACTTAGTACAAGGACGATTTACTATGGATGGCGGGCGCAAGAGGTTGTTTATACAAGAGGGCGTCTAGCTGAGTGCAGACTTTATCTGAGAAGGCTCTATATACACATGAGGCCGGCACGCGACTAGCGCACGACGGCGGCCTGATCATTGTAGACGTAATAAACGTGTTCTACGGTAAGTGACTACTCACTACGGCGAAAGCCACGTGTCTGAAGCGCGAAGACTTGTCACACTGTGCTGGGCGTAACGAAGCCTGGTCTCTGTTCGATCCGAGGCGGCTCGCCGTTGACACCGGGCCAGATGACGATTGAGTGTCCGGGCTGGTGTTGGATGACACCACCATTTCCCAGGTTTTGACCGGGTCCCACGAAAGGTGTAGACGGTGTAGAGACCACCACACTAGCTTGAGGGCCCAGAAATGAGGAATATAGGGAGTACCCGGGCTGCCCAGGATACTGTCCGAACCAAGGCATGTTGACGATGTCCTCGTGCCAAATGTCCGTCCAGCCCATGATCTGGGACCGGTTGGCCAACGTAATAAGAAGCAACAGGAAAGCCAGGACTATGCCTCCTATCAGCGCAGGCGAGGCGAAAGAGAGGGACGAGATAGACGCACGCAGGATAAATATAGACCAGGAAAAGGCCTCCAAAATCATCGATTCATAACAAAATGCTTTTGAGGAAACTGAAGTTTTCTTGAGCGTTCAAGAAATTATGAGAAGGAGACACTACACACTGCTGCCGTGGGCCGTCTGCGTCCTAAACGGTCCAAGAGAGTCGCACTCCGCTGCGCCATTAATGTCTCTACGTTTCGAGTCAGACGTTCCGTATTGCAATGGGGGAGCTAGACACCACCAACCTCGCCCAGGCTGCTAAAGCTTTCGGGGGGTCAGTACAATTGGGACCGTACTCATGAAAGCGACTTGCCAAGCCATGATATACTTGTGACGAGAAGGAAAAAGGCATCTATCCAAGGTCGTGACTCGTATAATCTGACGGCACGCGAGGTTAGCGAGATGGTTGAGCGAAGGTGGAGAGACGCCGCGGTCTCGGCACTTACAATATGACAAGAACCGCGATGGTGAATGAGGGGACTACGAGGGAAAACGTGGTAAATGAAACTAAGGAACCGTCAGCCCGCTCAACACGCGCAGGAGCGATCACCGTGCGACGGACATCGTATAGTGGGCAGGAATTGGCTGGCAAAGTAACTTGCAATCCCAAGCACGCCACCGGCCAATAGAAGCACAGTAGCTGAAAGCCAACGTGTTTGACATGATCAACTCTCGAGCTCGTGAAACGGCCGTCAAGGAGTGTGCTCACAGTAGCCGGTCGTTCGTAAATTCCTGAACAAGACCGTCATTTTGAGGGTGTTAAGTAGGTGTTATCACAAGGAGGCAGGAGAGGGAAGGACAGCGGATAGCAGACGGAAGAGGTGCTGCCAACACGCTGCTAAAAGCATCGCCCCCGGTTAGACACGAAGTGATCCTATAGTTTTTACCATTTTTTACCACTCTCTTCATTTGTTCGCCACAAGCGCCTCAACATCACGATCACGTGATCCCACTACTGTAGTCAAAAATACATAGAACATAACCGTGTATTCGTGTAACTTATAAATGTACAAATCAACATATACTAAGGGTACTACAACGCTATATCACTTTACGCGTATAATGCATCATACGTGTCTGTTTTTTCACCTCCTGGGTGAGGCATCACGCCGGTAATAATCAGGCCTGTAGCGATCGGTGGTGCGCGTGCGGGTTGGCCGCTGCTCAGCAGGAATGTACGCCATTTGGGGCTGTCGGCCCTGAGGCGGACGTGGCGTACGCGTGTGCCTATCGCTGACCTGGCGTCTCGGGGGTGCAGCCGCTACCGCTGCCGGTGGTCTGGATCGGGAACGAGAACGGGAAGGACGCGATGTCACAGGTGCTGGCAATTTGCCAGCTTTCTTAGAGCTGGAGCCGCGACCGAACCAGTCGAAAGTAGTGACAGGTGAAAACCAGATGTCCTTGTGACCGTTCTTGTGGTGCTTGAGCGCAAGACCGAATAGTAGCAACAGGAATCCCCAAACTGTGATTTAATGTCAGTTCGCACTGGAGATGGATCGGATATAGAAGAAGACGAACTGAGAATGGCGTTGAATAATGAAAATGCTTCTAGAACACGGTACTGCGCTTGGTATGTTTCCGTCGAAACTACTCTCGTTTAAGCACGAAGTCTCGTGAAGTTTGAAGTGAAGAACTCACAGCCATCTTGGATGGGTGTCAAATCGGTTTGGGAGACAAAGCACTCCACGCTCGCCGATTCTGAATCAGAAGATGCCAAAAACGCGCCAAGTGCTAAATCTGTGTAAGCGGAGGTAACTAGTCTGAGGTTAAGAAGACGCACCAATCCAAAACGTGCCCATGAGGCCCAAACAGCCAAGCTCAATTCTAGTTGACACAGGATTCATGTTGCTTCTCACGCTGAACGCGGACCTAGACACGAAGTGTCAATATGCAAAGAGACGTGGTGTGAAAGGCTACACGTACAGCACAAGGATGATGGCGAGGGTTGCCGATGATACAAATATTGCAAATGGTACAAAACGAGCTGCCACAACGTGTTAGATACGGTGGCTCTGAAGAAAACATGGAAAACATACTGAGATCGGAAGCACTGAGCACGCTCTGAAAGTGTGCTGCAATAGCCAAGCAGATAATGCTCCATAGGAATACAAGAGCTATGATGGACAGTTGACATCCGCGACACGCTCGGAAGACGAGAAGTACGTACAATAAATAGAGGCACGAATTATGTTGAAGGTTGAAAACATTGCGCTCGGCGCCCTCAAGAATGCAAAACGGCGAGGAGGGCGAGAAGGTGTTCGATGGGAGTGAGAAGGACGTCTGTGGGCTGGGCGAGATGAAGAGCGCATCTTGAAATAAGAAAGCACAGTGTGCTAGATCGAAAAATCGTTGTTGTCGTGAGGTGATGGTGTGTGGTCGTGTCTAGTCGTAGAATGTGCACAGTTCAGTGTGTGGAAAGAACACACGAGGAGAAAGTGTGGCTTGCAGATGCCGCACGGTTTTAAGGGTAGAAAATTGTGCGAGCCCATCAACACGTGGACGTGAAGATGCCTCGTGTCGGGAAGCGAGGCCTGGATGCTTTTCTGAGTGGTCCGGCGGCTCGGCTCGGCAGCATGCGCTTGTCGTGTTGACCTTATCACCGCCATCTCCTAGCCATAATCTATCCTTCAAAGCCTACGGTTAATCTCTTTTCCACAAGTTTTTTAAAAGCCATGCTCTCACCGTTACATTGCTGACACAAACAGTGTGATGTTTCCTGTTCAATCATTATGCATTATATCGCCTCTTGGACTTCACCAGCTTCACCCCATCACATACTTCTGTCCGAAATTTCAAGCGACTTAGGGGCGATACGTGGTGCCAAATCAACTGACCCTGCAGGGGGCACTCAGGAACAAAGAAAGAGTGGAGAATGGCGGTCACGATTGCCCAGTGCAGGCATGGGCAAAGTTTTCTCCCTTATCACAAACGCACGTGCAGCGGATGACTCTTCCCACGCTAACATTTCTTTTTTGAGAATCAGCCGGATGGATAAGGACGGCCGGGTGTACTGCATTGCTGTATTACCACACCGGCAAGAGCGGAATCACGAGTGGAAACCATGCATTACACTCCCGAGCGGCAACGGGGTTTAGGCAATGCCACCCTCTTACTGTACAGTACTGTATTACCGCAGCACAAACCCACCCCAAATCACAACCCAAGAGGTTTATGGCATATCCATCACCGGAAGTGCCGCGGATTGGTGAGTGCCGCATTCCGAAGGCCGATTCCTGCTTGGGGAAGTCGTTCCGGTTCCCTAAAAACCTGCCCCCATCGTCCCCATCATTATGCATCAGAGTGACCGCCGACTGTGCAGTGCGCTTACTTCTGTGCCCCTCCTTGTGCCCTTCAATATAGTGGCATTCCTTTGCGGGACTGGCGTGGTCACGTGCTGCGGCTTTTTAAAAATAAGATCTTAGATCACACAGGTCCGAGCGTACAACACGGGAAAATAACATTACTGAATATCACAATGGGGAGGCGCGAAGGCCCTATCTACACGCGTGCATGAGCTAGGGTACATTTGATCAAGTGGTGCAAATGAGAGTGACTGCGATGGTACGAGACGAAACAGTACGGGTACAAGAATGGGACATATAGCCTGGCGATGGCGACATGTATGGTTCTGGTCATATCTTGATGTGACGGGGCGAGCGGTCGGGGACAGCGTGGCCCCCGTTGTTGGAGGTGTGCAACGACAACAGCACTGCCACGTTGTCATCTGAATCAAGGACGTTGTGCAGAGAGCGCTCTGCAATGTGGCACACCTGGCGAACAGCGTTTAGAGGCACCGCCGGCCACAGATGTGCAGGTATTAGACGTACCCGGCTATAGCCACCAGGGGCCAGCGAACTCCGCGCTCTGGCGACGATATTATGAATGGCATCATAGGAGTAGCGGCGTCTTCGATGTACGATGAATACTGAGATTATCATATGGTGGATGACGTGACTCACAAGATATTTTCGAGTTCTTTTCTGGAGCGAGGATGGAAAACCAAGTCAGCGTCCCTCAGATAGCGGTCTAGAGCTTGGTAAGAGGCACAGCCAGCGATGAGGGTTTCATTTAGGGATGGGTGCTCCATATCCCATGACAAGGATGTTTCGCTGTGATTCGAGACGAGATTAGCCACGTAAGCAGCACCAACTAAGGACGGTTAGACGAACGTAACGAGGGAGTGTGCTTGTGCTTCGGGAGAATGAGGGGCGAGGAAGCGGTCCATTGGGGGAGGATAAGGGTAGGGGTAGGGTAGGGCTGGGATTGGTACACGGGGAAAAGTAACTGAGAGTTGGATTTATATATAGGTGGCAGGCTATGATAAGACGAAACGAGCGATTGATGATGCAAGCTGACAGGCACAATAGGGGCGACCGGCAAACAACTAATGTATTGATAAATACCTTGTTTGCGCGTCTATGACGGAGTGGGGAGGGGGCGAACAAGTGACGAACGTGAGCGAAGAATGAAAAAGTGAGTCAAGTCGCGATCACGGTTTCGCACGTTTTTCGATAAGCCACATCTACCCCGACTTGGCCTTCGGATATTCCCGTTCTGTAACGAAATCGCAGTTCCCGGGGTCTTGGGGTTTAGCTTGATCTATAACCCTATAACCACTTGTTTGCTATAATATAATGGCGCTCATCGCAGAACAGCACAGCTTCGAGCCACTTCCAGCATGCTCTCATTGACTGTCCTCGCTGTCTGTTCGTCCTGGCTGGCTCAGGCCATTGCTAGCCCCACTCAAGAGCCTTTGTCGAGTATGAATTATTTGCCCTGTCCGGCATTTCGAGCTCATTTTTGGGTCATGATTAGTTCAGCCATTACGATCCAAACTTCATGGCCGCTTTCTTCACATAACGGATATGCACCCTGATCCACACTATATTACCGGCGCCTCAGAGTCTTCTGCGTGTCACAGAAACAAACCTCGGAAGGAGAAGCAGCGCGCTGGGTACTACGGAACACCATTTAGGTGCGTCGAGTGTGCTGCTTGCCCACGCACTGATTAAGCTTGCCCTAGCGGGTGCGACTCGCCATTGCGACTGACAAACTTAACTCTCAACTTCCTAGACAAGAATTGGGCCTCCGACATTGATTTCGTAGTATGTACGTCTGAAAAGTCCTCCCTTGCTGGTGCGGATTCTGAAAGCACATTAGGGACTGGTGATAATGCCCGGTAAGCATTTGTCTCCGAAGAGCCCCGAGGGAGGCGCTCTCATCAAAATTTATCTTTCAAGTCATGATAATGACCGCAAAATCCCCCGGACCGTGAAAGAAATTTATGGTACTAATGGAATAATCGCGAAGGAGATGGAGAATATCTTTCTTAAGAGGGGCGTACCTGTTATACCCAGCCTAGGTAGGCGAGTTTCCTAACATTCGTCTTGCGGAGATGTTTGACTGGCGACTATTCTTGCTTTAGGTAATAATGACGTATGGCGTATGTATTTCCGCCCCAGTGTGACTGTCCATCGCTACTGACCATTCAGTCTTATACAGCGCATGTAGGTACATCTCTTCATGATGGATAATCCCACTGACGTCATAATTTCGAAGAATATTCTCCCTGAAGGCTAGATAGCCACCTCCAATCCCATACCTTCGAACACTGACTGTCTTTTCAGGCCCTAACGACATCATCGACCACTTTTCTTCGTAGGAGCACTTGCTATTGTTCGTATGTGCCCTTTGCTGATGTCTTGTCCACCAAGGATATGGGGCGCCTTCATTCCTTTCTCGTCCTATCAGGTGTTTCGCCGAGGAGCGTACTATTCTGTCGAGGTCATCCCGGATGAGCTCGCAGTCATTAGTTTGAATACGATGTATTTCTACGACTCTAACAAAGGTAGGCGCTTATAGCTCCTTATTGTTCACACCTTATCATGTCTGCTGTTGAATAGCCGTCGGGGGATGTGAATACCGTGAGCCGAATGACCCGGGGAATCTCCAGTTCGATTGGCTCGAAGTCCAGTTGAAAATATTCCGCAAGCGAGGGATCCAGGTGCCCTATAAAGTAACCATATGTTCTGGACAAGCCTCAATGACAAACTTTCTCAGGTTTGGATCAGTGGACACGTACCGCCGTCTCCAGGCAATTATTTCCCGGAATGTGTGAGTCCCCTTGACAACCTTGTGTTGCGCCCTTTTTGATCTTGCCATTTTTGAAAGTACGTCCGTTATGTGGAGTTGGCCCTTCGCTTTCAAGACACCATTCTTGGCCATCTATTCGGGGTAGGCCCAATACTGCTATAGATAACAAACGATTGCTAATAAACCCGATATGCAGCACATGAATAATGACCATGTATGCGTTATCTTCTCGCCTCATAATACTGAATCGCCGGTTGATTTCGGGTTAACAGTTCTTTTTGTTGGAAGCCGAGGACTTGCAGTTTCCATCGGATTTGACACCGGCTGATAGAGTCGTCTCAGTGGGACATGATGGGTTGTTCGACAGTCTCGTTAATGATTTCGGCGACCTCCCCAAGAAAGGAAAAACGGACTATGACAACTACGGCGTTGTCAACGTGGCACCTTCGGTGGTTCCGAATCCGTTGCTCCCAGCATTCCGCATTTACACTTACAATATCACGCATGCTCGAAGCCAAACCGGCTTGAAGAAGAAGTCTAAACGAAAGCACGGTCACCGACGCGGGAAGGGAAATAAAGAGGAGTTGTGTAAGAAGAAGAAGTATGAGGACTCCTGGCGATGCAAATTGAACGAGCCATGGTATTCTGATCCCGACGCGCCAAGTCGGGTGAATACACTCTGGTCACCCCTGGGATACGCGCAGGTACGTCAATGGCGATGCTGATGAGGGATCATTGATACGAACGGGCATGTTAGTATTATCTACCAGAAGATCGGGTGACGAACAAGACGAGTCACCCCAAATTCAAATTGGAATATCTGACATTCGGTCTTGATGCGCTCCATCCTGAAGAGACGGAGGAGGCAGCAGAGTTTGAATACCCGATACCGGTGAAGCAGCTCCCTCAGAGTCTACGCGAGGGGAACGTGACGTCGTCGAAATTTGCGCCATATCGGATGGATGACTTGACGATAACGTCGTGGGTGGGACTGGCGCGCCGATTGGGCGACCCCACGAGGAAGAAATTGCGAAAGCGGTTCAGACAATATATGTACATGGGGGAGGACCCATGAGGGACGTCCGGATAAAGATGGAATGATGTGAGAAAAGATCTGAAGGGCCGAGAGCCGGGTTGCCTTGACCACGAACGACCGACAAGCCTCGAAGGGACAAATTGCGTTTCCTCTCTTACTTACTCTAGTACTATCTCTCTCCACTTGTCCGTCTGCCGTTTGCCGGGGACGCTTTCGCCAATATATCTCCCCATACCAGGCGCTGTGCTGTGTCTGTCTTTTTCTCTTTTCTTTTCCTTTGTTGTCTCATCTTGTCTCTGTAGCCTCTCCTTTCCCCACCCACTTCCCCCCGTCCCACCCTCTTATTCCATCTTTACCGGCTGGCCCGCGACTTAGTCCCCATCACATATACGAGCGGCACTGTCTTTTACTCGTCCGTCGATTATTCGATCTACACTCACCGGCTTTCCCATTTTCTCTCTCTCTTGCCTACTTCCCCAACTAATTTTGCATGGCCGCGGTGGTCAATTTCCATACGATGGCCTCAAATCTCCCTCTCGACTTTATGCCTATCCACCACAATCATTCTCGTTCAAACTCGGTCTCGTCCTCACCTAATTCCAGGCCCCAGTCTTCCCAGGGCGGGGTTTTGCGCTCAAATTTAGGACCGCTTTCTGCCGAGGACCTCTTTCGCTCCTCCTACCATCCTCGACAACAGAACCCGGATCCTCACGCACGCAACACATCTCACTCGTCCCAATATTCAATCCCTTCAACCGATCTCATTTCCCCCGCAGACTCGCCACCCAACCACAACCTTACAAATCCCGCCCTGAAGAACCATATACGCGCCTCTCATATCCGGGCCAGGGCTGCTGCCTCACCCTATCCCCGGGATGCAGACAGTGTCCATTCATCTTCTAGCGAGACAGAAGACCCGTCCATGTTCCTCTCCGCAGGTTCTCCTGCTGACTACCCCTCCATGTTCGCTGGTGGCCCCATCGTATCAAACCATGATGCAGTTCATGCCACGGGTGCATTTGGCCGCATGACGCTCAGCCCCGATCATACCCTAGAGAAACTCGCTGCTAATGTCCGCGCTGCCACGACCACCAGTGCATCAGACCGTGCGAAGCAGATCTTTGTCCAAGCATGGTAAGTGGCTCCATATATCGCACTCTTGTATAATGATGTAGCCGAATCCTCGTCACAGGTTGACAGCCAATTATGCACCCTACCCTGACGGCAATGTCCCTCGTCAAGGCCTTTATTTCTCTTACAGGAGGGTGTGCGATCAATACGGGATCCCTCACATCAACACTGCCACTCTTGGCAAGGCTATTCGGCTGTGTTTTCCCACGATCAAAACGCGGCGTCTAGGTGTGCGAGGAAATAGCAAATACCATTGTGCGTTCCCATCAGCTGTGTTGATTTCCTGTCATAACAATTCGTTGGTTGCAAAGATTGTGGGATCCGCCCGGCGACATCTGCCGAAGCCGAGTGGCTGCAAGACTACATCAGGAAATCCAACAATACCGCCGCCCAGCAGTCTGTCAATGCTGCTCGCCTCGCGAGCGAGCAAGCCGAGGCAGGGATGCGGGGAGAGGAACGCTCCGACGAAGACGAAGAGGAGGATTCGGAGGGTGCAAGCTCTGGTAATGCATCCAAAAGGAACTCCCTTACTTTGAACAATGGTGTTAAGAGTCCAATTCTTTACTCAGAGGACCTCGTGGAGAAGACGCCCACGGCTGCTACTATCCTTGCACAAGCGCAGGCAGCTCCCAGAGCTGGTTCTTACCCTCCACAGGCCCCGATGCGCCGACACGGCGGCCAAGACGGGGTGGTCACAATGCAGTCTCAGGCCCCATCGACTGTCGCATCTGGATCTTATCTATCTGCTCAGCAATCTTCGTCAGTTCGCCAAATGCCTCACTTCCCGTCTATCGAAGAGGCTCTTGGTACTACTTCCTCTGCCTCGGCGCACAGTGTTGCCGCTCGTGAGTTGTGGGGGTGGTTCGTTGACCACTTGGATGCATTGCTGGACAGCGTCCGTTTCTTCCGCTTCGACCAGTTCGAGATGCACATTCGATCTTTCTGGACAAATTTGAGTGGCAACCATCGAGAAGTGGCTCATGCTCCGGCGATTGCTGGGCTGATGGCGAAGGGTGATGCCATTGTTTATGATGTACGCAAATGTTAGGTTCATTCTGCTGAGTCGCGTACTGACATAGTGGTGTAGGAAATTCTGGAACAGTTGCGCTCCCAGCTACTCTCGTCGATTCCAGCGACAGCGCTGGCGAGTCTGCGCCAACTAGCGGACAAGATGGAGAAAATTCTACTTGTGTCTCTTGAGGGTTATGGAAATACCTTCGTTGAGCCCAAAGTTGAGTTGGGTGCGCGATTTGGTCATCTAGTCTGTGAGTTATGCGCTATGGCCAGGTTTGCCTTTGACTGACCCCCTTCCTCCCCGAAGTGCGATTCCTCGATATCTACCAAGTTACTCAAGCGCTGAATACCGTCCTCACAAACCAAAAGCAGCTTGCAGAAATGCGTCGTTCCTGGGAAAAGATCGATTTCGAGTCCGTTCGAAACCAGTCGGCACTTGTCTGCAATTGTCGCCACGAAGACCTTATTCAACTATTGGAAGTCGAATTTCGAGGTGTGATGGATGGTCTTGCTAAGAGCACAGAACCCGTGCGAGACGTAATGGCGTGGGCAGACAAATGTTGTGAACGACTTATGGGCCCCGGCACGAGCACAGAGGAAAGGGGCACGATGAGCTCACGAAGCGTCCTCATTCGATGGGGATATGTGACGAGCCAGGTCATGAGGGATCTTGTGCGCTACTTTTATCTCCATCCATTGTTTTTTTTGCTGACATTTCTTTTTGCAGACAATTCGCAGCGATCCGACCTTCGGCGCATATCAAATTCTAAAATTATTCCTGGAGTATGTATCCAGGCAGGTCATAGCGAAGATTCGAGACTAATGGAGTTTGTCCATGTAGCGATTGGATCGCGTTGAACGTCTTGCGGAATGTGGCGCTCTCAACCACATCGGTCGCTGCATCTGTTGAGCCAGTCATGCAACAGCACTTCATAACTTTCTCCCCGATGATTGGACAGGACTCTTTCGGCAGCAACCAGCCACCTCACCTTATGAGCCACACTCCTACAACCTCGAGTATGCTTGCCGCACTTCAACAAGAACCATACCCCTCTGGTCCGCTTGACCCATCCTCGACTGGTTTTGCTCCTGACAACTACAGCCTTCCTTCCTTCATGGATGCCTCAGGGGCACCAGACGATACCCTAGGAAATGTTCACCCAGGAGGCTTGTCATTTCCGGATTATGTGACCGGTTCCGGAAACACTTTCGATGTCACCTTTACGCCACAGGACCTAGGTATTGGTGCGGGCGGCCCTACAAATGCGGAGCAGGGATCAGAGGGAGAGGTCGTAAAAACTGAAGGCTGAGTGGCTGCATTTCTGGTCTCGCGCGTGTGTGAAACAGTTCGAATCCACGTTTCTACATTGACTCTTGTTGGTATTTGCTTACAATAATGCCGTACCCGCTGAGCCTGGTTTTGCTGGGTCATAGTACTGCCGTTCGTATTTGCTATTTCTCATCTTTGTTTACTATTTATATCCCCAGTCGTCGTGCTCTGTATCCACAAATTTACCAAGTGTCTCGTATACTTGAGATCTCGATGTAAAATTTCACAAGGAATAAGACACCAAATTGTCTTTCGGTGGGTTTGATCGCTCGAAGACCAGGATTAAGAGACGATGCCAAGCCACTAGCTATCATCGAAGTAGATAAGGTAAGAATGGTGTGCATACTCCAAAAGCCGCATCACGACGCCTCAGTCTCCTGCACACCCTCTGGCTCCGTTGGTATAACATCCGACGGCTGTTCGTCAGTGATTTCGGTTGTGAGGGGCGACTCCGGGTTTGCCCCAACAGGATTGTCGTTCGGAGTCTTGTCCAGGGAGTCTCCTTTACCCCTCGTAAGACGTTCTATCTCAGCTTCCGCCTTGGCAATGGCCTCGGCAGTCACACGAGTCTGGTTCGCTTCAAACCATGCCTTTTTCGTCTTCAGGTCCTCGACCACACGAGGCACGTCCGCTTGAGAAGACGGTGGGGGAATGGATAGCGAGAGAAGCGCCGCCAGCGTGGCGAAGGGGACGTTAACAGTAGAAGCTGAAGAAGGCGGCGTCGCCTCGGTGCTGGTGGCACCGTTGGCCTTTGCACCTTTCTTGCCCTTGCCCTTGTTGCCCTTACCACCGCCAACGAAATACGTCTCGTCGTCGTCTCCCTTTTTCTTGCGTAGGACAAAGTTATCGGGCGCCGCTTCCACCTGTCGGATATCTTGCTTCGGTTCTGTGTAATCGGCCGACTTGGCGGTCGATACGACCGCGGTGGTCGACTTGCCGGAAAAGAAATCGATCAGCGTTTGGCAGTCCTCGATCTGCACCTGGAACGCGGGCTGGGACGCCTCTTCCCGCAGATGCAGTGCGCGCGCCTTTCGCTTCTCCTCCTCCTCGGCCTCCCGCTGTGCGCGCGCACGCTCCGCACGCCGTGCCCGATCTTCGTTGAGCTTTGCATAGAACCGGTCGTTGGCCTCGCGGAACTGCGCTGTCGATTCACGCCGCTCTCTGAGGTGAGTATCGATTTGCTCCTGAAGCGCGTTTCGCTCGTCGAACAGCTTTGAGCGATTCGCGTAGAGCACGTCCTCTTCCTTCTTTATCTCGTCAAGCTGTGCCTTGATGGTATCATAGCGGTCAGAAAGGGCCTTCGCCTCGGGATCGTCGAGCTGCTTCTTGAGATCGTCGACCGCCGCGCGATCTTTGTCAATGGCATCCGACTCGGCTTGGAAGCTTTCGACCGTCCTGCGGAGACGCTTGGTTTGGCTAATCTCCTGGAGCGCGCGCTTCTCGTCAACAAGTTTGAGACTACCGGAATCTACTTGCTTCTCAAGATTCCTGCAAGATGACGCGTTCAGGACACGTCACATGGAAAAGAAATGCCGGAGCAGTCATGCCTGATATGTGTGTCGACATCCTCGATTGTTCTGAATTGTGTTTTGCCTCGGGCGGACTGAAGGTCTTTTACCTAAATGGGTCTGTGTAAGCGCAGGACGGACGTTAGATATAACTACTCACCTTCTTTTGGATCCCCTCCTGCAGTGTTTTCATCTCATCGAAAATTTTGCTACGGGACGCCTTGTTTCCCGACTGCTGAGAGCGCAGTTCATCTAGTTCGGCACGAAGAGTGGTCCGCCTCTCGTTCCCTGAGCCCCCTTTGGTGACGAGAGAGATTTTTTCCTTCACTGCATTCTACGTAACAATGTCAATCCTTAATAGCGAATCGTCCAACACGACAACGTACCAGGTTTCCCTGCACCAAGTCGATTTCAGCCCTTATTCGCTGTTGCTCCGCCTCGTAAGCAGCCTTGTCTGGTTTGCCCGAGGTTACAACGGATGCTTTAAGTGTCGCATCTGTAGGACCATCCGTAGCAGTAGGGCCCTTTGGTGTTTTAGTGCCGTTGGTGGCAGACTTGGCTTTTGGGGCAGACATGATGGTGGGTGGGACGACAATTTGAATGTTGTGTAAAGAAGAGACGTGTTCTGGTCCTATGCCAACGTGTCGTGTGGTCGAATGATGTCGTTATAGTAAACAGTTCTCGCTGACTCTAAAATAAAACGCGCTGGTCCAGCTTTGACACTTCCTTATAACACTCGTCGTACAGCTCCCTATAGTCCTTCTTCTCTTCATCTCCCTCTTTAACTTTCCCAACCCGCTTCGAATCAGGACAGATCATAACACAACTTGTCGGTCGCTTGGTAGAGCTCGCATGACCCAGCTCTTCTTTCGATGGAATAAAGACATATGGGATCTGTGCTTCCTCGCTTAAAATGGGCAGGTGTGAGATGATGTCAATGGGTGTGATATCAGCGGCGAGAACCAGCAGTCTATTTCACGTATGCGATCAGTGGGGAATTTCTAAAACAGACAATAAAGTGGGGTAGCGCACCCTTTCTCCCCCTTGCGAATAGCCTTTGCAACTTCTTTCACTCCTCGCTTTATTTGACGAGCTTTTGATGCTATGAAGAGCGATGTGGTACCTTTGCAATAAAAAGACATTGCGACGACTCACCTCTTTTGATTGTTTTTTGAAGCTTCTTCATCAGCTTCTTTTGAGCGAGGGGATGGGCTATGGGCGACAAGTCCTCCAAGGGTATTACGATTTCATCCCTCTCCTCTTTCTTTGGTGACTTCACTGTCTTCTGTGTCTCGTATTACTTGTTGTCCAAGACGAAACTGATCACCTACTTCCTTCCCTTCCATCTCGACATCCTCGTCCACTGCCGCTGGAGCTGCCTCAGATGTGTGTTTCTTCTTTTTCTCCGACTTGTCTTTGGCCATGACTGCGATGGGCTCGAGGTTTGGGAGTGACGAGCAGTTACTATACGTTGTGCGCCAAAACTACTGCGAGATTCCCAAAACACGCACGTGACCGCCTGCTATTTTGCTGCTTGTGGGCATGCCGCAGCTGTGCTTGGTACTTTCAATCCCTATCTCAATCCGTTTTCGTTTCGTTTATGATTCAAAAGCACGGGTTCAGAACAGCGACAGCCACGCAGTGTCCTCCTCAATACCTGGTCTAACCCCGCCGGACGCTCACTATAGATACCGTATCGACGGCCATACCTGTGCACGCTACCGAAATTTATATCTAGCCCTGCATACCTCCTCTAGGTTACTTCGCTTATGCGTCTTCGCACCCCGTAACTGGCGTGAGCCGTCACTCGAGAGTCCGCGGAAAGGCCGAGGGAGATGAGACGTATAACGCGGCCGCGTCGCGTCTCCCCTCCCTTCATATTATCTGAATTTGACTGTGGATACAGGGGGTATTTTGCTGGCATCCCAGGCTGGGACCACCCGCTCCCGCTACACCGTGGAACCCGGGCAGGGCTTTCATTACGCATGGCATCCTGCATTTCACTGAAGTACGGCAAAGCCCACTCTGCTGAGGTAGTGGCTTGACTTCGACTATCGTTCCTACTTGGCAACATTCAAGATAGCTGATTTCATGGCCGGATCCGTATTGCGTATCTCTACTCCTCCACCATTTCGTCCTCGGCCGCCGCAATAGCAACTCCTCTCAGGAGTCTCAACCATACCCAGGCAGATCCTTGGGGTTCGATATCATACCACCAGTTGAGTGCAATTGACACGCCAGTCTGTCGGACGTGATGCCACCAGCCTGCTGGTAGATAGAGTGTCTCCCCTGCCTTGACATCAATTATTAAGGGGTGCGCCGCTCCTGGCAAAGATCCCGGCTGTTCGGGGTGTTGTATTGAGGACCAGCGGACGGCTGGCGTCGTAGATGGCGAAGGTTTCAGCAAAAGTGGTGAATCTTCGGTCGCACGCTGATACGTTGCATGAGGAAACATTCGCTCTGGATGTAGCATTGGGAATTGTGAACATGCTAGAGTCGTTATCTAGGTACCGAACCTTTCAAGCACCAGCCTTCTGTGGGCGGAAGGAGTAGGAACGTCTTGCAACCCCTTGCGACGTGATATACATTCTCGTATGGATCTGTTGTGTCATCATGGGAGATCCGTAGAATAGGATGCGAAGGCTATCGAACCGCTGTGGATGCTGGTGACACTTCTGCTGTTACCTATCCAAAGGTTGACCGCATCTGGGCATCTACCCAATGCTTCGCTGCACCAAGGGATCTCGGCAGGGACGTCACCTCTCAGATTGGCGAGCTCACAGTCGCTCTCCGAGTCTCCAGTAGTAAAATAACTGCCAGGGAATAGGTTACCATTCTGTGATTGAAGGTAACAGACGTCCTCGACATTGCTTGCTAAGATGAAGTAGGTTATTGGTTGATCCCTCCAAATCATTTCAGTCTCTTACTGGATGGTACCAGTTTCGAAAGAAGTGTTCCCATGGTCATTTTATCGTAGTATGGCTCGACGAAGTACCATTTCCCGTCAGAGCCTCGGGTGACTGCGTCAGCGTACCTGAGAAGTGTGAATGAAAACAAAGCCTTGTCACTTGAATGCCAAAGCCTAACCCGTTAGGTGTAACTGCTACCGAAAGTAGACGGTCCCCCATGGTGTCCATGAGATACTTGTCGGACCAACGCTGCAAATTAGGAATCTTATATCCTGCAATCAACATCGCCTCAAGGTGACACATGGCATCATCACTGCTGATTCACCCTTTATGAGGACAGGTCGAGATATGTGGCAGATCTGAGAGAATTCCACAGGAGACGGTGGGGACTCCAAGATATCATAGTGGTTGCCATTTAGCCCTAAGCAAGTACTTACACTTCCATGGGTAACAACAATGGCTCTGGAGTACCTACCATGATATTCTGCTGATATCCATTGAAACATTTCGCGGGGAACATGTGGGACATCATCCGAATGGCCATCCATACTGTGACTTTCGAAGTGGTCAATTGGGCCAAGTTTACGACGACTTCATTCTGTGACGACGTGATTGCGCGTGACACGTGATGCGTGACATGCGACGACGCGACGCGGGTTCGTGTGCTCGTGCCAGTGCCGGAACCGACTCGGATTGCCGTTACCCGACTCAGCCATTAATACCCACTCGAGTGGCAGTTGCGCACCTCGAGGGTCGTCACTCTGTTGCTTTCTACGTGATCTATTTCCTGGATATACCCTTAGCGCGATGAGCGAGTTGACGAAGCGAGGCTCTAAAAAGAAGGGAGCAAGTCAGGTGAGCGTCCCCGATGTGGTCCGCGTTTGAAAATAACAATCCCGCTCAACTAATACAGAATCACCTCAGACAAGGAACACTATTTGATAATTTTTTGGTGACTAGAGAACCACCTCCGGCGCCAACCTCCGCTACGACACCACTAGAGGCAAAGGACGGCGGATCAGAGGAGCAAGCCACTGTCGAGCAGACCGGCACAAAGGCTCGAGTCTCCACCGATGTTTTAGAACCTGCTTCCAAGATTCTTTCTGATGATCGCGATGACATCGAATCTTCTCTCTGCAGCCCTAGCACACAAAGTCTTGAGGATGTTGACGTTGGTGCGCTTTTCATATAATACCCCATCATTCGCTCACGCAGTGCACAGATAAAAGTCAGGATAATCTAACCATAAGCCAGGAGTTCACCCCCCCCTCTACTCCTTGCGATGTGGACTCGGCTCCCAGCCGTTCCTTGGCCAAAGTCTGTATTACTGATCCATGCACTGTCAAACTTGGGACATCCTCTTCACCACTGGTCTTGGATCCATCTCCTGGGGACACTCCTCACATCATTGATCTCACCTTGGATGATACGGAAAATGCGCCTATTCTCGTGGAGCAGTCACCTATTCTCATTGAGATGTCACCCATTCTCGTTGAAGTGTCACCCATTCTCGTTGATGAGTCACCCATTCTCGTTGAGGAGTCACCCGTCCTCGAGTCACCGCCAGCACGCATGGCACCCCCCTCACACATTCCCTTCCAGCGGCTGCCTCTCGGAAAGCGGAAGGAGGTAAAGAAGATACCTTTTCTAGATGCGCCGTTCCCCAGTACTTCAATGCAACACGTACACGTGCGCGATCCTGCCTTAAGTGTCCAGGCCATGCCCACTGGCCTGGGTACTGGCCTGGGTCAACGACGACAGAAGACAACACGTGCTTCTCCAGAACCTTGTACACCTTGTGAGCCGTTGAAATTGGTATCAAATACGGACGATATGGTCGCTAGGCATGCTACGTCCCATCGCCGCGTGCGAAGCTCTGAACACCAGGCTAGTGCCAATGCCACCCTAAGCTGTCATGGCGACCTCCACCCCGCAATTTCCTCTATCTTCAGACTTGCTTCGGAACTGGGAGATGTACAAGAACCCTCTCAGCAGCACTGGAACCAGAAATGGCGTCCACGTCGGGCGGAGCATATCATCGGCAACGAGCAGAATGCGTGTTATTTGCGCGAATGGATGCACGCTTTGCGGTTGCACTTCAGCACCACGCCCTCATCTCATGGCAAGGACTCCAAGTCCAGAGCTAAAAAATTCAGGAAAAGGAAGCGGGGGGATCGACGCCCAGAAATTGTTCGCGAAGTAGCAAGAAAGCGGCAGAGAGCGGGAAAGTTAGATGGCTGGTTGGTTGACGACGAGGATGACGAGGACGACGAAATAATCGAGGAGTATGGGAGCCAAGAGAGTTTTGACGGCTGGTCCTCCTCACCCAATTCGTTGGATCCCAGTGAGCCCCAGCCCGTCTCGTTTGGGAAAAAAATCCGTAACACGATACTCTTGGTCGGCCCCCCGGGTTGTGGGAAGACCGCAGCCGTCTATGCTTGTGCCGAGGAGCTGGGTTGGAACGTTTTCGAAGTCTATCCGGGTCTGGGCAAACGTGGGGGCACTCATCTTGACGAGCTGATCGGTGATGTGGGAAAAAATCACACATTGCCGCAACCGTTGCTGTTCCACCGTGGTCGTTCAGAGCCGCCGTCACCTGCCCGCAACCGCTCGACAAATGTTGTTGACACCTCTGACAAGGTCCCAGAGACAGAAATTCACCCGCAGTCTGTCGTCCTTATTGAGGAAGCTGATGTCGTGTTTGCAGACGAGGCAGGCTTCTGGCCGTCCGTCGTTGCATTTATCAAGGAGTGCAGGAGGCCAGTCATCATCACATGCAATGGTGAGATAGCTTCCACCCTAAGTTACTGCGAGGATGATAAGTGAACCTTCTTATAGACGTCTCACTCATTCCACTTGATAGTTTGCCGCTACAAAACACTCTGACTTTCAACGCGGCCCCTGCGTCCTTAATTTCGTCGCTGTTAAATACCATCTGTCAAGTGGAGGGTCGACCACCTATAGAACCTGGAGATCCGCCTGAATTGGAGAGACAGATCTCTACGGCTGATTTACGGCAACGGTTAAGCCAATGCCAGTTGGGTCTTACAGGAAAACCCGAGGAGCACGCAGACATGACTGGCTTCTCGTTTCAAGTCAAGCTCGGGAAAGCTGTGGCGGAGGAAGCGGAAGCAGACGAGCGCAAAAACCTTTATGCGTTGCGACATTGCCTCAGAGGCGCCGATGCAGCATCATTCGTAGATGCGTGCGTGCTTCTTGCTCGACCTCACGACTTGGAAATCGCAGACAACCACCCCGACGACGAGGTTGGATATAAAGCGCTGAAAACTAGACAGCGTACAACAATACCAGTGCATCCAGAGTACTACTCTCGTGATGTAGAGCTGACGACGACGGGGTTGATTACGTTCGAAGGAATACTAGAGCGCAATTTTCCCGGAATGTCGCTGGCTGATGCGGGTGAAACAGGACAATCGGCCAGACGTGAAGAGTACCGCAGAAGACTATGGGAAGGATTGAAGACGGATCCAGCTTTGGAAAGCATGGCTGATCTTCCTCGGCTATATTTGGATTACAGACCCATGATCGGGATGATGGTGAAGGTAGAGGATGAAGAGATAGCCAAGGTGACGGGGAGGGTGAAGGGAAGGAGTAGCAGACTCACGGAGAGGAGTTGTCGATGGCTTAGCACTACAGAGGAGCTAAGAGGGGCAGTGAGGGCTGGGGGAGGGCTCACCGGCGGTTAGAGTGCACGTGGTGCTGAGGTGTGTTCACCCACGTTGTCGGTGCCCAGTCGAGCCCATTCGACTCGGGTGTATATCAAGTTATACTTTCTCTTCATTACCCATAAACATGGTCGAAAAAGAAGGGAAGATGAGCCAGTCTCCCTTCGCCCAGAGCGACCGTCCTTCCTCTGACCTCGCCGTCGCCCAAACTCATTTGAATCTCCGTCGAACCTCTGGTGATTCATCTCACAAGGTATTGCTGACCCCCGTTGTTCGTATCATAACCCTTTCACGACCGTCATCAGAGCCCAAGGAGGACCTCGACGACCGACGCTTCTCACCTCGCGAGCCCCGGTTTCGCACCCAAACTACCCCATCCAGCTTCTCGTACCCCCTTCAGCCCACCAGACACAGACTCTGGACGCGACCATCCTCACAGGATTGCGCAGTCTAGTTCTCGACCACCCTCCCCCTTCAAATCCTCAGACAGAAGCTCTAACTCTCCCGACCGTTCCCATTCCCGTGCGCTGCCTGCCTTCTCCACTTCTCTCGACTGTGGTTCTAACTTTCCAGCAGATTCATATTCTCACCGGACTTCAATCGACGTGTCTGAAAGTACAAATTCTGGTATGTCTTCCGAGTCCACGTTTACAACTCCTTCTGTCTGTGCGAACGTGCTCCTCGCTCATCCGCGTTCACAGCCATGCATACCCCCCGTGATTCCAAGCACAAACCCTCTCAGACTGGGCAGTCTTCTCCCAGCCATACCCAGACTGAAGGTGGGCCTCGTGTTATCGCTCGTGCATCTTAAACAATTAACTCGTACGGCCATACAAGCGGCTGCAACAACAAGCGTCAACTCACAGACTCCACAGCGTGGCTCAACCTCTCCATCAGTGCCTCATGGCACGAAGCGCAAACTGTCTTCTGACAGAAACATGCCAACAACAGGTGGTGACGATATTGACTCTCAGCTCATTGGTCCAGGCGTTCCATCTTCGATTAACATTGGCCTGGAGGGCCCCGCGTTGAAAAGGCGTGGCTCCCTTGCCGAGACCCAACGCGTGAATAGTATCTTCGACAACCGCCGACACTCTATGGATGCCCGCTCATCGTCCGGAGGTCCACAATTGTGGAGTAGTGGCCGACGCGACTCGTCATCGTCGATGTTTACAAGTCCTCCCGTGAGTTACGGTTCTCCGACGTACTCTGCAGATTCTTCACATGGCCATCCGCCTGGGACAACCCCTTTCGCATGGCAGTCCACGCAATTCCCCGATCAAACCTCAACTGTTCAGAGTGAGGGTGATGGATCTAGCTCAGGGCGACCGTTCGATCCAAGCTCCGTTCCTCCCATAGCCATGGTCCCCCCTGTTCCATTCAATGCTGAGCGCCGCATGTCAGTCCCTACAAATTTACCCTCTACCATGTCCGCAACTTCGACCGTTTCTCGGGTGCTTAGATCAAGGTCACGGCCGCCATCCGTTGGGCGTGCTCGCGCTATCGAGAGTGCCGCTGTGGACTCTGCCTCAACACAGCCTACTGCTGGCACCGAGTCTGATGGTAATACCCCTGGTTCCTCGTCCATGGTCCCATCATCGGCGAACAAGGATTCGGGAATGACACCATATTCCCGCTCTCCAGAGTTACGCGTCTCGCATAAGCTCGCAGAGCGGAAAAGGAGGAAGGAGATGAAGGAATTGTTTGACGAGTTACGGGACCAGCTTCCGGCGGATCGTGGCATGAAAGCCAGCAAATGGGAGATCCTGAGTAAAGGTACACGTGTTTCCCCCCTGGCCTTTGACGCGAAGCTTACCTCCGGCAGCAATCGACTTCATAGCACAACTTAAGCAGGGTCATCAGGACATGAGTCGAGACATCGATATGTTACGCCATGAGCTCGAGAGTATACGTTCTGGTGTTCCTTTCGGGTCCGGTGCGCCCCACCCTGGCATATATGCGCCAGGTCCAACCAGTGTCGTTCCATATCCTTCCCATCCAACTACCGGGCACGCACTACCATCCCATCCACCTGCATCAGTTACCAATCATCAGTCCGCTCCCCCTCCACAATCGGACTCGCGTCCGAGCTCCTCACACAACGCTTTCAATTCTTCCTCCGCTCCACAGAGTGGGAGCGGTGGCGGAACGTCTGGCTCAAAGCCAGAAGCATCGTCGTCCTAGTTCGTCTGACTTCCTCGATTGTGGCCCTAGGCCCTCATTCATTTATTGGCTGTCCAGTTAGTAGATAGGCTATCATATTTACAAGTTTGGATCCCATTTGCTGCCTCCTGTATTCTAAGTGGACCACCACGTGTATTCCGTGTGCGCGATCATTATCCGATCTTAACGTACCATCTGATGAACTCTACCGGATTCGCTGAACTATTTGTATCCCTTCCCACCTCGCATGCCGCATTTGTGTATTATTAATTTGCTCGACAGTTCTGTTTTCTTTTTTTTGGGTTTATCTTCTAGAGGGATGGGAAAATGTGTCTTCATTACGAGAAGAATGCATAAACGACCAAGTTTACAGGGTGATAAGATAGGATAGACATCAGACAAATCGACAGACGAGGTCGGCGCTATTTGGTGTCCATAGGGCTCGGCGATGAAGCCTTGCTCCCGCCTCCGCCTCCCACACGATATGCGCTCCGCAATACCAGAATGCCATTCTTCAGCTGTGCGACCTCCTTGATCAGCGCAGTGAACTTCCCTTTCTGTTCGTCGGTGCGGAGATACGGCGTGAAGTGGGAGATGCAGTCTCTCGTCTTGGCGTTTGGCGTGTTACGTAACCATTCGATCACCATGCTGTCCTCGAGCTCGATGGGCTGGCCATCTGGCCCGAGCACTGCTGCGGTGGCCCTGCGTTTCTTGGGTTTTGGGGGGCCAGTGGCCAGCGATGCGACTGGCGAAGGCACAGTCGTGGCATCTTCTGCCTCATCTGCTGCTTTCCGTTTGTGGTTGAGTTTTGCAGAAGGGACGCTGGGCGAGGCACGCGGGGCTAGGGAGGGCCCAGGGCTGGCGTCAGTCCCATTCGGCAAGTTGGCTGTGACCAGGGCTAGGGGGCTATTGGCACGGACGCCGTTTGGCACCACACGTGGCTTCGGAGCTTTCGGGCTTGTTGCCCGTTTCGCAACAACGGAGTGTCCTCCGTGCCCAGGGGTTGGCGAAGTAGCGCGAGAATTAGGCGTGGATGCAGCAGCTGGCCGGGGTGGAACTGCTGAGGTCGCCTGAGATGAAGCCGGTGTCGTATCATTGGAAGGAGTACGTGTTGCTGTGAATTGTTGCTGGACAGCAGGACCATCAGCAATTATAGGTTCCTCTTCATCCTCTTCTTCCTGTGAAATGAGTTAGGAACGCCCGCAAACAGACAAAGATCGGCGTACCACTGAGCTCGCGTACGGATTTGATTCATCGTCGCTTTCGTACGCATCATTCTTCTCGTGTTTACTCATTAGCTTCTTGATCGCCTTGCCTGCACCAGTTAATGTTGGATCTTGATCTTCGTCGCCAGATTCGTCCACGCCAGCATCCCGTTGCTTGTTGGCGGTCATATACTCTCGTTGCAGACGTTCCTGGGGCACGTCAGCACAATTCACGAAATGCCGTACTATACGCACCTCCATCTCCTTCTCAAGCTCGTCTTCTTGGTGATCCTCTGGGAGCACCTTCTCCTCGTCATCCGCGAAGTCTTCATGGTAAGGTACTTCATCAAAATCAGCGTCTTGCCCTAGATCGCGTCTCCGTGATTGTCCATCCTCATCCTCATCTCCAAACAACCCTGCTGAGCTGTTGACGACCGCGCGTAACCTCCTGCCGCCTGGACCTAGACTCTCGCCTCTGACAGAACCCTCTGGTGACTCCCCTTTCAACATGGCAGAGGTCGCTGCAGAGGGCCCCTGCCCGCCACGCTTCTGTAGAAGCCATCGTTCCGGATCCTTGTTCCTCTGCCTCATGGCCATCTTGCGCGAATATTGAGGCTAGAAATACATAAAGGATGTATTGACATACCAGAGACTCAGCCTCTTCAAGATTGGGAATATGGTAGTTAGGCTTTTTCTGAAATTTATACCAGCGGTGAGCGGGGACAAACTTGAACGTGTTGTTAGACGCAGGCATGAAGAACGCTTGGGTCTCGGCCTTTGCTACCTCCTCCATCTTTCCAACCCACATCTCAGTTCCGGTAGCATCTTCCATTACCCAAGGGTAGCGCTCTTCTTTCCGCAGCTGTCGAGTAGCCTCGGGAACTTTGAAGACCTGCTTGGTCTTCTTCTGAAACTTTCTCTTTATTGGCGCCCCATTTTTGTTTTTGGAACCTCCGGGAGTACCATCGCCGTGTATCGGCTTTCCCTCGGCATCGACCATGACGATCCTACCGTCCATGCCTATCACTGGCTTTCCGTCAGGGCCTAACATGGGGCCAACGGCCTTAGGAGCCTCTGGGCCGCTGACAGAGTTGTCGGGGCGTCGCAAATCTTTGCGATTTAGTTTCACGGGAGCTGACCATCGGAGGATGTCCACGGGTTTTCGAGAATCGAACTTCATCACATCGTACTTCCAACCATTGAGGGCCGATGAAACCAGAGTATAGTCCGTGTATGGTCCTTCTGGTAGTGAAGGCGGAGCAGTCTCCGGCTCTGGCTTCGGTGATGGTTTCGTGGGTGGAGTCGAAGGATTTGGGGGTGTCTGTGGTTTCTGGGGAGAGGCAGAACGAGGATGCATGCCATAGATACCGACAGGACCCTTCTTCTTGGTTTTGGGATGGAAGAGTTTGGCAGCTTCGGGAGGGGCTGGAGCCATGGCGAGATGTAAAGAGTGTGCAGAGAAGAAGCAGTAACCGATGTGCGCAGTGGGTTTGGCTGGTGCCCAAGCGAGAGTCAAAGGGTGTCGGTGACAAGAGTCATTGTCTTTGTGTACACCGTTCCATATCCAATTCATGGCCCCGCATCCGTCACGTGATTACACTGTCTCTTGGTCGCAGTCGAGGTCCACTTTCCTTTCACTCACCACCAATGGATCCCAATCCGTTCAAGCCAACCCGCAATACCTTTTTTTCTCGCGTATATGCGACACCTCCAGCAAATTCCACCTCTCATCTTCCAACGACGCGACCACAGGCCAGCATACCGTCGTTCTTTGGAAAGAGTCACACTCCGCACTCAATCAGAAGAACGTCTGAGTTCAACGCATCTAGCCGCGATGATGGTAGCTCTACCGTGGATGCAGAAGGTCACAGCATATATGCGGGTCATAAGAACCCTCAATACTTTCCACAGGATATTGAAAGTGAAGGAAGTAATGTTCGGCACCCCTACGATAGCGTGGAGGAAGTCCCGCATACACCATATTCTCTCAAATCAGAACCAACGTTTTCCACGATTCCAGCAGGCACGCTAAGGACCCTGTCTTGAGTCCCTAATTCTGATCTTCTGTACGTGTTGTGTAGCCCGCGTTCCGTCCGTGGCCTCGAGGGTCTCGAACCCCACCTCTGCCCTATCCGAGCACCAATTGTCTATACGCCGCACGTCAACTGGTCCCAGCGCGGCCTCCAGTGTCACTATTAAAGTCGAGGAAGGCGGGGAGGATGACATCCCAGTCTCAATCAGAAAGAGCTTTAGAGAGCTTAGATCTGTGAAAGATGAATTGGAAAGCCAGGTCTGAGCCATACTTTTCCTTCTCGAACGCTCACCAGAACTAAGAAATCAGCGAAGCGAAAACGAACGTTTACGCGCTGAGTTGGCGGTCAGCCAAAAAACCGTCGCGGATACCCTAACTCGTTTAGACAACGCGAAGCAAATGACTAAGAAATCTATCAAGTCAACTTCGAATGAGTACGCGTAATTGCTGTCACATTGAGGCGCTATTTCACGCATAACAGACTAGCTGAACTTCATGCCGGGCTTGTTTCACTCAAAGCCCAATCCAACGACTCTTTTGCTTTCGCTGCTCAGGCTCGTTCGGCTCTACCAGAGATTAACGACTTACGGGGCACGATTGAGGACAGCTTGCAGAGTCTGGATATATCCCTTTCCCTCATTTCGTCGTCAGGTCTTCCTCTAACACTGTTCCAGAATTTCAGCACCTCGCGGAAGACCTCGCCAAGTTCGCAGAAACGAAAGAGGTTATTCGTGACCTCGAATTGGAACGCGTCAACGGCTAGTCCACGTGGCAATTTTGTTTGACGTCTACTTGACGCCTCGCTCGCAGCCCGGAAAGCCAACGACTTTCTTCGTGACAAGTTAACGGACTTCGCATCCCAGTATGCCGATGTAATGGAGCGATTACAAAACGCAGAACGTGTCCATGCTAGCCAAACAAATACGTTACACGTCGCCTTGGATGATCTTCATAACACCAGTGCAGTCGTCCCAGATCTGTAACGAGAATTTATTCCTTACACATTTCCAGACTTATTAGTTGCCGCTCGCACTGACAAACTAGAGGTCACTCAGAAAGAGCTCTCCGATGCTTTGATCGCATGTGCACTTGCGGATGAGAACGCGGCCCAGTTGGAGCGGCGGTGAGCGCTCAGTCTCTTCCAAACCCATGGTACTTACCATTTGAGATGTAGAGTGGAGCAGCTGGCTTTGGACGTTGAGGAGAAAGCACTGATTACAGCTACTTTGCAGAGACAGTGGGCGCCAAACCTATCTGCGATTGGACACTCGTTGGCTAAGCAATGGCTTTACTCAGGAATGCCGAGTCCCAAGCCATCCTCAAGGACAAGGAACGTAGTGTTGGCCCTCTACTTTCTTTAAAGGACGAGTCAGTATCTGCTGTCTGAAAATATAGACACACGGGCAGAAGTCCTAATGTCTAGCAGGGTCCTCAAAATCGTATCCTGCTCAAACGACCAGCGCTCGGAGTTGGCGACTCTGAGAATGACCTTGGAAGAGCAACTGCAAACAATCGGCAAATTGAACGGCAGGCAGGTGGCCCACTGGTGATAGAATAACGGTCGCTCACCAATATTTTAGGTGTCATTCTCTTGAACACGAGATCGGAGTGAGGAAACAGGAGCTGGTGAACCAAATGGGCGAGAATGTCACCCTTCGCGCAGAAAGAGAAGCGTCACATGAACGCGAGAAAGCCCTGAACAGAACAATCGAGCGTTTGGGTGCCGAAATATCATCATGGGAAGCACGGTCAAAAACTCTTCAAGATGAAATACAGGTTTCCACGGAGGAGTGCAAGCGGGGGCAAGATCGGTGCGCAACGTTCGCGCACTAAGCTCGTGGAATGGTTTTCTCAATTTTTTTAAAAGAATGGTCGAAGTTCAGATGCGATACCAGACACTACAGGTGCGATTCGAAGATCAATCAGCGTCCCTCAAGCTAGCCAGGGAGAATCACGGTGATATCCAGGTACATCTTGATCTCAATAGGTTACTGGTACCCAATCAGTTCATCACGACCAGGAGCGCTTGATCACAGCTGAGACGGCCTTCGCTGTGAGGATGCATTCTTTTCGGGGTGACGCATAATTTCTAACTTTCTACTCGAGGTCAAACTAGACGCCGAAACAGGGAAGCTGCGCCAAGAAGTGCTCGTTCTCCAGGAGCGAAACGGCATTCTGCAAAGATCAGTGGACGAACGCAGGCGCCAACTCGAAAGCCAGCAAGAATCGTCAATGGTTTCAAGAAACGAATACGAGAAAAAGCTGAAGGACGAACGAGACAGCAGTCATACGCACATACAGGCGCTCCAGGGGCGAATGTTGCAAGCGGACCACGAAAAGACTCAGGCTATCAGGGAAGCGGAAGATTTACGCAACTCGCTGGCCACCGCACAAAGTGAACTATTGATATCGAGAGAACAAGCTCAGAACGTGCAAGCATCACGTTCCGCGTGGGATGCGCAGGTAAAGGAGCTTTCGACGCAAAACCACGTATTGCAAGCCGAAAAGGTCGGGCTTCTCGAACGAAATCAAAACATAAGCACACGTTACGAGACAAATGAACTGGTAAGCTGTCGAACCTTTGCGATGACGCGAATATTCAACTCCGATGGTGGTAGAGCGCCGAAGAGAAGGCCTTTGTGAATCGCTTACTAGAAGAATCGCGGACATTCCATGAAAAGCGGATCTTGGACAAACAGAATGAATTGAGGCGTGTGAGTGACCTGTTTTCTTATTACTGGTGTGACTAAGTCGATATAGCGAGACAACCAAATCGTGGAGCAGGAAGCCAGGATCAAGAGCCTGGAGAAAGGGTTGGCACGTTATCTAAAATTTCAGGTACGTTCATCGCGGTTGTTGCACCGAGCGCTGTACCCCCGTTCCGTAGGATCCAAAGTTCGCGCCGAGGAATGACGCACAGTCAATCCTGAATCTATCCAAATTCGCTTCGTCTAGTAGCCCCCCAGAGCAGCTGGTAGCTGGAGTAGACACAGACAAAGGGGTAAGCCGTTCTCCTTACCTTGCGCCGACTTGATACACCGCGCCTCAGTATGCTACTGGTGGAGCACGCACTTCACCACAGGCTCGGCATTCCCATCCACTGGAAGCGCCGTTCGACGTCCTCAAAGGTCCACTGAATGAGGTCCAGTCTTCACATGCCACAGTTCCAACCGCACCGCTAGATGACCACGAGGGCATGCTGCTCTCTCCGCTCACTCGAGACTCGCCTGAAACCCCTGAGAGTCCTGTGATCCATGCATCTCGGGCTGTCAAACTAGGTAAACACGGGCGGCCGCATTCTCAGACTTCCCAAGAAGAATCCGGAAATATTAACGACGCTACGAGACCACCGAGGCGCCTGGTTTGTTTTATCATTGTTGGACATGCAACGACGATCTCATTGCCCATCTAGAAAGCTTCTCGGAAGCCGGGACCTCAAACCTCTGAATTCAAAGTGAGTCCCAAATAAGATAACACTTATGTCGAGACTTTTTCTTCAACCAGGCCGACCCCGAACAACCCAAACCGCGGGCTCGTAAGCGCAAGTGAAACTCCTCCCTTTTTTCAGGCCATCACTAGCTCTCTTCACTTGACGAACTTTCGCATCTCGGTCTCGACGGAACGTGACTTGCTGCCCTCCTGGTTTGCGCATTGACTTTGTGTCGTTGCTTCTGTCGCCTGTTGTGACATGCTTCTGGACGATTGCAATGGAATGACGATGCACTGTATGACTTCGTGTACCATGCGTGATACGGTTGGTTTGTTGAGTAGAAAGAGACAAGAATAAAAATAAAAAATCGGCTCGCTGAGGAATGCGTACACGAGAACCTATTACAGAAACACAGTTTAGGCAACAAAATTGGATTACATGGTCAGCACGAGTGATTAGAGCACAATCCCTCCATCGCCGTCCTGGACCTCGCCCAAATCACCCACAACCACCCTTCGCGTGGGCGCAGCAACACCTGCCTGCTGTTCGTCGAGAGCAGCAGCAGCAGGGGGCTGTGTTATTTCGTTATGGCCGCTGGACGAAATTACACCCCGCTCGATCAGCACCATGTTGAGCATGTAGATCCGCTCTTCCTGGGACGCGCTGCGTGTTTTGTTCTCGGCAGTCAGGTGGGGCGGCGTGCAAGACGGCTGGTCACAAACATGACTGCGTCGTTCTCTCGCAGAATCTGCGCCAACTCGGGGCCGTCGGAATATGCGCGGAGCTCGTCCTGCGTTCGCTTGAGATGCTTCAGGGAATTCTGCAGACGCGTGATTTCTAGAAGATACGATCAGTCATTCGGTCGTGCACGCGTGCATGAGTGGGAGATAAGAACCATCGGCGATCGTGGTAGGGTCGAGCTTCAAAGCTTCAGAAAATGAAAAGGGTTGTGGATGCTTGCGATGGTACTCCATGTTATCTAGATTGGGTGACTTGAATCGGCAGTGATCACCGTGACTAGTGATGTAGTGATATGTCGCAAACTATGTCATCATAGCCATATAGTCATAGATTCCAAACAACATATATAAGAAACTGACAACATGGCGTACCTGTCTAGCCCTCTACTACTGTTAATACCTCTCGCGTTCAATGGCGCAACCCTTACCACAACCAAACTTCCCTGCTTTACACGAACACATCGTCGCTATCTCCGAACAAGTCAGCCTATTACCCAACATTCCAGCCATTGCCAGAGTTAACCCCCTCGTCGAACACTTGGATGGGTTGCTTGCCCTCCAAGCAGAGCACCATGCAAACATCCTTGCCCAACAAGCGGCGCATCACCAAGCTGACCTCAAGCAGCAAGCTCAAATTCATCAGGAGCTTTTGCAACGGTTGAATGCCGTGGAGGAGTCGATGGCAGAACTGCGCAGAGAGTGAGTGTCTCAAATTTACCTCTGACTGCCAGTCTGCCACAACTCATTATTTTCGCAGCCTGCCAAGGAAAATACAAAATGCGACCGCATCGCTAGAGGCACCACTGCTTTATCCGCCCCACTTAAATGCCAACATGCTCCCCAGGACGAAGCGGGCATTGCTAGGTCTTGATCTCGCTGGGGCCCAAGCTGTGGCCCAATATCTCGGACTCCCTCCCCTCGAAAACCCAACTGCAGCCCAATGTCGGCAATATGTGTTTGACTTCATCGGGTGTGCGATGATTGAATGAAAATTTCCTCTATCAATATTCAATATTCTATCGATTTGTACAACCTGGCCCTTTCCGACTCCCATCCTTAGCTTCCTGATTCTAGTATCTCCGTTCACTTCAACATTCCTTCCAACCAACATTCGTAGTCTCTCGCGTCACTCCTGTTCGCTGTTGTCTTCGATCTTGCAGACTGAACCGGCTACCTCTGGAACTCGTTACTCAATCGGCTCAGCTGTTATCTGGATCCCACTCGCCCTACCTGATCGCACCATAGGGTCCACATACGCGCTGCATACGTAAACTGCCGCCATCGCCACCCCACTACCATGTTCGGCCACGATACCTGATCTCGGCTTGTTCGGACTGCTCTCGCATCGTCGCACTGTATATAGGACCCGGCTCTCTCGTCTTAAATGTACTTTCCTGTCTTGCCTCTAAGGCTCAGAAGTGTTAATCTACACATCGTCGCTTCCTGCGTTAAGTCTGAAGTTCTATGAACGTCGCATCGAAGCCGATACCCCATAGAGGGAACGGTAGCCGGTCTAACAAATTGGATTATGGTCAAAGCACGAGTGGTTAGAGAACAATCCCTCCATCGCCGTCCGGGACCTCGCCCAGATCATCCACAACCATCCTTCGTGTGGGCGCGGTAACTCCCTCCTGCTGCTCGCTGACAGCAGCAAAAGCGGGGGGATGTGTCAGCTCGTTATGGCCGCTGTGTGAAACTACACCCTTCTCGGTCTGCGCTATGTTAAGCATATAGATCCGCTCTTCCTGGGACGCACTGCGTGTTTGATTTCGGCAGTCAGGAGGGGAGGGGCGCTAGACAGCTAGTCACAAACATGACTGCGTCGTTCTCTCGCAGAATCTGCGCCAACTCGGGGCCGTCGGAATATGCGCGAAGTTCGTCCTGCGTCCGCTTCAGGTGCTTCAGGGAATTCTGCAGACGCGCGATTTCTGATACAGTCGGTCATTCGGTCGTGCGTGCGTGTATGCATGAGTGTGAGATAAGAACCATCGGCGATCGTGGTAGGGTCGAGCTTCAACGCTTCAGAAAATGAAAAGGGCTGTGAATGCCTGGGATGGTGCTCCATGTTTTTGTGCCGTCCGCGAGATTGGCTGAGAAAACATTGTAATGTAATCACGAATGCGCTCCCATCAACGATCACATTCAATCATTACAGGCACAATCTGAACGCCATGGGACCCGTACGCACATAACTTACAACCCACACACACCCAGGGCTTTCCGTCTTAAGGGATTTCTGAGTCAAGTGCACGAACATATCAATGGGCACGGACCACACGGTATACGGTTGCCGTTGCTCTCAAAGTCGCTCGCCGGTTGGGTCCTCATCTAGTTACAGATATAGAATGAACGCAAGCGCACAAAAATAATTGACACGTGACCGAGTGACCGTCGAAGAACGAAAAGTTTCTTCACAGGACGGATGTACGTTACATTTCCAGCGCTCCGCCCACGGAGATCCAATAAGATCGACGTACAGTGAGAAGAAATACGGTATGATCTATCTCTGGTATTCTCCCAGGCTCAGGTTCGCACTGTTATTGTTAGCCACAGGGTCACATATCTTACTTACTCAAGGGTCCTATTCAATGCAAATCATATCGCATCCATTGACAACTTGCATGCTCAGGATCTGCCCACGTCCCTCTGGAAATCTCACTTATCTTAGGAAAGCTAGGCAGCGGCGGAAATAAATAGGTTCATTCCCATTCACAACGAGAAACTAGTTAGTACTAAGAGTCAGGACCCCGTTGGATGATCGGGCCTCACTTCCTCCAACCACTTGGCCCGGAACTACTTCGAGGGCTCCCCCATTGTGGTTCACACTGTTTCTAACGATGGGTACCAATGTATAGCGAGTCACGCACGAACTACTAGCGACTCAAGAGTTTGGCGGAATGTCTTGGCCTTACTGTAGCTCCCGTTTTTACGATGACGTTACACAAGTTGACGACATGCGACTGGTCCACTCTCGGAGCTTAATCCCTTTGGAGTAATTGCCGTGCTTTTAGGTCGTGCCTTATCCCTAACAAGCCTGAGCGCTGTGTTATAACAGACTCTTTTTGCAGCACAGGCAAGCGGTGAGCAAAGTTGCTTGCCTCAGATTTCGAGAGCCCGAACGACAATGCACAGTTCTAACACAGTTCTGACTCATATTTTTCTGGTGGCCTGGTTGCCACGAACGACATAGATCGGGACGGATACAAGATCTGCCTGTCTAACTATGACAGACATCTCTGACATACGTAATATGGTTTCATTTGCACCCACGATTTGGACTATAAAGACCTCCCCGTTGACACATTCACATCCCTCGCTGTCCCCACCTCGGGTTCCTGCTGTAGTGCTCATCCATGTCCTCGACTTCAATAACATCAAGAGATGAGTCGCCAGCCGCTTCCCCAGACATCATCAAAATGTAGGTTCGCTGATGATATTGGAGTGGTGGATTCACTGATAATCCTCCGATCGTTCAAAGAGCTGCTCCTCTTGTGCGTTTGGTCTTGGCCTACCGCCCGTGCTACTTATATCTTCGACGATCCACATAGCTTTTTGGCCCGCTATTCAACTGGGCACTGTACGGCGCCCTCTGCATCCAGATCTGTACGAGATCTGTTCCTCGAAACCTCAACTTATTCCACTCACCCACATTTAGATGTATATAGCTATAATTTTCCAAATGACTCACGATCTGTGAAATTTTTAGGTTAGTCTTTGATGTTACTCGGTAGCTCTGTGATGTCAAGCTACTCTGAGCAGCTTATTTCATCTTCGTGTTGGAGACTGTTCAAACTGCGCTCACTGGGGCCGATGTCTACTATTGGTTTGTTGCTGGATTCGGCGACATCGATCACCTCGCACATTCCCATTTAAGCCCTATAGACATTCCCTTCATGGGTTCAGTTAGTTCGCTCATCGTTCAAGGATACTTCTGTTATCGGATCTGGATAATGAGCAAAACTTGGAACAGACAGTCATTGTGGATCTGTTGGATCATCGCTGCCGTGTGTATTCTAGACCCTCCTTGCATTCTTCACACTCCTAATGATTTCCTGAGTGCAGAGTGCAATTACTCAATCAATCTGCTCAACGTGGGGGGGCGTCTTAGTCAGTGACGCGGACACGTTTACCAAAACGTCTTATCTCACGCAGTGTTTAGTCGCTCACGTCTGGAAAGTATGTGGTATCCAAGACAGCTTTATATGTACGCACACCAGGCTCGGTTGGAATAGCCAAACCATCTCTCACTTTTCGAGATAGTTATGGGGTATACCAAGTGCCACGGCAGACATTCTCATTGCGGTGGCAATGACTATGCTGGTACGATCACCCCAAGCCCTTCAGATCCTTTAGCACTGATCAAGGTCCTCTGCACAGCTAAGAAGGGCAAGTGGCAAATTCTCCAACTTCATTTTAGTTCGAGTGGTGCGGCTTACTATCGAGACAAACGCACTTACTGGTACCTATTCCTTAGAAAATCCCGCACAGGCGTGCATCTAACTTCTTGTTGAGCTAGCGCGGTTGTCACCATCCTCGTACTTTATGCCTCCTTTCCTGTAAGCTGAACCTTGATGGGCTATGATCTACTTCTGACCCGGTGGCCTCGTTCACAGAATGAGCTATATTATGCATACTTGTACGTTCTATTGGTCCTTCGCGGTGCGTTTTCACAGCTGATGTGGCAAAAGCACTGAGATTATTGGGAAACTGTGAGTTGCTTACATTATACATAATGTCCGCTAACGAATGTGTCAGGTACACTAACACTTTCTTAATGAGCCTCAACAATCGCATCTACTTCCGTGACCACCAATCGCCCGAACGTTCAGGCTTCCAGGTCTCCGACCGAGTTCATGCCACTGCAGCGACATCGCTCCATTTTGCTGGAACCGGGCCACAGTCCCAAGGACTAACAGATGACAGTTTCCAGCTTTCCATCATTACCCAGACGGTGGAGCTAGCTCCCGGAAAAGGCGATGACACCAGCGTCAACGGTTCTCTTGCAAGTGTAACTGCTACCACTATTCTGCCAGTGAATGACTCGGTTCGTTATCTAGCCCCACTCTAAGAAGGGTCGTCTACTTCCAAGTGACTCCGAGTGTACGGTCGGCCCATTTGCCTCCGCTCCCTGCCTAAAGGACGGGGTGTGACTATGACAACGCCACTTGGTCCGGTTATTCCTTCACGGTCCTGCATAGATCGTGAATGTACCATATTCTCCCTCACATTAAAGCGAGCGATAGCAGTTTTATTTTATTATTCAGGTTCTTGAGCTTCCCTCGTGGCTGGCATGATCTTGCTTGCGAACTATCTTCACTACCGTTCTCCGTGTGCTTGTGCTTTCTGGACGGTTGGTTGCACAACGAATCCGGAATCCGTGAACGTCAAAGTCTCGAAGGGAAAAATTGGGAGCAATGTCTCAATTCGACTATGAACTCATGAAACACACGCACGCGTGAACAGTCCAATAGAATCTCTTTTCAAAATGTAATGGAGGCTTACACAAAGACAGACTTACACTTCGCACAGTGTTCAAGTTGGTGTTGAGCCGGCCCGGGTGGGTTTTTTCTCAGCACCAAACACCTCTGCGCGCTTCCATCCGCGCCTCGCGACCCACTCCCTGGGGTTCCGATCGATCTGGCCCCACGTCGTTCAGAATGGGACAAGTGCGCTTAGTGGGTTCATCTTCAAGCGCGCGATTGCTCCATTGAGCCCCCTGGAACGCGATGTAAGACTAGCTAGTGGTCTTGGAGTTCGTGGATCACAAGGGACGGCATATACCACACTGATGTCAGTGGAAATACTCGATTTGCGACGATCGAATATCTATACTTGGCGTGGTTGTAAAGTGTTGTCCCGGAGACGGGGCGAGATATCTTGCAGTATCTGGAGCACCCATATTTTCAAGTTGTATGTACACACTTGCGAATCATGGTGGAACGGCATCGGTCCAACTTAAATTAAACGGGCCGCGATAGGGAAATGGCGTCAGGGAGCAGCCAGAATACCCAGTACACCAGGTAGATGTTGTCGAGGGACTCAGACAGCAGACGTACAGCAAGGAGGAACAAGAAGTATACAAGGCGACAGAGGCAAATCGACGACTTTATACTCAAGTATGGCATTCATACATTTACACGATTTTCACGACAAATGAGAGCAACACTGGCGAAAGTGTGCAGTGGATGCAGTTGTATTCGAGAGTATTCACTGGCACTCTCATTCAATGCACTCGATGCGATATACTTTCTTCCAGTCACTTCCTTCAACCTCATTCACCACGATTTTGATGAAGAATTTTGTGGCCGTATGCCGGCCATGGGAATCGTATTGAGTCTATCATGAAGGAGTAATGTACTTTATATCGTACCGGATGTCCATGTAATACTATGACGAGCAAATATCTGAGAGATGCGAATATGATAGCAGCACGACGACAAAAAAGATCTGGGTTATACTCCCAATCTGCCAGATAAATGTTCAGAAGGACCACCGAAATGGCGTTTCAACGAGGGAACTCACTTTCGCTTACTCTGCTCGTACACTAAATAGGATATTGACACGGAGGGTACGACCTAGCGCGAGCCAGGGGATATTAGAAACGGTGCATATCTAAGAGTGGTTGATCGCACCTTGGCCAGAGTGGGCACCAAACCGCGGTAGAACCCCCGCCAGCCATCACGTCGATACGTTTTTGTCACGACGTCGCAGATGCCCGAATAGCGTTCTGGGTGTCCAGAGGAGCCCGACGCCTGCAGCCGCGTGCGCACCAGGTTCAACGGGTAGACCATGGTAGCGCCCACGCTTCCAGATACACTTCCGAAGGCGAGGAGGGCGAGCATTCCAGGCTCGTCTTTGCCAGTAGAGCGCAGATAGGCCAGTTTCAGGGCTTCGAATGTGCTCATGTCGATGGCAGAGTATCTGATAGGCGTATGAGCAAGCGTAGCACCTCCCCAGCAAATAACAAAACGTGCGGGAATACGCCGACCAAGCCGACCTATTACGATTAAGCGACTTCTGCTATGTGTGCGTGGACGCCGCGACAGATTTACGCACCCCGAGCCCACGGTAGTACGCTCTGAGACCGCCTAATGCCCAGACCCGTCTTGCAGCCAAAGCAAGCGCCCGATCCGTTCCCTCGGTACTACTCATCATCTGCGTTTTCAAGGTTTCGATAGGGTATATGCCTATCCCCGAAAAGTTGACAGAAAATGTACGCCATCATTACAAAGTGACACGTACTCAACTGGCTCGTGATACCGCCAATGCCACCCGACACGAAGCGGCTTGTGCCACTGATATCGCGGATATCTTCTACGTTGTCCACATAATGAGCGAAGAAACCTTTCTGGGGGGACCACGCTATCAAAGGCGCGCTCTAACCGCCTCCGCGATGAGAAGGGGGACACACCGAAGCCTCATAAGTCATGAATTTGATTGCCGACTCTGGAAGAATTTTGGCGACGGATAGTCCGTTGCCCACCCAGAAAGCAGCGACGCCACCCTCGGCGTATATCCGCGCGATCGCAGACATTATTGCCTTCGCTCCCCGCATGCCTGCCTCCGGGTGTAGGGATGTGCCTCCGAAGTCTGGAGGCCTGGTTATAAGGAAGACCTTCAAGCGGTCAAATGGAGCCGTAGATGTCCGGGAGACTGTGCACGGATCAAAAGCCTGAGTGTTGACATGAGGCGTGTGGCGGCTGACCTGCTCCCGCCGCCCCTCCAGCTGCCAAGAACTTGAGGGCGGTCATTCCGCCTAGCCAGCCGTGATGATCATCGTGATGCTCCTCGATCAGATCGTGGTCATGGTCATCTTCCGAGTCGGACAGAGAGAGATCATGATCCAATGGAGGCGCGGTCGTCATGGCAGGAGGTCGATATATGAGATATTCTGGTGGCTTATCTTCTGCGCTGAGGCTCACGTCGCCTACGAAATCGCGTTATTGGTCAATTTGGAGGCGGCCGCGAGAGGTGAGACAAACACACCCTCCATGGTAACACGTGCCGCACCGCGACCATCATCACCGAGGAATTTGCGCACCTCATAGAATCGATATATCTCCTTTGTGGAGGCACGCCGTGGTAGTAAGAGCAAGAAATCGCGGAATTCTTGGAAGCTTATGGAGTGGGACTGCGGAGACGCAGTCAAGGAGGTCATGAAGTCGGATAGCATCGAAGGTGACACTTGTAGCCCTGCAACACCATCTGATTCAGATACAACCGAGGGTAGAGGATGCACACTCACCCGCTTTCCGCAGAGCCACTGTCAGCTCCTCAGCGTCTAAATGGCCATTACTGTCCAAGTCCAACTCGTTGTGGAAAATTTGCCATAGCTCTTGATTGAGAGTAGATGAGCCACGCGGAATTAAAACGGGGAAATGAGATCTGACCGACTTCCTTGTCTTCGGCATATTGCTTAAACTTCTTCCACCCAATGTGGCCGGGTTTGTCGCTGCAGCTCTCCATGAGCTCCCGCTCGTACATCTTTCGCATCTGCGCCGCGCTTTCTGGAGTGAGGGCCGCACCTCCCACGAGACGCGGCGCCGCGTTGAAGCCCGTGCCCTCGGCGTCGAGCGCGATGAGCAGCCGCTTCCATAACGCGCGTAGACGTGCTTTGCGGTATTCGCGTCCTTCTCGTTCGCGGAACTCAGCGAGCGAGCGAGGCAATGGATGGTAGGAGGTTTGTGGATCTGAGCGAAGATGGGGTATGTGTGGACGATCCTGGGCTCCAGAGGCACAGGCGTCGTAGAGGGCCCGTCTGGACTCTTGGGTGGAGGTCTCGGGCATGGTCGGGATAGTGATTGGAGTAGGAAGAGTTGCGGAGGACGATTAGCAGCTCATCAATTGGACTGTTCGTCGTTGGTGGTGTCGTAGTGGGGCACGTTGGGGCGAGTGTCGCCTGCTGGTTGTGCGTGGTGTGCACATTCGGGCTGGCTCATTGATGTTGCCTTGCACCACAAAGTCACGTGCAAGTGCGAATAAGAATAAACCGGTAGTGCTAGCAATAAATACAACTGAGTGCGTAGGTAGACAATTAACATTTCGAGATACATGTGTAAGTCTTGGCTTTCACAGCGAATAAATTTAACGGGTGGCGGGGCTGACATCCATGGGCTTCGATACAAATAGAGTCACAACGCCACGGCCAAAGGAAGTCACGGCGTTCCATAGCATCCCCGAGCAAGTTCGCCGTTTGGTCTTCCTGAGCCTCGAGGCGGGTACATAATGCATTGGTAAATTGGTTTGTCCGTTCGCCTCTTTGCTCCCGAATATACCTTTCTTCCCGTTCTGCAAACCGAGCCCCAGATCCCATTCTGCCTGCAGATCATCGGGAAGATACCAGGAACCTATTCCGCCATGAGACGAGACAGCGGTGTGGTCGTCGGAAGATGACGACGAGTGCACGCTAGGTCGGGCAATCACGGGGGGTAGACGGGTGCTTTCGGACAAACAGAGGGATGGTGCCGAGCTGTGACGAAGCGTCTGATACGAATCCTGCATGATAATAGACGGGGGGTCGGGATATATCTGAAGGACGACAGATGCATAATGGGCCACAGGACGAAGACGGCAGGGGCCGAAAGAAAGAAGCTCACCATTCGATAGGGGCGGGTTAGCGATGGTTGAGATTCTAGTTGACTGGGGACAGCAAAAGACATGGGTCGTCGCACAGATGGTATAGGTGGGGTCGGGGGGCGGTAAGTCTGCAAGCACCATAGGCAACCTCGTCTCGGTACACAAGTAAAAGGGACGACATACCTTTGAGAGAGAACCCTCAAGGACAAAGCGAGTCCTCGCAGATCGGGTGTGGTGATCGTCCGCCGTCGATGATACGGACCGCGAGATCCGCCCCTAGGGGAGTGGTTCAGTGGCCAAGCTAGCACCGCCGAGGGGCACGATGACTTACCACATAGACTAGTCCTGGCTCATGAATTACGGAACCAGCACCACGTTGGAAGCGACAGCTGTCGCGTCGAACATCTCGAGTGACGTTTCCGATGACATTGCGCCAATTATCGGGCATCTTTGAGAAGCAAAAGGTCGTCTCGCATGGGCTTGCGGGTAAGATGAAAAGTTGACATACTGGTGGTGGTGGACTACCTGCCGCAGCACTTTTGCTCTCATTACCCTCACGAACTAAAGTCGTAGAGAACATGGTATCAGACGTTGGGCGAGAAACCGGTGGAGTTGGGATGAAAACGGGCACAGGTTTTCGCCAGCCCATCCCACGGGAGTTGGAAGGAGAGATTGGGGTTGTCATGAGTAGATCGCTGATCCTCGAAACTGGGAGTCGCAAAAGAGAGATAGACTGATTAGCGGGAAGGGTATAAGAAACAGAACGGGTCAATGCGCAGAAGAGACACAAAGAGAGCCAGATTGAGGGGATGTGGCCAGTGTCCCAGAGTTTTGAGGCGTGCAGTCACACACGAGGACATAGTCAAACCGAAACGAGGCAGCTTGAAGGCGATCTAAATGAGAGGGCGATGGATTGATGCAAGGTGGCAAACACTACTGTGCATGGATCAAGCGTGTTTTCGGCGTCAATCCGCTTGAACAGGGGTATACGGGCCGATTTATTTCATTCTTGGGCATTACGGTGCGTGCTAGTACTACGAGTAGGTACTGTGAAGTGTAGCGGTATGGAATCGAGATGGTCAGATAAGCAATGAATATATAACTAGTGCCATTCATCCAAGTAAGGTGCGTGAAAGACATTCAACGAAGTGAGTGCGGTGTGAGAGCGAAAGCAATCTGGATAAATAAGGACATCATCATGAATTCACCTCTTGCATCAGCATCTTCTCAGACACAGATGCCTCCTCCAGCTCCTGCTCTGGGTTGCGTCCCGTCCGTGTTCGGGAAGGTAAACGGACTTTGGTGCGCCACTCTTTGACCCACATCCACCGCGACACACGTTCCTCGTTGTCCACACTCGCAGGCGAAATTGCGGGTGAAAGCCGAGCTTTGAGGTAGTCACGTCCAAGGATAGGAGCAAGAGATAAAATCGAGAGAAACACGAGCTTGATGATGATAGAAGGTGAAGCAAGAACAGACGAGATGGTTTGGGGATTTGGTGAAGGTGTGGACGCGACGGTCTGAAGAATATCACCGATCTATGTAAATGGAAAGAGGCCAGCCTCATGAGTCAGATGGTATGATCGGGAGACGCCTAGTACCCACCTGACACGTTACTGCGGTCCAAGGAATGGCGCCAATGAAAGTGCCGAGAAAACAATCCCACAAGCCGACACCGAGGACGCCACAGGCAACGTTAATTCCCGACCAGGGAACAATACCAATCAACCGCAACACCGTCAGGCGGACCCAGACAGGTGATGAAGCTTTGGTGCTGGCGCTTGTTCCCGAGTCAGCGTCGAAAGCGCTACGCGCCAAAGCTAGTGGCCGTGAGAGATAGCGGGTGAGAAAGGGGGAAAGCGGCGTCGCAAGAAGCGTTGCAAGGATAGAGCCGACGGTGGTAAGCACGGCAAGTAAGGGAGTTGCCAAAAAGGGCGAAAATAAAGCGCCGGCAAGAACATTCTATAACCGAGAACAGTCAATTAATCGGAGAATGTCGGGCGAAGTAATGTAGGCAATGCAACTTACCCACAGGACGCTCCCAGGGATGGACCATGCGTGCATCCAAATGGTCGCAGCAGAGACGATACCAATAACATGAGCAAATGCGGCAGCACCGCTTTGGGAGTAGCCGTGGAGCTCACGGCCCAACTGCGCAAGGTCTGACAGGTTTTGGGGCCACGTGAAGGGGAACGGAAGGGAGCAAAAACTAAGAACTACGAGCGCGGTTGACACTGGAAACATGGTGATCACGAATAATATGGGGGTGTGAGCCTGTTGTGAAGGGCATAAGCGCTCGTGTGACCGGGACAAAACATAAATGAACAGACAGAGGGGGTGCTCCGCCACCAAGGACGGGAGGATGAGACTTTCACTGGACTGAATTTCTCGTCCTCGACGTCATCTCCGAAGACAGTGGTTACAGAAGACATGGGAAGAACGGAATCCTCGCTGGGGGAACGGGGAGAGGAGGGGGTGGTGGAATGAGGCAAAAGATAGGAATCGACACGAAGGAACTCCCAGAATTGCTCTAAGAGGGCGGACAGCCTCGAGGGTGAGGTGAGGGCAGGTGACATTTTTCGGTCTGCGGTCACAGGGGGTGTCGCGGGTATATTATCCAGAAGGGCACACGCTTTGGGGCGTGGTCCTAGTGTTGATATGGTGAGGGCAGGACGAAGGTTCGTGGAAGAAGCGCGGTTGCGCATAGGCGGGGGAGAAAGGGTGGTCATTATATGAGCTGTAGATGGGTGGGGAAGGAAAGGAGGGGAACAAGGAGCTCGGAGAGGGGTATCGGGTATCGGGGAGTACGGGATGATGAATCGTTGTTTCGTGAGTCGGCAAACGTTTAGTCACCCCAATGACCTGATCCTCCTCGGCTAACCGGCGACCCATGCTCTTCGGGTCAATTTAGTCAGCCGTGTCATATTCATCCTTCCTCCGTCCGCCATGGCTGAGTCAATACAACAACTCATTCTAGACCATCTCGACATTCATGGCTCTGTATCCGACACCAGGACGCTCACTCTTCCAGGGGCTACTGCACCTGCCTCAGATGCTGAGTCTCAAATCACTATCCTTGGCGCTCTCAACTCGCTCCTTAGCAGAGAGGTATCCGATTAGTTTCCCACCCGCGATCACCCGTAGCCGAGCGTTCTTTTTGTGATGCAGATGATCCGTTATGAGACGCACGAAACCATCTCTCACGTTCTCACATCCGAAGGTTCCCAGATAGCCCAGTATGGTTCTCACGAAGCACGCGTCTGGGCAGCTCTTTCAGCGAAAGAGGCCGGCACACCTGTAAACCCTGCACAACTTAGAGAAATCGTCGGTGACGAGGCTGCAAAAGTTGGGCAAGGACGTGCCTTCAAAAATAGCTGGATCGCAAAGCACGGTAATGGACTAGTTAAAGTGGTCTGTGAATGGCACTCCCCGCTGCCGGTCAATTCTTCTGATGCCGTAGCTTGAAGGTATCAACTATAACAGATGTGACTCAAAATGAACTACGTGAGATTGATTCCACAGGGACTCTTTCCGCTGGCGAGAAGAGCCTCGCAGATCTCAGGAAGCGAAAGCTCGTCGTTCAAAGGTCTGGAACCTATTTATTCGCTCTGCTTGCCTCACATCGTTGATCATGATTTACCATCCAGAAAAGGCCAATGGTTCACTGTCCAGAAGGGACCGAATTTTAGCACTTCGACCGCAAAGCCAGAGACAGATCTCACCGTGGACATGCTGACTTCGTGCGCGACCTCTCCTTCTCGCCAGAAACTTCTTTGACGACATCTCGCTCAGTGGCGCTTGGAAAAGTGCGCAGTTCAAAAAGTACAATTTTGAAGCCGAAGGCATCTATCCCAACGGAGGCGCGCTCCATCCTCTGCTCAAGGTGCGAGAGGAGATGCGTAACATTTTTCTCGAGATGGGGTTGGTCTGCACGGAGTTTTCGATATCCGTGCACTGGCTGACCGAGATCCCATCTCATACAGCTTCGCCGAGATGCCAACATCCTCTTTCGTCGAATCCGCGTTTTGGTGTTTCGACGCGCTGTTCGTTCCTCAGCAACACCCGGCCCGCGAACTGCAAGACACGTTTTACCTCTCGGACCCAGCCAAGTCTCTCTCGCCTCCACGTGACTACTATGAACGCGTTTCCAAAGTCCACGAGCACGGCGGCTTTGGTTCAATCGGGTACCGCGCGCCCTGGTCCGACGCGGAGTCGCACAAACTCCTCCTCCGCACACACACGACCGCATCTTCCGCACACATGCTGTACAAGCTCGCCGCACGGTGCCGCGGTGAATCGCTGATGGAAGACGATGCTACCAGCGGAACAACCTCGGAGCGCAGCGATGATGGTTTCCGCCCTGCAAAGCTGTTCAGCATCGATCGTGTGTTCCGCAACGAGACCATGGATGCAACGCATTTGGCCGAGTTCCACCACGTCGAGGGCGTCGTCGCGGATCGGGGGCTGACACTCGCCGATCTGATAGGTTCGTGATGCGATCTCCCGTGGGCGTCGTTGTTGCTCACGTCCGCGGATGACGTTGTTCCTAGGATTCATGCGAGTGTTCTTCAGCAAGATGGGAATCAAGAACGTTCGCTTTAAGCCCGCATACAACCCATACACGGAGGCGAGTTATGTTTGGAGGCAAGCGAGCGCTGATCCTGATCGTCGTCGAATTGTCTAGCCGTCCCTCGAGATTTTCGCGTTCCATCCGATGCTGAACAAGTGGGTTGAGGTGGGGAACAGCGGCATGTTTCGCCCTGAGATGCTCGAGCCCATGGGCTTCCCGAAGGACGTACACGTGCACGGGTGGGGTATTTCGCTCGAACGCCCGACGATGATCAGGTTCGTAACATTTAAATATCAGAACATCGTTCTTTAAAGATGCGCGCGCGTACTTTTTGCTGATCGTGTGATACAATTACACAGGTACGGGATCAATAACATCCGAACGCTCGTTGGACACAAAGTACCAATTGAAAATGTGGAAAATTCACCAGCTGTACGCTTTTAGGGCTCAGGGGCTGCAGGTAGGGGGATGTACATGAGAGAAGGAAACGAGACAATTGTAATCAATAGAATATTGAACATTTGTGATAGACAATGAAAAAGATGTTGGCCATCAACTGGTCCTACCACATCCAAGAAAGTCGATAATCTGTTGCCGACATTGGGCTGCAGTGGGGTTGGTGAGTGGAGGAAGTCCGAGTATGTGGGCTCAGCTTGGGCATCAGCAAGACCAAGCATTAGGAGGTCATGCTTTGTTTGGGGGAGCAGATCAACATTTAGGGTTGCAGGATAGAGAAGTGGTGCTTCGAGAGATGCAACTGAGTTATACAGGCACATTGGCAGCCAATTTTTGCTGCCAAAAAAATGAGTTACAACTTGGTCAGGGGTGAACATGACAACACTCACAATTCCTGCACTGATGCCTCCAAAGCATCCAATCAACATGCAATTTCCTCATGGTGCTGGGCCTGCAGGGCAGAGAGCTCTTCATCATGCTGGGCATCCAGGGCAAGAAGGGCTTTTGGTTTTGGATCTCAGCTTCATGCCACTGGGTAATCTTTGTATTCAAGATGGCAAGGTCTGCATCAAATTCAGCCTGGGTTGGCATGTTTGGTAGGAGGTTGACTTGTTTTGAGAGAACTGCAAGTTGTTGGCTCAGGATTGGCTGATGAGAGTAGTGATGGGAAAGTTTGGAAGTTCAAACTCAAACCTAACCCAAATGTCACCTTGCTTGACAAGGTCATGACAATAGTGGGAATTACTAATCATCACTAGGTGTCGACTCTGCTGACTGAAACCTTGCTTGGTAATGAGACAGTGACATGGGTTTCAAAACTGGCTGGGAGGAAAGAAAAGGTCATCGTCTTTTCATCTTGAATACCAAGAAAAGTATGGTGATGTTTAAATTGGAATTCAGAAATGAAATGACAAAGAATATCACATATGTAAAAGAAGAGAGAAACAAGTGCTTATTTTTTTGTCATGTTTTGTAGGGGAAAGACATGCCAAGAGGAAACAGGCTATGATTCATGTCTGGCAAGCTACATCTTGCATAGATTTGATCACATTGATGTGTTCCTCTTGAAAAAAAGTGAGTTATAGCTCGTAGCATAGGTTGTGGGGGTCAATGCTCTATCTATTCTTTCCCCTATTGTAACGATTTGCTAACCATTTGTCTGACTTGGACAATGGAAGTGGCTTGCAACACGTGATAGTAGCTCGTGGACACTAGGCTGACTAACACTAGGTCCCCTGGTAGTGAAAAGGGCATAACAGCACCTCCACTAAGTCAATGATGAGAGAGTAAAGATGAAAGAAGGCAAGAAAGAGGAAGAGGAGAATGAAGAAAGGCAGATTAGAAAGAAGAAGGAAACAAGATAGCAAATTGAAGAAGACCAGGATAGAGATCCCTGGTCTTTACTAGTTGACTTATATACACATGAGACTCACTTAGAAGCAGAGTCTGAACTATGCTATGAGTCACAAACCCTAGTATCACTATGCTATGAGTCACAAACCCTAATATCACTATCCTAGTATGACATAGTGTCCATGTGCACCTGATAAGAAAGAACAAGAATGCTATGACAGCATGTGAGTCTGTGCTACAACAATACTCTGGCCTCTGTCCATGACTAATATATGCTGACAGCATAGTCATAACCGCTAAGTCAGCTCACTTCCGAGGCAGTCCGTGACACCTATGCACCCCTGTCATACATGATGGTCACGTGATACGATAATGAGTGTAAACATATTATGGGATTGGGATGACTGGTACAACTGGATGTGGCTGGATGCCAACACTCCCCTTCAAGCCGTTGCCAGTCCCATCTCTTCAGTATGTTGTTTATGTTTCCTTCATGGTAACAGCTTGGTTAATACATCTGTGGTCTACTCAGGATCATGACAGCTTCTTATAGCTATTGCTCCATTTTCGACCAAATCATGGATCCAATGCCAGCATATTTTGATATGCTTGGCTCGTCTGTGGAACTGAGGGTTTCAGGCCATAGCAATTGCCCCTTCATTGTCTCCCATTATTATGCTAGGTGCATTTTGCAATTCACCTAGTTCTGCATACAGATTTCTGAGCCAACATACTTCTCTGCTTGCCTCAGATAACACTATGTATTCTGCCTCTGTCAACAATAGTGCTATTGTGGTCTGTTTCTTTGAACACCATGTTATGGCTCCCCCTCCAGACTTGAAGATATATCCAGAGGTGGATTTGCATCCATCAACATTGGCAAACACAGCATCTGCATATCCTTGGAAGAGGTTGGTCTCCTTTTGACCACCGTTTCTTGAATATGTTATTCCTAATGTCCTCATCCCAGCTAAGTGCAGAACCCATTTTAAGGTGCTCATATGCTGCATGCTTGGATTTGCAGTATATGCTGCAAGTCTGTTTATGGCATATGCTATATCAGGCCTTGTAGTGTTTGCTAGGAACTGCAGTTCTCCCAGTAAGTGTGCATATGAGTTACTGCAATTGGGCCCATTGTTATCTGGATTTGGTTCCAGCTTCTGGTTTGGATCCATAGGCATTGTGACAGGGTTAGCATATTCCATTCTCTCCCTACAGAGAATGGATTCAATATATTTTTCTTGTGTGATTCTTATCGCACTTCCTTGCCTCGTTATCTCAATTCCCACTATTTTTGTGGGTTCTCTGAGGTCAGTTGTTTCCCATTTGGATTCTATATCTTTCTTCATTTTTCTCATTAAATCTTCTGTTGTAGCAAACAATAAAAAATCGTCCACCCAAATGGTTATTATTTTGGAGTCATCTCCTTTGTGTCTGATATAAGTGCAAGGGTCACTCCTCAATTGGTTGAAGTCATGCTTCTTTAATTTATTATCCAGCTCTTTATTCCATTCACAGCCAGATTGTTTTAGGCCGTACAGCATTTTAATCAATTGACATGTACATCCTGTGTTGTCTTCATATCCTGTCAGCTGTCTCATATAGACTGTCTCTTTTAGCATTCCATTTAAGTATGCGCCTTTGACGTCCATTTGGCATATGACTAATTTCTTTATTGCAGCCAATGACAGTATGACCCTTATGGTTTCCATTCAGACCACCAGGGAGAATGTTTCCATGTAGTCGTGGCCTGGTCGTTGTGCACAACCCTTCACGACTAATCTTGCCTTGTATTTGGTGAGATTCCTGTCTTTGTTATATTTTCTTATAAATACCCATTTATTGGCTATTGGGACAGTGTCCTTAGGACCTTCTGTGAGTGTCCATGTTGTCACAGACTGGACAACGCTGACTTCTCATGGCAGATTATCATTGGGACTGCACTCGTTCTTATCTTATCTCACTCCCCATCATTGCGTTGTATGTGGTTATCAGATGACTCTAGGGCATGTGACAGGCTGAGTTCCATGGCCTTCCATGACATTCCATTCCTAGGACAGGTGTATTAGTATGACTCATTCAGACTCACACGCTGTCAAGTGTTCTATTGTTCTTTAGTATCACATGCCATGGACATGACTCATTCCTAGGATAGCTGTACTAGGGTTCGTGACTCAGTACTTAGTTCAGACTCTGCTTTAAAGCGAGTCTTACGTGTATATAAGTCGACTAGTAAAGACCAGGGATCCCTATCCTGGTCTTCTTCAATTTGCTATCAAGTCTTGTTTCCTTCTTTCTCCCAGTCTGCCTTTCTTTGTCATCATCTTCCTCTTCTTCTTTCTCTTTCAACTCTTCTCTCTCATCATCGGCTTAGTGGAGGTGCTGTCATGCCCTTTTCACTCTAAGGGGACCTAGTGTTAGCCAGCCTAGTGTCCGAGAACGCCAGTCACGTGTTGCAAGCCACATCAGTTGGACAAGTTGGACAAACGGTTAGCAAACTGTTACACATGTTCCTTTCTGAGCCAATTGTCTCAGCTCAGCGCTTATGGCTTCCTGCTATTTTGGCCAGTCTGTTGAGTTTTGTGCTTCTTCTAGACTTTTTGGGTCTTCTCCCACTGATGCATCTTCTATGTGCATAGTGAAGTCATTCTCTGCTTTGTCTTCATCATCAGTATATGGGTAATTTAATCACTGGTAGTCTATCCTTCTGCCACATGTTCAACACAGTTCTGCCTCTGTCAGTTCTTCCTCTTGCTTTCTTTTTCTTTCTACTGACTCGGCATCTTTTCTTTTATTGGGCTGTTCTTGTATACCAGTTTTATCTCTTCCCAATTTATTCGTGGTGTCCTGCATCTCTTCTATGGTGACATCATCTGTCTGCTTCTTATATCCTGTGTCCTCTATGTCCATGGATTGTTCAGTCTCACCCAACTCCCCTTCGAACAGTACATTGGGCAGCGCCACCACAATGTCGTCTGGGGGTTGTGGTTCTGAGACTTTCAGGACATGGTAATTGCAAGAGGTCAATATTTTTCTCATTTCCGCATTGTAATATTTAACACTTTTAGATCCATCATCGAATCCAACATAGGATCTTTTCTTTGATTTAGGGAGCAGCTTTTGTTCTACATGCTGTCCCTGTAGTAATACCCATACCGGGCATCCAAATTCGTATAGGTTTGTGATGTCTGGTTTTCTTTTGAACCATGTCTCATACAGTGTCTTTTCCTTTAAAGTTTGTGTGCATGCTCTATTCCTTACATATGCAGCCTGTGTAACTGCTAATTCCCAAAGGAATTCCGGCATATCACACCCTCTTATCATAGCCTGTGCCAATTTGACAAGGGTTCTATTTGCTTGCTCAGCGACTCCATTTTGAGATGGAGAATATGGTGCAGTCTTTTGTATATTGATTCCTTGTTGTCCACACCATGCTTGTAGGGGGTCATGTATAAACTCTTTGCCCCTGTCTACCTGAATATATTTGGTGTTTTGCCATGAACTCTGAGGTGTGTAAGGTAGTCTTTTACCTTCCCTACTGCCTCATTTTTTCCTTTCAGATAATCCACAGTTATCATGTGTGATGTCGTCCACTAAGACAATGTAATATTGATGTCCATTAATAGATGTGACATCATATTTACCCCACAGGTCTATATGTGTTAATTCCCCTGGAACGGTTTCCCATTCTTCACGTTTGTTGAATGGCATCACATATTGTTTGGCCTCTGTGCAGGTCACACAATCTGGTGTTGGTGAATCCTTTTGCGCTTTGAAACCCTGTACCATATCTTTCTCATACAAATGTTTCAGGCCATTGTAACTTATATGGCCGAATTGTCTGTGCCAGGTCTCCCATGTGGGTAAGTTTTCCTGGTTTGCAAACATTATTGCAGCGAGTTTAGTCTTACTGGTTTTAGGTTTTTGTACTTGTACTCGCATTTTATATAAATTTGTTTGCACCTTTGTCCCCTGTGCTATTACTTGGCCGTTTCTCATGAGGTCAAGTTTTCCTTTCTCGCATTTATAACTCCCACCTGCTTCATCCCACCTTCTGAGTGACAGTAAACTGTTTCAGTTCGAAGGAATGTACAGGACATTTGTTAATTGCAAAATGTGAGTTTGTGTTCCAATACCCGCTGCTAGCTGTATAACACCTCTTCCTTCTATTTTAGTTTTGGTGTTACCAACTCTGGCCACAGCTGTGCCTATTGCTGGCTGATATTCTGTGTATGTGTCTCGCTGATTGGTCACATGTGCTGTGGTTGCACTGTCTGCTAACCAGTCATAATAGGAAATGTGTTCACCATTCTCATTGACCATATCAACATCAAAGTCACTACCACCTTTGTTTGCAAGGGTCTCCTGTGCCCTGAACATTATTATTTCCTCTACATTTGCACTCGATTATCTGTTCCTCGCCCTTTTCACTCCTCTGTTGGGCTGATTGGGTCCATTGAACTTCCTTTTATTGGGGTGTCCTACAATTCCCCAAGATGTGACCCTTTTTATGACAGTTATCACACTTCATAGTGCATTTTAGGTGATGACAATCCTGTGTATTGTGGTTATGCATTTTGCAATTGTCGCAATACATGCTTGAACTGCTTCCGCTCTGTGGCCTGGGATGGTTCTGCACATTATGTTTCATCATTGTGATTTGATTTGTGCTCTTGTTATTCGGCACACATATTTTGCATCACAGGTACTCCTCTTTGAGTATTCCTATAAATTCCTGCAATCATATAAGTTTCTTCAAATCATTTTCTACCATGCCCTTTCGGCTAGTGACAAATGACTCGGTGAAATTGTCCCATGAGCGAGGGAGCAATGACAATATGATGACCTTAAACATGGCATCTGAGATACAGAAATCTTCATTGTCCATCAGGATGATGCATTCCCAGTACCCCAACAATTTGTTGAGATGCTCATTTATGTCAGTGTGCTCCTCTGCAATAGTGTGTAGAAGGTTGCATATCACTGCAATCATAGTTTGGTGTCCTTTCGCCTCATGGACGGCCACCAAGCTATTCCACATTTCGGTAGTGGTGTTATGTTGGCTCACATGAACCATCTCTGAAGGGGATACATTAGTGACAATTATTACTTGCATGTAGTTGTCATTATAGTCCCATATCTCTCTGCCTGCAGCATCTGCAGGTTGCAGAATGGTTCCCACAGTGTACTTGTCTACTCTGCACAATCGGAATATATGCCTCATCTGCTCTTTCCACACAGTCCAATTCAAATCATTTAACAACTCGTTTAGTTTGGCTATGGTGGAAATTTCGCAGGCCTGTAGTTTCTCGAGTCCAGATGCTCCGTCATGCAGGGTGTCGGGTCCTGGGTGTGTTGCTCCTGCACCTGGTGGTTCTGCATCGGCCATTTGGTTTGTTAGATGATTAGAGTATGGGGATAATGTATTTGATTAGCTACAGACAGGGCCCATAACCTATAGCTCGTAGTGTAGGTTGTGGGGGTCAATGCTCTATCTATTCTTTCCCCTATGCGCCCCTGTCATACATGATGGTCACATGATACGATAACAAGTGTAAACATATTACAGGATCAGGATGACTGGTACAACTGGGATGACTGGTACAACTGGATGCAGCTGGATGCCAACATGAGTTGTTTGCTCAAGACATATGTCATGCCTCTCGCAAAGTTGATGATTTCTGCTGTGAACATTACAGTGGGTGCAGGCATGAGGCTGGTGAGGTGTTGTGAATGTACTGAGTCAATGAGGCATCACATGACCTGTGTGACTAAAAGAATTACTAATGCAATGGACATCTCAAGTATTCTGACTCTCTGAGATATGTTGAAGATGTATCTGTGCTCATGTGTCCCATTCTGAACTGTTTTAAAGCCTTGATTGCTAAGGTGATTTCTAAGCACATGTAGTACACAAAATGTATATAAAGCCTGTGTTTTTGAGGGCAAAATGTCAGAGTTCTCTCTTGTTTACTTTGCCTGCCATCACACATAACAGTCATGTTGTCACAGGGAAGTGGACAACATCACACTTGATCAATTGTGAGGCTACCCCTATCTCATCCCTGTTTAAGCTGACTCTGTGTCACACTCATTGTATTAAAGAAAGAACACTAGTCTATTATGAAGAAGCAGCATGTCAACATTACAATCCAAAGCCTCGGTATTGTACTTAGTTTCACTCAGTAAAGTGCCATTGCTGACTGCAAGTCCAGTCACCTGATTATCTTGCACTTGGACATCATGACTCAATTACGGTTGCACAACCTCACAAGTAGGCCTGTGATTATAGTGTGCTGACATTATGGAGCAAGATATTAACCTATTGCCATTGGGCCCAGCTGGAGGGATGGCTGGCAACCCCTTTGAAACTCTGCAAGTGGGACTAGCTCCTGATGTGTACCAGGCTATGGAAGTGGTCCTCACTAGTTTTGATCAACACTTCCAAGCCCTGGAGCACACCATAGTTAGTTTGCAGAGTATACAGAATGCAATTCAGACTGGTTTTGTGAGTGCAAACTTCTGTATTAATGTCCCCACAGCTACTGCACCTGTGCCTTCAGCCTCATCTATTCAACCACTGTGTCTCTCTGCACTGTGTGTGACACTGCAGCCCTTTTCTGGGAAACAAAATGAGAACATACAGGCTTGGATTTCACTGGCTGAGGAAGCACTCACTGCAAGCCAAGTCCCAAAGGACCTCTGGACTTATGTTGTAGTTCAATCTCTTCAAGACACTGCTGCAACCTGGTATATTGCAAAGAAACATGAGAATAACGATCAAACCTTACCATGGGATGACATGAAGAAAGCTATGATTGAACAGTGGGATAACCCCATGCAGATTAACAAGCTAAGCATGTGTCTTGACACACTCTCCTGCAAGGGAAGTATCTCTGAGTATGCTTGACAATTCCAGGAGATCAAAGCACAGATCCTGCTGAAGGACATGAGCCCTGTGTAATGATCTACCGATTGTTCTGCCTGACTTAGGCATAAAGGGGGGTCTTGATGAATGACAATGGCTACACTTGACAAACTGGACCTCTATCACCTAGGACAAGGGATAGGAATGCTGGTATATATACAGGAGTGGATGATCACAACAGCCTGAGTTAAGGCAAAGCAACAACTGTATCTGCTTGGAGATGAGATGAGATCAAAGGGAATACACAGGAATGGTCAACTCCGAGGTAACTGGATAGAAATCTCAAGACAACTAAGCTAAAGACTACTGCTCGAGCTGCAGAGTCTTATATACATATGAATGTCTGTATTCAGGCTCCTACTGAACCTGAAACACTAAGGTAATTGTCCAATAATATTTGTCCATCAAGCCACAGGGGCTTATCAGGCATGACTCATAGATAACAAGGCAACTCACATGCCAGGGGCATCCAACACTTGTCCAATGCATGGCCTTATCTCAGCCAATAGCATAAATACTCTGCACACCATGCACCTCTTGACACCCTGTGCCAAGCCCACCTAGAATCACCCAGATCCTTTCCAACTCCCAGCCAGAATCCATCCAGAACCTTCTAGAATAGAACCCTCTAGACCCTGTCTAGATCATAATGTCATAAGTTCATCAGCTGCCCATCACTGATCCGGTTAGACCCCTCTAGGCGCCGTGTCTAGGCCTTGGGTCTGGGTGTCCATCACATGACCCTGTCACATGACTTCTTCTGCTGGTCTTGCTCTGATATCGTAGCCCATGACTTATATGTTAGACCTCTAAGGTCTGGGCATTGTATCACGTGGTCTTTGCTTGTCCTGTGACACTGCCAGTATGTTGTACCACTGCATATTGGCGGGTACTCACAGCACATGCCAGTGCTTGTTGCTCTCTCTGCAACTCTTCTTCGGCTTCTTCAGCCAACTTCTGCTTCTTAAAGGTGTGTGCTTTCTGAATCAGTTCTCCAACCTTTGCTTTGTCATCGAATGTGACTTCCTTCTGGCGCTTCACGAGGCGATCTGTGACACCCTGGCAATCACATATACAAGTTTATCACTCACCTGCCACCAGAACTCTACATGACTCTCATTCCCTGGACTGATCAGCAAGATGTTTTGTGCTTTTACTCTGCTGCTCGGATCTGGGAGGGACTCCAGAAGATTCCACAGAAGCTTGCAGCTGCATCACACCCAGGACCTTCAAAGTTTCTGTGGAAATTTTGACCTCCACCACCTTCAACACAGTCAGCTACAATGACGCCTCACCTCTTGAGTGCACCAGCATCTTCAACTTCTGACCCAATGGATCTAGATTGATTAGCATTAGCCATGATCCATGCAAACCACCACCTACTGTATGTTGTTACAATTGTAACTTGTTTGGACATCTTGCATGTGATTGTCAGAAGGCACCTCGTTGAGCCACACCTGTTTCAGCACCACGAGAATGTTTTTGCCATGTGAAGTCCATGCACTTGCTTGAAGAGGGTGAGAGGGAAGATGAAGATGTTGATGGAATGTACAACCCTGAGGAGTTTGATCCAGAGGAAGAAAATGTGGAGGAGTACAACCCCCACAAGCCAGACTTGGAACTCCAGTACCTTGTCAACAAAGCTAATTTAATGGAGCAGAAGAAAGAACTTACAAAGGAGGAGGACACACATGCCTATTGCAATTATTGCAAGGGCTGTTCAGACTGGAGTACTTGCTTACCTGGAGCTAACAAATGGAAGTCAGGTTCTCCCAACCATGACAATGATGACTGGCAACCACAATCCCCTGACAAAGCTTATCTAAAGACTCTGTGTCACTGGGCTTCTTCAACAACTCCGCCTCTGGGACTAAGGTAGGTCTCATTAGGAACCCACTACCCATGACATAAGCAACTTGCTTTGTTTTTTGTCCCTCCTCTCCTTGCAGGTTCATCACAATGGCAAAAATGTAACCAATGGGGCGCAATGGGAATAACATAGGCTTTCCACCTCATATTTGTTTTTTGAAAAATATTTATATTTGAGAGAAGTAAGGCAGAAACAAGTTTTTTTCATTAAAACACAATATCTTGACATTTAGAGTCAATTGGAGCCAAGTGTAAAAAATTTGATGAAGGGCAATGGCCACTCACATGATGTAAAAAGTCATGTGCATAACTTTAGTCAGCACACTCTGATGCTGCTTCCAGCCAAGCTTGCTGCCTGTCATCCCTCATTTCTGACTACTTTAGCTAGTCAAGTCTCCAATATCCCTATCTCTGCTTTCTATTATATATTTATTGTATCTACAGCTCTGGGTCTCAGCAAATAGACAGATCTTTTGCTCTGGATATCAGAATCAGCAGTGTTCAGTACAGCCATTCTCTGCCTTCCCCAACATTCTGCAATCTTGTGCACCCTTAGCAATTCAAATAAGACATTAACATGTATCTAAGGAACATCCATTCATGATTTTATGCTGTGCAGAGGTCTGCATGAGTGGCTACAAGACCTCACACCTCCTTAGACCCCCAAGACATGGGGTTTTTCCAAAAAAACAAAAAAAAGATTTCATTCACACATGGCCACTTACATAATGTTTACATAATCCAACCCTAGGGTTTAAGGGGTAGTGGGTTCCTTTACCTTAGGTGAAGAAAAACCTGAGGAAATGTATTATATCACACACTCCAATCTACCAGTCTATAAGATGGAGATAGGCCAACTGAAAATCCTAACTTCAACAGCTGTGAGTGCCTGTATCCCTATGAAAACCATTCCAGATACACAAGCTGAATTGAATTACATTGCTACTAAGAAGGCTCAGGAAGCTGGTGTGCAGATCTTTCCAATCACTGTCCAGGAAATAGTTGGAGCTGGCCAGACAATGACCTTGGCCTTCACAACATTCACACTTAATATTAGCAGAATTCTCACCCAGTGCTATGCTTATGTGCTTGACAACACTGTGTGTTCTGTTATGACTTGCTCCTGGGGCATGCTTGGCTTGAGAAGTATAACACTAATAATAACACTTCCTGACTGAATCCTAATACAGCATGTCATCTACATTACCCTACTGTTCTATGACATCCATAGTGTTCTGACCAATCATAACATACACATGTCCAATAGTGAATAAGGCAGGACCTTCCCAAGGTCACGTGCCTTTTATGACAAATGCACATGCACATGTTTGGCATCATGTGACTAACCATCTTATCATATCTAATAATAAGGACTTCAACACAGAAAACAGAAAAGATATACACATCCATGACATCTTGAAGTGACCCCAGATAGTCCTCTTTGTAAATAGCTTCTTTGACCTGCACTTGTAGCATGGGCAATAGTATCTGATATGTGGAGCCATTGATGTGGCTGGATGTTATGTAGATAGTTGGTATCAGTGGAAAACAGTGCTCTGATCACTTTGAGATAAGGTTTTTGTGTTGTAAGAATCCCAGGCTGGCACATGTGGAGAATTTCCAGCCATGTGCCTCAGCTAAGTATGTTATTACTCTTGCTATTACTCTCATCCTTGACATGTTCATTTTTCCTCACCCCACCTTTTTCTCTTACCACCTCCCTCTCCCCTCTTCCCCATTCCTTCTCTTTGTCTCATCTTCTTTTCCTCTCTTCCTTTTTCCCCCCTATGTCTCTTGCTGATGATGATGAGTTCATCATTGAATACAATGTCAACTTTGAGGACAACTACCTGGTTGATGAGCCCACTCCCTCCACCTCTCAGATTTCTTCCCCCACTGGCTTTGCTATCTCTGACATTGAGCACTCTCCTTTGTCATGGACTGTCCAGAAGTGGACTGACTCAGCAGTTATGACTACACCATCAGATTACATCAGTCATGGACAGGGGCCGGAACATAGTAGTAGCACAGACTCACACACTGTCAAAGTGTTATTGTTCTCAAGTATCACATGCTCATGGACATTGCATCATACTAGGATAGCAGTACTAGGGCTTGTGACTCATAACATAGTTCAGACTCTGCTTTAAAGCGAGTCTTATGTGTATATAAGTCGACTAGTCCAGACCAGGAATCCCTATCCTGGTCTTCTTCAATTTGCTATCACCTGCTTCTTTCCTTCCTTTCTCAGTCTGCCTTTCCTCTCACATTTTCTTCTCTTCCTCTATCTTCTCATCATACGTTTGGTGGAGGTGCCGCTACACCCTTTTCACTACAAGGAGACCTAGTGTTAGTCAACCTAGTGTCCAAGCATACCAGTCACATGTTGCAAGCCACACCCTTTTGTCCAAGTTGGACAAATGGTTAGCAAACTGTTACATCCTTGATGTTTTGCTGGCTCAACCAGCTATTTGTGAGTTTTTTTTCCCCTTTGTTCCTTTTACATTCTCACAACTCCTCATATAGCTACTGCTCTGGCTCCTCACACAAACACCCCTGCATCATGGCTTGTCTTACCCTGTGTGATGTCAGAACTCCTCCCCTTTCCTCATTCCATGTCCTGTCCCACCCACTATCCCATTCAGGTGCTCTGGACTCTCACTGACTGCCAGAATAACCCAGATGTCAGGGTCTCATGCTCCAACTGGTCCTGCCCTCCCATGTGACCATCTGTCCACAACAAGGACAGCAGCATGATCACAGATGTGGAGTGGAAGTCCATTCACAAGGCCACTGCCCCTGTTGCCTGCACCTTCTTCAAATGTCTTGACCCCTCAGGCTGCCTGGATCCAGGCCAGCCCCACAAGAAGAAGTTCTTCAAGTTTCACTTCTCCACAGAGTGGAATGCCATGCTCCTTGAGCTTGAGGGCATGTGCCCCCTCCTCTCTAATGTGGGGCTGTTTGCCCATGCCATGTCAATCTGTCCTGGGCAACCACTCCTTTGAGTGTCACCCCCCTCTCTCATGCCTCTGCTTCCTGACTTTTGCCTCATCCTGCTGGCCCATCTCAACCCCCATGGGCCCCACCCCTCACTTCCTGGTGTGGTCCACTGCTGCTAGGAAGAACAGCTGCCAAACACCTGCAGGACTGTTATGTCATGGTAGGGACATTCAACCGACGTGGGTTACATATACAATGACAGGAGCACTAAGGAGTCGGTTCTAAAGTTCTGTTCTGAGTACAAAGTCTGCATAGAGGACTTAGGTAGTTTCTGATGACAAGTAACTCTCTGCTAAGTCAAACAAGGACTTTGAGAAGAGTTATGAGAGGTAATCATGCAAGTGAAAGAGTGGGGAAGGTTCTGCTTGTTGTCTCTAGTACCATAGGATACAAGAAGTCAAGTCTAAGGAAATGAGCTACCTAGCTACTAGACTTTATAGTGAAAGAGAACAATAGAGAACTGAAGTCCAATGTGTCACTAAAGTAAGTACATGTCACTGAAACAGTGAGAGAACAATAGAGTACTAGGACTGAGTCAAAGGTGTCCTAGTACTGAGTCATATGAGTAAAGATGACCTGTCACCTAGCTAAGGACAATGTGTCCAACTAGAGTCATCATGAGTCATAAATATCAAGAAAAGGGTGAGAAATAAAGAAAGAAAATGTATGTCATAACAAGGACCCAAGTCCCACACTGCCAAAAGGGAAGAAGTCAAAGGGTGCCAAGCATGTTGCTCCTTTGGGCCCCAGTGCAGGTAAGCTGTCCATTGTTATATCAACTAGGCTAATACTTTGGAGTTGACCAGCCTCCATGTCCTTCCCCACATCCTGCTTTTCTCTCCATGGTTGAGGCTGGTACACCTCCAAATCAAGTAAGTGTTTCTCTTTCTTTTTCTTTTTCATTACTCCTTGCTGACTCTTACACTCACTGGCAGAGTCCACACCCTTCAAACTGGACCACCCTCCTTCCAAACTTGCCCCTGCCCCATGTGCCAAGTTCAAGGTGAAGCAGTGATGTCAGATGCCAGCAAAGGATGTTGATGGTGACCAGCAGCCACCTTTGGACAAGCTCTGCTTGACTTTGGATACCTACCAAGGTTCACAGTAGGGGTATGAGGTGCTTTGGGTGGAGCTGTAGGGTAGTGCAAGCAAGGTAAGCAAGTTTCATTCTAACTAACTAAACTGACAACAACTTGTAGGGATCACATGATGATGAGGAAGAGGAAGATGACAACAACAGTGCTCCCATGGCTGCTGATGATCCTCCTGCTGCCACCCATGACTGCATCACCAGCAACCACTGTCACGACAGACCCTTGCACTGCTGCCATTCAGTCAATTGAAGAAAACAAGGGTTTCAGCAATGATGACCTTGCATTGGCTGCAATGTGTATTATGTCAAATGAAGGTCTTGCCAAAATGTACATCTTGCTCAAGTCCTGAGGTGCACATGTGTCTCTCATACAGTCTCACATGCATAGGGGGGGACTGTAGTAGTAGCAGTGGGGCTTAGATGCAAATAGAATCGTGTATTAATACATTATGCTGCCAACAAAAGGGTGTTTTCATTGATATGATCTCATGCACACTGTGTTCTTTTTATTGACTTCTACAATGTAACACTTTGCTAAGTGTTTGTCTGACTTGGACAAGGTTGATGTGGACGCAACACATGACTTGGTGGTTCTCAGACACTATGTATGATGACAATAGGTCCCCTGGTAGTGAGAAGGCTTGACAGCACCTCCACAAGATAAAGACAATGATAGAGTTGAAAGAAGAGATGAAGAAAGGGAAGAGAGAAGTGAACAAGACAAGCAAGGATAGGCAGACCAGAAAGGAAAGGAAACACTGATAGCAAATTGAAGAAGACCAGGATGGAGATCCCAGTCCTAAACTAGGTGACTTATATACATGTAAGACTTGCTTTAAAGCAGAGTCTGAACTATGGTATGAGTCATGAACCCTAGTACAACTATCCTAGTATGAGTCAATGTCCACGAGCATGTGATATCTAAGAACAATAAGATGCCTGACAGTGTGTGAGCCTGCACTACTACTATGATCTGGCCCCTGTCCATGATTAATTACTCCTTACATTGTAGTCATCACCAATTAGTAAGGGTCTTCCAAAGCAGTCCATGACATACAAGCTTTCTGACTTTATCATGACCTAAATATGACTACTTCCTGACTTTTACATGACCTTTCATTGACCATCCTGAGACTTTTCTGTGACCTGAATATGACTTCACATTGACTTCATGTTGACATTTATATGACTGTACCCTGACTTATATCCAACCTTTCCAAGACTATTATTTGACTTGTGTATGACCTTTCATTGACTTTTAGATGACCTTATTGTGACTTCTTCTTGACTATTACATGACATTTATTTGACCCTTAACTGACTTGATTTGACTTGTATGTCACATTAAGCTTACTTTTGACTGACTTATGATTGACTTTTGTGTGACTTGTGTATGACTTTGACCTAGCTTTGACATGACTTTTAAGTGACTGTAGATAACTTTTCATGACTTTTTAGTTGACTAAAACCTGACTTTTACATGACTGTTGACTGACTTTTTGGTGACTTTCTTTTATTCTGAGTGTCATGCATGTGATGGGCTATGTAGGATTGAAGTTCTAAGAAGCAGTTGTTAGAGAAAGTTGATCCATAGAGTTTCAAGGACATTAATGAGAAGACACTACAGTGCTGCACAGTGTTGGAGGTTCAAATTCTGACTCAACCATTACCTGGGCATCAAACTTCAGCTTACTTATTGAAGGGTTAGTGTGAGTATGAGAGTGTCAACCCAAGGGGAAGACATAGACGAGAAAGGGGAGAAAGTAGGAGGTAGAATGCAAGATGTAATCAGTGATCAGCTGTGTGCAATTTGGAATGCAAGTCGGCATTTGTGCAGAGGTATTCAGATGTGTTCATTTTGAGAGCAGCAGAAAAGGGGTGATGCATTCAAAGCACAGGAAGCCAAGACTTAAATACATGAGGGGTGAGCCACAGGACACAGACAGAACAATACAAGTACAATACAACAGGCAGACACAGGAGAGTATAATAGATGTGGATGTGGCAGAATGGGAGCAGGCCAAGATGGCCAAACATGGTGGCATAGTGGCGGTTTGCATGCACAATGGGAATGTGGACCTTATATTATCTTGCATGATTTAAGACAACATCAGCAATAATGTCCATTTGGCATTAATGGATTACAACAGAATAGTGGGAGGGGAAGAGGTTGCAGAAACAAAGGCCCAGACTGCAGATGTCATTAATGACATTAGTTATGAGCACAAAAGGATAAGACAGTCAAGAGAGAGAGATGAACTGGAACAGTTGTTCAACAGTCAAAGCACCCATCTGCACCAATAGCCCAACCAATACATAACTGAGCATCAAGAAATGGAGAATGAGTCACAGAATGACAAGAGCATAGGGGATAGGGGAGGGGCAGCAGTTGAAGAAACAAACAATGCAAGAACATCTCACAAAGACCTTGACATAAGGGTTGTCAGCTATAAGTACAAGAGGATGAGGCAGAAGGAAGAAATGAACCTAGTTGTTGTCAAGTTTGAAGTAGAGGTTGGCACTGTAGTGGTATGACTACCTTGCTATGTCAGCCAAGCTGAAAGAGATTGAGCATGCTCATCAAGGTCTAACCCAAGCCTGATGCAGAGATAAATCATCTGCCTAGACTTCAAACAATTGCAGCAGGCTCAGTGGCTTTATACCTTTATTCAAGGTAAGCAGAGGCAAGTGCACAAAAGGGAAGTCTGAGTGAGAACCAAGAAGGACAAGTTAGATTGGACTATGAAATACAGAAAGAAGGCACACCTGACTAAGAACCAAGAGGACAAGTTGGTTTCACTCAGGATGCTACAGAGGGTCTTATATACTACTAGGCATGAGTCACTTACTAATCCACTGAGTAAGTATGAATGACTACAAGCTGATGCATTATATATCTAATTATAGCACTTCTATTGTGCTGACTGAGCACTGTGTCATAAGTGCTGACATTTGCTGATGCATTGTCCTAATAATAGTCAGTGCTGAGTAAAACCTAATACAGTGCATCATTATGATTACCCTACTATTCTATAGGATTCCAACCAATCAGAGTATGCACATGTTGGTGTCATGTGACTGACCATCTTATCATATCTAATGATAAGGACATAAATACAGAAAACAGGGAATATATACAGATATGTGACAGGCAGGGAACTGGGCCTTGATGACTTCCCAGAACCAGTACATGGGCATACCATAGGTGATGTCAGAGGAATCAGTCCAAGTGCCACTGGTGAGGAGGGCAATGAACTTGGTGATGGCATTGGCAATGCAGGCCCCAGAGCCCCTGGCCCTGGAGAACAGACCCAAGTCATAGTGGTAGTTGCTGCTTTGACCAAATCAAGGTTGCCTGGGACAGAGTAGCAGCAGACATGGGATTTGAATCTGGTCAGATGACTGATTGTGGTGCATGTGGTGAGGTTGCATTTGATGACATATTGCATGAATTCACTGATATGGTCTTGGTTGTTGGGTTCACCTATCTCAGCAGTGGAGAGAATGGTGCTGAGCCTGAAAAGACAATCCTCAGGACAGTCAAACTTGGATTGGGCATTGTTGTGAGGGTACACCAACCTCATGAACTTGCTGGACTTGATTTCAGGGCCTGGAATATGAACAGTTAGATCAGGTGCCTTTAGTTAGATGGATCAGCACACACCTAAATTGATCACATTCCCCTTGAAGTTTGGCAAGAACTTCTTCTTGTTGAGCTGGATGATGCAAACATCTTTAGTGTAGCTGTGAGGGGAGGTAGAGACACTGATGTAAGATGCCCAGATGACATATCCAATAATGCAGTCATTTGGCTCTGTCCATTCCTTCTTCATCTTGACATAGAACATCTTGAGCTCCTCAATTGCTGCTTTTTTCTTGTTCAGGTCATCTTGGCTCTTTTCCAAGTCATGTGCTGCCTGCTCAGCATTAGGGCCACCACCCTCCACCTTCCTCACTGATGCTGATAGTGTTGTTCAGGGTGCCAATATTGGCCTAAATGGATACAAGGAAATTGTTGAAGGCTTTGTTACCCATGAGGGCAACCTTCTTCTTAGGCCTGGCTATGTAGGTGTAGTCAAAATTGTGCTCATCTTCTTGAGGAAATGAACATAGAGTGTGAACCATTGCCTTCTTCCAGGGAACAGAATGTGGTGGGCTGTGACACTGTAGAGAGCCTTATTGACTCTAAAGTAGAAGGCCAAGGTCCCTTGCATGTGGGGAGTCTTCAAGCAAGCAATAGACAGCCCAAGTGAGGTAGCCATAGGATAGATGACATCCTTGATGGGATGGAGATCTGAGACAGGTGCAAACAGTTTGGGACCATTGAGAGGCCTGACACTGCAGTACTCATGATATGCAATGTTGATATTGGAAATGATGTACCTGTTGAGAAGATGGAGGATGTTGGAGGATGAGTGGAATGTGACCTCACTGGTGAGAGTGTTAGGCAAGACTCCCACTCAAGCCATCATGGAAGTAGTTAGGATCCTGCTACCAACATCTGCATTCTGCTCCTCCCAGAAAAGCAAGCAAGGTTGAAAGACAAAAGCTTGATGTTTTGTTGGTCAAGGAGTCCCACAACCTGGAACAAATGTCAGTCTGCAGGTTGCTATGCTTCAAGAAGGTCATGAACCTCAGAACAAATTGAAGGCTGCAGACCATCCTTGCCAAGTGTGTTGTACTTATGGACTGGTATAAGCTGCATAACACAAGGATCTTGCTCTGACCCCAAGGGTGGTGTGAAGACATCCTTGCACATCCTATAGATCAGCTTGTATAGATCAACTTGGGACCTCAGCATCTGTACACCCCACTCTAATACTAGCTACTTTGAAGTAACAGAATAGATTTTATTTTGTCATAATATTGTTACCATAAAACCTTGACATATAAGACTTGTATATAAAACTTGTAAAAACCCTGACAATATGGAAAAAGAAATCAATGTTATTATATATGTGCTTTGAAATTGTGCTAAAATATTTGATTACCTTATCAACATTCTACATAATCAAAAATGATGGAAAAAAAAGTTTGTTGTTAAATAGTTTGGTCAATGGTAAAGGAGTTTTCCAGTGCACTTGATAACATTTTTACCACTGACAAAACCCTGACTGTAGCAAAGGGCAACCAGATTTCCTTCAATTTACAGGTTTCAAAATTTATGCTTGACATTTATATCTTGTTAGACCACATTCATGCCACAAAATGAATCAGAATAAATTTGTTGACATTGTTTTGTTAAATTCAATGTGGATAGAAATTATTGTCAAGCCATATCACCTAGAATTAGGTTAGAAACATGGATTCCAAAAGAATTTTTCCATGTACAATAGCACAACAAAGTGCTTGAATATTTTCTCATCTACCATGATACACATAGAAAGTTATGGTAATGTATCAAAATTACAATTTTCCTGAGTCAATACTTTGAATTTTGGCACCATGTTTTGGTTTTGTGTGGAAAAATCATATCAAAATCATTTGGGAATTCCAGGTGAAAAAAAATCATTTCAGTGTCAGTTGAGGTGGGAATTTGTCCAAGGATGCACATCACTAAGTACATTGATGGCATGTACTGTCCCATGCATGATTTTTCCCCTGCTGTTCCATCATCTGACGCAGCTGCCAATCTGCATTGAATGGTTTGGATCAGTAAAAAGCAAAGCCAAAGCAGATAACTCTGGCTTACTTGGAGAGGGGGGTTCATAGTCTGAAACAAAAGGGATTGAAGGCCTGGAGAGAGCAGACCAGCCCTGATCTGAGCTCTTGTATAACAAACAAAGCAGTCTGCTGCTGACTGTCAGAAGAGTGAGGACATGATCATAAATGTCAGTCACTTCCACATGCCTATACATTTTGAAGGAAGTGGGTCAATACTTAGGAGGCCTGTCTGACAGGCCCCCTGGATTGATCAATACCAGGGTTGGGGCAGATTAATCACATCTCACATCAAGGTGACAAGGAATGTGCAAAGTAAGCAGGTGCAATATTGCAGTGAGTTTCCATGTTGCAGTAAATTTGACAGAAAGGGCAAAATTGGATATGTGAAGACCAAGGTCAAGGCCCTCAAAGTGTGTGGTGGATCAGGGCCAGAACCAATGGAAAACTGCAAGGTGTGTGGCAAGAATTATTACAGCTTCAGATGCAAAAGGGGTGTCAGACAATAGTATTGTCTCAATACCTCCCCAGAGCAAGGATTTCTGAAGAAAAATCAAAGCAAGCACAGTTTATCTGATACATGTAATCCTGGCACAAGGCTGATTGCAGTGGGGGTTGTGTCTCAGGGAGATTGGGGTGGGTGGAAGGAGTGGAAGCTCTGCATGTTTTCATGGAAGACAAAACATCAGTAAAAATTTCTAGAAGCATTCACAGTAGATTATTCACTGAATAGTCCAAACCATCAAATAAATACTCCCAGTTTTGCAGATGCCCTGGAGGGAAGTCAAAAATCACGTATGGCACATTGTCATGCATGGCTGGGGCATGGGTGGATCAATACCACCTGCAATGGCATGGCTGTCAAACAACCTCTCCCATAGGCCATGTTGGATGTGCAGTCCTACACAACAGTGCTAGCTTGGTGCAGTGGGGGTTCCATCTTGTCATCTGTGTCATTGAGCATCCCATTCACATTGGAATGCTCATCAACTACTTCACTTCTGCAAATCTGTAGGTTGAACACTCTCTTGCCCAAATAATCATGACATTGAATCAGATCTAGTTGTTTCTACCTGCCCACAGTGATCCCATAAGATTAAGTTAATGGTGGTCATTGTCACATTGGTGACCATCACTCTGAGCTGTACCTTGTCCCTTCATAGCAGTGCATTGTGGGGTCTCTTACCTCAGTCCAGCATAATCAAAGAGGGCCAATGGGTGCAGTGCCTACAAGGTCTGTATTGCAGTGATATTGGGTTTGTGTGCAGGTACAATCCACTGTTGGACCTAGACCTTCTCATTACTTTCATTGTGCAGCTTCCCAAACCATCACCTTGGTCTACAAAATAGAAGAGGGTAGCTTGGCCAGTGGTGTGTACTTAGTCTGTTCTCAAAATCAAAGCAGTCTGGGGGTCCTTGTGGATTCAGAAGAAGTCAGAAGATGAATTTGTCTTCCATCACATCCAGCCTGATCATGAAGCACATATCATCAGAGTCCATCATCTCAGCCACTTGCACCCCCATCAATGTCACCCCCTTCATAAGGGCCAACAACATCTGCATTATATCTTCATTAGCTCCCTGGGTCCACTGCTTTTCCCAGGACAACATACAACAGCAACAACACATCAGAGTTGAGTCTAGAGAACAGGAGAGGATCATTGGGCACCCCTTCACCATCAACAACAGTGTGGTGACTATTGTAACAGAGTCTGAGGAAGAGACACCTCCTTTTGACATATCTGTGCATTCCTTGTCACCACTTTACATCCTGGGGGACAATGTCAAGGCTTGCTGGTCTGACTCACATGGGATGGTGATTCTGGTCAATGAGGACCAGAATTGGTTGGTCTACATAGACATGAACTTGTCACAAGAAGTGGGTGCCATTCCTTCTAGGCTATACATTTCATTGACACCATATATAGATTAAGATCCCAGTGGACATGGTTGGGCCCTTTGAACCCCTGCATCAATACTATTGCTTCAAGGAAGGGGTCTGGGTCAACTTCTGACAGTCATTGGATTGTGGGGATTGCACACAGCATGAGGCTATGTCAAGGATGTTGTGGATACATGTGTGACTCCCATCAATGAGTGCTGTCAAGATCTCATGGGATCTGACAATGTGTGATGTCCACCAGTGAGTTTCTGTGGGTGCAAGGTGAGAGATCAGTGTGACACTCAAGATTTGATGAGGCTGTGAGGCCAAGTGAAACAGAGCAACTGGAGGTTCAGTGAGGAGCTTGGATTCACAAGAGCAAGACAAAGTACAAGCTGGCTACTAGGAGACTAGAAGCTACTCCTTATATACACATAGTAACACAGCAATGAGTCAGGATGAGTAACATATACTAGGACAGGGATCCTAGTACTGAGTCATGGTGAGCATAAGTACAGCAGACAAGAACAATAGTCTGTGGTTTGGAGCTTAAAGGGGGAACAATTGGGGAGGGGAAGAAAAGAAAAATAAGTGTCCAGATCATAGCTGCATGGTGACATCATGACAAGTGCACTTTCACAGAAGTGTCACCATATGTATTTCCAAGAAAACTGAAGTACAAGGACTACAGTTCAACATCAACATGCATGACTTGGAGATCTGCAAGGTCCAAGGTCCCTCTTTTCCCAAGAGTGATCCCATCCATCTTCTGGTGAATCAGAAGATTATCATCAGTTGGGGCCCTTTGAAAGGCCTCTATGGTTGCATCAAACAGGTTGGGTCTGAAGCACTGAGCATCAAGCTGGAAGTTAAGGTCACCAGCTCCACAAATTCATGCCAGCCCATGAAGTGGACCAACCTTACCCTGGTGTGGGTTTCAATCCTTATTCAGCTATTGTTGTGCTTATTTTTGTTTAAGCCAAAGACTGTCAAGACATCTGGATCAGCTACTAATGTTTAGACATGGGCTTCAATGCCACCTCCATACTTGACCATGCTCCAGGAGCTTACCCCAGAAGCTGTAGGGGACCACAATCACTGGATATTCTCAAGAAATGTCCATCATCAATCAGAAGTCAATCCCCTTTTACATCAAAACCACTAATTTGGCCAATGGTGCATTGAGGGCTTATGAAGGATGCATAGCCAGGACTGTGCCATTTGACCAGTGCTCCACCATTCTGAGAGATGGAGAGATCACAGTCAGCATGATCAGCAGAATTTCCAAAAACAGTTGTCACAACTCAATGTATCTTGTGCCATTGGTGCCACTGACTATTGTCAGTGGTATCTTACTTGGTGTAGTCAAAGTGGACAAGGCCAAACAGGGTAAGCATTGGGTGGTTACATTTACCACAAATGATGAATCTGTAGACCAAATGTTAGAGGATAAGGACCTTGCCCTGCTGGAGGATTTTACTCTGTATGGTAGTTGACTGTAATCAATAACTTGTGTCCTAATATGAGTAGTACTTCACAGTATGCCTGACAAGATTGCAAGATGGTGTCAAGACCAACTGCAGGTATCACATTATAATGCCTTCCTGTACACACCAATCATTTTCATACAGGTTTCTTTTGGGATTTTGCCAGCCATATGCTCAAGCAGTGATGCTTTCATTCTGACAAGATTTGGCCTAAATAGGCTTCCTGACTGTGAGCCCTTATTTGTCATCCTGTACTAATAAATTTGGTGCTGTTCTCTGGCTTTAAGGTGGAAGAACATTGGGAATCCTCAGGTAGGATGGCACTTTAAGAAACTGTGTCAACCAATGGTTTGCCAAAAGTCTGGAGTTTGTGATACTGTGCAGTACTTTCTCAACAAACTGGAGCATTCAGCATATTGTACAGATGACTTGTAAAGACACTTAGCAAGAACACAGATAAACAGCATGCAGATCACTCTCAGGTGAGCCCTCCTTGACACAGGTTAAATGGACCTTGCCCATGACAGGCTTTTCTAATCTTATATATAACCATTGCTAAAGCATCAACCATAAACTAGTGAGGAACAGAATTTGGCTGTGTTCCAAGCCATAAAAAAAGCAAACATACAACAGTATTGAGGTCCTCTGGTGAAAGTTGTTGTGCTATTGCTCAGGCTATACAAATATTCACAATCAGGATCATGCAGAAATAAAAACCTGGCATCTCTGCTTTTGGGTGCAGCAATGCTGCAAAACAACCACTTGAAGCACCTCTAGATGATCCTCAACAAGAGTAGCAGTCATAATGTGAAGGACTTCATGATTCATGCTTTGCACCCACTACTAGCATCACTGTTATGCCCACAAACCCTTCTGGACAATATGCCCTGTCCAACTGAAGTTCTACTATTTCTTTCTGCCCTCATAGAGTCTGGTTATTGCACAGCTGCTTCAGTGGCAGGGATGTGCTGTAAGCTTCAGTTCAACTTTTGCATCATGTATCTTCACATGTAAGATTGGACACAAAAAAGTAGACAAGTTTGAACTCTTCAAAAAACCAGTAATTAGCATAGGTGAGAATTAACATCATATTGGCCAAACTCCTGGCTGAAATAGACCTTTCACCCTTTATAGAAGGAAAAGATACCTTGCAACCAAAACTGCTGCAACCAAGCTCTGATGGGGATGGCATGAGCAGTGACAATGACAATGACAAAGATGATGATGAGGAAAGTGATATTGATGATGATGATGAAATGACTAAGATGGGTACAGATGTTGAAGCTCTGGGCAATGTTCTGAAGGCTGGTAAGTGTTGAGTCATCCTACAATGAAGTAAGTCAATCTAATCAGCAATCCAGTGGGAAGCATCCAAGTAAAATGCTTCATCTCTTCATCAAGCTTGGAAACTGATAGCCTTCCAGCATGAGTGTTCTTAAAAAATAACATCAAATTATTTAATCAATTGTGACTATCTAGAGTGTTTCTGAAATTTCATAAGTTTGTGCTGCAAAAGTCTGAAACAGACTTCATCACACCCTTCCAACATAACACCCACATGTAGGTGGTTGTTGCCACTGCAGCCAAAATTGAACCAGTCAGAGCACAGCTAACTGTTGCAGTGGTTGGAGACACAATCAATGTATTCCATGCATCTAACCCTCTGAAGATGATTTCTATTCAGGGTTGGTCAACAGCCTCAATATCCACTATGGCTGAATTCTGGAATTTGGTGGAGCACCTCTTCCCTGATGGAATATTTTGACCTTTCCATTGGGAAAAATATCTGATGACCTCCTTTCCTTGGCTCCAATTCACAAACAACCTGGCAATAGCACTGCTCTACAGCCATGGGGAAACACAGTTTGAGCAGCATTCAACAATCATAGTGAAAGTTGCCACCACCTAATTTCTGACCAAAGGCTGACAGCTGCTGCAGTTGACCAGTGGCTGGCATTCAAGCAAACTAATGTCCTCACCAGTCTAGCTATGGTACTTGTCCTATGCTGCAGTGTTAGTATCCTGGAATTCAAATATGGGTACATATATTTCAATCCACCTCCAGGCTGCAATCAGAATGTCTGGCTCTTAACGATATGGCTCTTAAAGAATGGCCTTTTTGCATTCAATGACCCAACAAAACCTTATGGTTGCTCTGATGTAATGACCCACTTTTTTGCTATTCCTTGAGAGATGACCAGGCATCTTGCAGTATTTCTGCACTTGCTTCATCCCTTTAGCACTCATCTCTTGGAGCTTCAACAACAGCATGTGCACTATTATCAGTCCAATATCTGGGCTCTGGTTCAACTTCAACTTCAGCAATCATGTCAACAGAATGGGCAGGATAATTGGCTGTGGTCTGGGCAATGATGTATCTCTATTCAACTCCATAGTTTTCACAAACAAGTTCTTGGGTTTTAAATTGATGCCAACACTAATTTGACAAATAGTTTTCTGACTGAATTCCCAGTATTTGCTGCTTTTATCAAATGAACATCATTATTCTCCTGTCAATATCAATAAGCACAGCATTCCAAGCACACATCTTTATGCCACTATGGATGGGTTTCACATTTCCCCCCATCAAGCACCTGCAGCTAAATCAGCCAGACAGACAGCTTGCTATCAGTGAAATCTGGCATGCAGTTCTGTGTCTAGGACCTACAAACAATGGATGGAGCAGATATGTTGCTGAATCTCCACTCACAAAGGGTCTTTTCTGCTGCATTGAAGCTATTCAAGCTGCTTGCTTGACAAATATAGTGTTCAATCCTCTGAGACTGTGCTTAGGCTTTTGAAGGATCTACCCTTTGCAATCTGCAATAACACCTTGGCAGGGCTATTGTTTTGTCCTTGCCATTTAAATTCTCTTTCACAGCCAGGCAGTAAAGGAACATTGTCTGAAGGAAGTCTCCACCTAAAAAAGTCATTATCCCACCAAACTTTGCATTCCTGTCTTGTATGTCTCTCAACATACAATCAACTGCTTTGAAAGCAAAGCAATTCTGCATAGAACATTCATCCCAATGAGAAGCTGAGTCATCTTCAAAAGCATAGCTAAAGAAGATGTTTTAGCAATTGAGCATATAGAATCATCAAGTATTTCAAAGGGAATCTTGAACATGGAGTGGGCCATCCTTTCCCCAGGAAGTAATAACACAGCAATTCCAGAGAAAGCTATGCAGAGAATGACAAGGCCACATGAGCACACAGCATGACACAATGTCTGGTAGAGGAAGTTTTGCTTGTGCCAGCAGCACTGACCACAAAGAGTGTCTTTGTCTGCTCTGTTAGCACAGACTGCAAAACCTTATTGAATGCAACAGCTTGATCATCATTTAAGAGGGGAAGCAAATCAAGAAGTCACCGCAGCTCTTCAGCTGGTTCAAATTGCAGTTGGTCCTGTAGCAGCAAGTTTGAAAGGAGGAACTTCCAATCACAGATGGGAGCAGTCATCACAATGTCTTTCATGGTTCTGTTTGCTCCCCACATGAGTGACTAGTGGACAGTCTGAGGGACTGTCCACCCTATTGACCTAGCTGGGTACATGGTCTGTGCATACTTTAGGGGAGGTTTTTCCCCTACCCACAGGAGCTGTGGGATGGAACATGCTAGAAGGTTTCTGAGTATAGTTTCCAATGGCAGTAATCATTTGTTTATCGATCAACAAAGGTATCAACAAGCATATCTCCAAAACCTTATTACTAAGGTTTCCTAGGAACTGGTCTTAGACTGGGTTTCTCTTGGGCCATCTAATCCCTTCACATGTGTCATCCTAGGTGGTCCACTTTGGGCCAGCCTTTCACTTCATTTTCCTGGGCTTGTAAGCACTGTTCCTTGTACTCCCTTGATTTCCTTTGGTTTGTTACAGACCAGAGCATAGGTTCATGACAGTTTCATCAGCAAAATTCTTGAGAGTTCATTATTAATCACTATTACTCATCAATAATACAAAAGAGGAAAGGTTTCTAAAAAAGGAAACTGAGGTGGCTGAGATTAGTCAGAGAAACCAAAAAAGGCTACTTAGCTAAGCTTTCCTGCACTTGATGTGGCTGGCTCCTCAAAAAGGAAATCATCTGTTTGTAAGCAAAAAAGCGTAGCTTCGAAACTCTCAAGTGGCTGAAGCTCTCAGAAGGGAAATTCTGTGACATCACATGTCACAATGAGGACAATGGAATTTCGAAGCACTTTCCCCCCCATCAAACTCTCACACAAACTCGAAAAAGACCTTCCCTTGGCTTTTTAACATCTCAATTGGTGTTTTAACTCCATCTCTGCCTTTTTAACACTCCTCCAGTGACTGTTTTACCCCCTTCAAAGGTGTGTGTGCCCTTTAATATCAACTTATAGGTTTTTTGACACTGCCCACAGCTTTTTTTAGGGCCTTTCTCCCTTTTCCTGTATGCTTCCTTGAACTACTGTTTAATTGGCTGATATAAATATGTTATTAGGGACCTTTTTACACTCCTCTGTGCTTCAGAGTGACTGTGTGGCCTCTGCTTTAGGCCTTTTGCCCTTTTTTCTGTATGTTTTCCTCAAATATTGTTAAATTGGCTGATTTGTTTTTAGGGTCTGTTCTTGGCTCTTTGGTGCTCCAGAGTGACTGTGCTGCCTCTCTTTGGTTGGCGGTGACCCTTGGAGACTTTGTAGACCAAGGTGACACCCTGTGAAGTCCTACCTCCCTGGCTTCCCTGTGAAAACAGGGTGTTTGCCGGTTGCTAAGGTCTTTTTTAAGACCGGACCTCTCTCTGGGCACAGCATGCAGGGAGATTGGGTTGGTGGGGTGGTCTTTTTGACCACTAAGTTACCTCCCCTTCCATTATTGGAAGTTGCTCCTTTTTCAACTGCCACTGCTTTCACCGATTTCACATTGTCTTTGGAGAGGTGTTCACTGTTATACTGAGGTTAGAATGCCATCCTCTGCTCTTGGTCTTGACTCTGGCTTGGCTTCTGGCTCTGCTGCGGTTACCTCTGGCTCTACTGTTCCCTCCTCTTCCTCTGCTGCTCTCCCACCTTTCCCTGACACTGCCCTGCCTCCACAACCTGACTTGGCTGATGCTTCTGCATCCTCTCATCATAGCCAACACACAGCACGTCAGCTTGAGCACAGTAGGCGTCTTATGCACAGTCCTGATGGTCGCAGGACCCCAGTGCCCCCTCCTCCTCTGTCACGGATTGGCCCGTGACGCGCCGGAAAAGCGTGAGTTTCGATGCAAAGGCAAAGGTTGGAGCGCTGGTCCAAAGAGCGCGCGCCTTTAGAAAGCAGAAGACGGCCGAAGAAGCCGCGGAAGCCGAGTGGAATGACCACCAGGAGGCCTACACATGTGCAGTGAGTACCCGACAATATGCAGTTGTGCGGCGCGCTGGCAGTGTTACAGGCAGGATGAAGACCACGTGATGGGATCACGTGACGATAACCCAGACGGCGTAGTCTAACTCAGACTATGGAAGTCTAACAAATAAGTTATGGGTCACGAGTTCGGAGCAAGACCACCAGAAGAAGTCACGTGACTGGGTCATGTGATGGATGCCCAGACCCAGAGGCCAGACTTGAGCCTAGAGGGGTCTAACCAGATAAGTGATGGGCAGCTGATGATAATGATGTCATGTTCTAGACAGGGTCTAGGCAGATGGTCTGCCAGTGGAAGTCTGGAAGGTTCTGGAAGGATTCCGGCTGGGAGTTGGAAAGGTTCTGGAAGGATCTAGGCGGGCTTGGCGAGAAGGCCATGAGGCGCGTGGTGCGCAGAGGTATTTATCCTATTGGCCAGAGATACGGTCATGGGACGGACATGCGTTGGACATGTGTTGGATGCCCCTGGCATGAGGTATGCCTTGAGGCGGTTATCTATGAGTCATGCCTGATAAGCCCCTGTGGCTTGATGGACATTTATTATTGGACGATTACTTACTGTTTCATATTGGAGCAGAGCCTGAAGTATGGCTGCCGTTTAGGATATAAGACTCTGCAGCTCGAGCAGTAGTCTTTAGCTTAGTTTCTTAAAGCTTTCGCCCAGTTAGCTCAGAGTTGTCCCTTCCTGTGTACTTCCCCTCAGCTTCTTTGAAACCCAAGCAGATACAGTCGTTGCTTTGCCTTAACTCAGGCTGTTGTGATCATCCACTTCTGTATATTTTACCAGCATTCCTATCCCTTTCAGCAGGTGATAGAGGTCAAGACCGTCGGGTGTAGCCGTTGTCATTCATCAAGACCCCCTTACGCCTAAGTCAGGCAGTACGATCGGCGAATTGTAACATCCTCCCCCTAACAATTCTGTACAGCCAACCAACCAGTATCAATTTTTGCCTGCACATTTAGCAGCTCAGCTGGCTGCACTTCCTCCTCTTCCTGCACCACCTTTAAGGTGCTCCCGTCATTCTCATGGCACTGCTGCTGCTCCATCTGTAAGCTTTGATCTTTAATGTGAATTTTTCTTTTGGAGTTCTGACTATATTGTGTTTACCAGATGCAACCCTTTTCTTTTGCTCCCCCTGCTCCTGTTTCCACTTTGGCTCCTGGCTCTAGCTCCTCTTCTGCTGTCCCAGCTGCTGCTGTTCCTCCTGATCTCCTTGCTCCTGTCCCCCCTCCTGCTCCCAGACACACCCTCAATCCTGCTGAGTTGGCAGCTGCATATGCTGCACTTCCTCCCCTTCCTCAACACAATCATGTTGCCCCTGTTTCTGTAAGTCTTAGCTGTTTGTATTTTAAAGTATTTATACTGACTTCTGTGTGCTTTTCAAGGTGGACCCACCTCCTCTGCGTTTTATACCCTTTATTCCCCCCCCTGCTCCTCCCCCTGCTGACCCTGCCCCTGCTGCTGGCCCTGTTCCTCCTGTTCCTCCTCAAGAGGATGAAGATTTGGATCCATCTCAGTTAGCTGCTGAATATGCTGCACTTCTACCTCTTCATCCTGTAAGTGTAAATCTGTACTTTGAATATATTTTACATTCTAATTATGATGTACAGCCTCCAGCTCATGTTCCCTTTGTTCTTCCTCTGGCACGCCGACCCTTTGATCCTGCTTGGCAGGTCCATGACCTTGGATCTCTCAATGTTCGCTGTCTGGGTTGTGGGGCTCTTCATTGGTTGGATGAGTGCCTGGTCAACTCTTCACATTGCAATCCCAGGTTTGGCACCTGTTGCCTTCAAGGCAAAATCTCCCTCCCTCCTCTCCAACATCCTCCTCCTGAGCTCTTGCAGCTGCTGACTTCCCAAGAGCATGATGGGAAGAACTTTCACAGGCACATTCACAACTACAACAATGCCCTTGCAATGACTTCTGTGGGTCAGAAGTTGGATGATACTTTTAACAGAGGAGGAGGACCTTACTCCTTTAGGCTTCATGGCAAGCTCATTCACAGAGTTGGTTCTCTTTTGCCTCCAGATGGCCAAGCACCTGTCTATGCACAGCTCTATTTCCATGACAGTGCTGATGCTGCTCAGGCTGCTGACACTGCCCATGCACATCACATGGCAAATGCCTGGAACTCTAACCTGGATCCTGTCACTCTGTGTATACTGCAAGACATGCTCTGGCATTCACATCCTGGAGTGCGCCTCTACAGGCAGGCATTTGAGTTGACACATGCCATTCCTCAAGAGCAGCAATGCTGCATTGCCCTTTGCTTTGCTGCTGGATGTGATAGGCATCGCTATCAGGCCCCTGATGCCTCTGTCAGGGAGGTTGCTGTCATTCTGCCAGGTGATGGGGATCAGATAAGAGGTTCTCAGGACATTGTTCTATATCGCCTCCATGGTGAACCTCTGCAGTGCATCTCTGATATTCACCCATTTTATCCTTCCCTGTGCTATGTCCTCCTTTTTCCCACTGGCCAGCTTGGTTGGTATCACAACCTCTTCTATCGGGATGTTGAGGAGGAGCCAGAGGGGCATGCAGATGGACCACATGATACAAGTCAGAAGCATATCTCCATGGTTGAATATCAGCACTACTGCCTCTTCATCCACCCCAGAGATATAGAGTCCAACCACATCTTCCTCACAGGCAATCTCTTTCAAGAGTATGTCTGTGAAACATGGGCAATTGCTGAGCAGAACCGCCTGAACTACCTGAGGCACAACCAGGATAAGCTTCGCAGTGAGCTTTATCAAGGCTTGGTGGATGCAGTGGCTGCCAATGCTGATACTGACTGGAATCAGTTGGGCACAAGGTTCATCCTTCCCTCTTCATTTTCTGGCAGCACTCGCCACATGCAGCAGCTCTGTCAAGATGCCTTGGCCATCAACCACTACTATGGAGGTGGAGATCTCTTCATCACCATGACTGCCAACCCTGCCTGGCCTGAGATCCAGGATGCACTCTTTCAGGGCCAGTCTGCCTCTGACCGTCCTGACTTGGTGGTGTGTGTCTTCAGAGCCAAGCTGAGATCCCTCATTAAGGAGATCAATGAAGGAGTTCTGGGTGCTGCCAATGCCTACCTGTACACCATTGAGTTCCAGAAGTGCAGCCTCCCTCATGCCCACATCATTGTCTTTCTGCAGTCCCAGGCCAAGTTGCACTCACCAGAGAACATTGATAGCCTGATGTCCTCTGAGTTTCCAGAGGACAATCCTGAGCTGCTTGAGCTGATCAAAAAGTTCATGGTTCATGGGCCTTGCGGTGACCAGAATCATAATGCACCTTGCATGGTCAATGGCAAATGCTCCAAAGGCTTTCCCAAGCAGTTCAAGGAGGAGACTTCCATCACTGAGGACTCTTATGCTTGCACCAGGCATCGCAACACTGGCAGGACTGTTGAGGTTGGCAGGAAGCAGGTGGACAATAGATGGGTTGTGTGTCACTCCAGGTACTTGATCTGGAAGTATAGGTGCCACATCAATGTGGAGTCCATTGCATCTGTCAAGGCCATCAAGTACATCTACAAGTATGTGTACAAGGGCCATGATAGGATCACCATGGAGTTTGGCACTTGCAGTGATGAGATCAAGCAGTATCTTGATGCATGCTATGTTAGCAGCTGTGAAGCTCATTGGTGTCTCTATATGTTTGCCATGCAGGAGCATCACCCCACCATTGTGCGCCTTCAGGTTCACCTCCCCAATCACCAACCTGTCAGATTCAACCCTGATGCTGTTGGCAACATGCAGGATGTGGTGAATCGACGTGCAAACCAAGCTACCACACTCACTGAATGGTTCAAGTCTAATTCTGAGAGTGCTGCTAATCATGACCTGCTCTATCAAGACTTTCCCTCCAGGATGGTCTGGAACAAAAAAGAGTGCAAGTGGACTACCAGGAAGCGGGACTCATTTGCCCTTGGGAGGATGTACCATGCCCACCCCACCTGTGGAGAGCGGTTCTACCTTCGCCTTCTTCTCACCTGTGTCAAGGGTGCCACCTCCTTTGAACACCTCTACTCTTTTGAAGGTGTTCACCATCCTTCTTTCAGAGAGGCCTGCATAGCATGTGGCCTTCTAGATGATGACCACGAGTGGCGCCAGTGCCTGAATGAGGCAAAGCACATGCAGATGGGTGAGCAACTGCACCGCCTCTTTGTTACCATCCTGAGGGAGTGCACCCCTGCAAACCCCAGGGACCTCTGGGACACCTTTTGGGATGACATCTGTGATGACCTCAGACGCTGCCTTCAGCATCATGATATTGCAGACCCCACAGATGCACAGCATCAGGACTATGGGCTGTACCTGATTGACAAGCTTCTTTCTCAGACTGGGAAGAGGCTTCATGATTGGGACTGCATGCCATGCATTGTGGGGAACTGGGGGCAGCTGCTTGGGAATTGTCTGATATTGGAGCAGCAGGAGTACTTCACTGGGACTGGGGATGCTGCAGACCAGATTGCAAGCTTTACCCCAGATCAGTCTGCTGCCTTTGAGAAGATCACCACTGCAGTCAGCACTAAATCAGGGGACATCTTTTTCCTGCATGGGCCAGGGGGCACTGGGAAGACATACCTGTACAACACCCTCTGCCACCACCTTTGCTCCCAACACAAGATTGTGCTCTGTGTTGCATCCTCTGGGATAGCTGCCATTCTGCTGAAAGGTGGAAGGACTGCTCACTCAAGGTTCAAAATCCCTATCCCCTGCCATGAGTCTTCTGTTTGCAGCATCCCCAAGTCATCAGAGCTGGCAGAGCTGATTTGTGCAACAGTGTTGGTGATCTGGGATGAAGCACCTATGCAGCACAGGCACATTATGGAAGCTGTGGATAGGACATTCCAGGATGTGAGGAATTCTGACAAGCCTTTTGGTGGACTCACATGTGTGTTTGGTGGGGACTTTCAGCAAATCCTGCCTGTGATTGTTGGTGCATCAAGAGGCCAGACTGTGGGTGCCTGCATTCAGCATTCTGCCCTGTGGAGATCCATCATTGTGCTTCAGCTGCATAAAAACATGTGACTTGACACCACAGTTGCAGCTGAGAGGGAGTTTGCAGAGTGGCAACTGGAGATGGGGCAGGGCAAGCACACAGATGATGGTGGCAACATCAGGATTCCAGATCACATGAAGTGCAGGGTGAACAGTGTTGATTGCCTGATTGACACTATTTATCCTGGGATCAGCACTCCCAACCTTCCAGCTTCATACTTCTCACAGTGCACAGTGCTGTCAAGCCTGAATGTGGATGTGGATGCCTTGAACAAGTTGGTGCTTGCAAAGTTCCCTGGGCCAGTAAAAGTGTTCCACAGTGCAGACTTCATTCCCAGCTCTGAGCAAAGTGGAGAGGAGGACCCTATGCTGAACTACCCTGTGGAGTACTTGAATGAGATCAACTGTTCTGGACTTCCACTTGCCAAACTGGAGCTAAAGGTTGGATGCCCAGTGATGATACTGCAAAATCTGGATGCAGCTCATGGAGTTTGCAATGGGAGCAGAGGAATCTTGAGAGACTGCAGGAGCAGGGTGCTGGAGGTGGAACTTCTCACTGGGGAGCATACAGGAACAAGGGTGTTCATACCACGTATTTCAAACCAGCCCACTGAGGACCAAGTGGCATTCAAGTTCACAAGAAAGCAATTCCCAGTGTGACTTTGCTTTGCTATGACAATCAACAAGTCTCAAGGACAGTCAGTAAAGCATGTTGGGTTGGATCTTAGGTCACCTGTGTTCACACATGGGCAGTTCTATGTTGGGGTGTCAAGGGTAACTTCAAGGAATAATATCAAGGTGATATGGGATGAGGAAGACAGAGAGGGGAAAACCAAAAACATTGTATATTCTGAAGTGTTACTAAAGGAATAGTATATACCTGTATATTTAGATGTAGATAGTGTGTGTGTTTGGCTGTGAGATGGAAATATGTAATGCTTATACCTTAGAATGAAAAGTGGAGGTTTGGGGGCGCAGCCCCCAACAAGCTGAAGTCGAGTGCTGTAGGCAGGTGAAGCAAACGAAGTGAGCAAACCGTGCCAAAGGCACAGACTGAAGCTTGTATAGCTACAAGATAGCAATCAGCTTCCAGATTATCTAAGCACTTGTGGAACTTTTGCTCAAGCTGTTTCTTAAATGGGGCAATGGCTTTATTCCAAGCTTTTCTTACCATGTCTTGGTCAAAGAGACAACTTGAAGGTGGGTGGAAACTGGATTTTGCCATGGTTTTAGAGGGCAAAAGGCAAGGCAAAGGGGCAAGTGGCAACAGTTACCGGAGCCGGGATTCGGTCCGGAATTCGGTCTTTTAAAGAATGCCGGCACGTGACTGACTATGTGCCAGTGCGTCATGTACATCACGCCTTTCTGATTGCCTTGGCCTTCCACTGTACTGATTTCATCACTGCGTGAGACGCGATTCCACGCCCGTGGACTCAATCTGGATGCATATGGTCGTCATAATGCTGGTGTGCTGCACCCCTGATGGAAATGATGATAGAATCCGCAAAGCAAATTAATTAACACAGCGTGTCTGATTCGCGGAAATAGTGACGTGATGTGGGGTCTCATGGCGAAAAGGTGGGGAAAGGATGATTGGTTTGATAAAGGGACGCTCCTGTATTGAAAAGAAAAAGGGTGCGTCTACGTCTATGTACACATGGAGAAGCCGTTGCTACCATCGTGGAAACCAAATATCCCACAGAATGTGGACGATGACGACAATGCGGGAAAAAGAAGGGTAGATGTGTCAGAAGGAGAACATGGCCGCATTCTTCCTGGTTCCAAACATGTACACCAGCGCTTGGCTCATGAAGAGCCCAACCGTGATGCCGATGGTCACGGCTATCATTGCGCTTCCAATGTCGATCCCATTGCCCGACGCGGCGATCGCCCCTCCGTCAGCTTGCGACAGACCAGACTTGAAAAAGATAGGTCAGTTTCCAGCCAGAACCAACCAAAAAGCACGCATCACGTACAGGGACCAAAAAGAGTACTCCCGTCACCATGACGGTGAACGCAGTCCCTCCAAACGTGCGCGAATAGATATTGCCTAGAAGACCTACTGCGAACGCCCCGATCGCCGACACGACATCCGACCGGTTGAAAATGAAGTGGTTCGCGGCCTTGTTCGCCACATAGGAAATACAAGAGATGACCACCATCACGACGATGTCGAGCTCACGCCAGGGCTGCAGGTTGGCCAGCGAGAGGAGCGTCGCAAAGAGGGGCACCGTGATGAACTGCGTCCAGAACGGGAACGGCCGTAGGTACCACGGGAAACCCGGCAGACGATAGCAACCTTCGTGCATGTGTTCGAACGACGATTCCGTACCATTGATGAAAGCGAATGAACCATGGGACGGTAACTCCGAGCTTACCGCGGTTTCGTTGTCGGCGAAAAAGTTGCCAGTATACACGATAGTTCGAGTCAACGCAGCACTGATAGAGGCAAGACGGTGTCGAGTATTCACGTCGAAGAGGAGGTAAAGGTCGGAGCCTATCTGAAGACCAAAACCGAGGAACAGCGTATAGATGAGCGCATAGACCATTTTGACCGAGCCACAGAGGATGTTCTTAGAAGCCAACTCCAGAGAGCTCGACACTAAGCGGTCGTTGATTGACAGGAACGGATAAGGAATGGGAACATGGACCTACGAATGAGATAGCCAGGAAGTATGCCGACGATGCCAGCTGAAGAAATGGCCGAGTAGCAGAAGATCTGACTGTGGAAGCTGCTAAGACCACGAGCTAAGAACGAGATAAAGATGCCGATTGTGATTCTACCCAGATATTCAACATCTGTGAGAGGAAAGAAAGACGCGGGGTACTGACTCGAACACGTTCGCGTACAAAGTGCTTTTGGTGACGACGGTAAGTTGCAAAGCACTCAGCAAGAAGGCCCCGAAGCCAGCAACAAACATGTCCAAAAGTGAGCCGCCAAAAGACAAGGGACAGATAACGGCGGACAGCCAGAAAGCAATAAAGCATCTAGTCCAGAGCCCGTAGATCGGTTTACCGTTTGATATCTGGATGAGTTCTTCTGTTGCCTTGCGTGCGCTCATCTCGTCGTGCACGACGCGGCGGTAGATCTGATGAACTTTATGTAGATTACCGAGCGCGAGACGGCCGCTGCAGCGTAAAAAGTGAGTTTCGGAGGTCTTTGTCTCCGGGTCACCAAAGCAGACAATGATAAGGTTCGGGAGATGAATGAACTCGGCGTCAACCTCGAGTATGCGCGCAGCGGCGACAAGCTGCGACTCGATGCGGTGGGACGGCGCGCCAAACTCCATCAGGCAGCGAGCTAATCTCATTAGAAACTTCTGACGACTGAGAATGGCTGACAAATAGAGTCAGTGCCAGAATGACCTCCGAGAGAAGAAAGGAAAATCACAGGTAACGTTGAATTGTATTTTGATCTTCTGGGCTTCCTTTCGGCGTTGGCGGTAGGTCATGTACTGAAGACTCATCTCTTGCCTGCACTGGCTCTCGGCATCTTCGGGGTCGTCCTGCGACACTTTCTTGGTGCCAGTAAGTTTCGGATCGTCGGGATCGTATCCGAAACTCGATTGAGAGTGCACCAGTCCAGGACGAGCGAACGAGTGATTGTCCAATGGCGTGCCAGTGTGGTGTGGGATGACGAACTCGGACTGATCGGGGGCTTGCTGCCAGTAGAGACGCCACAACTCGAGCATGTTTGCAAAGCCACCTCGATATCTCCGCGGCATGGGGGGCGGCGGGACATCGACGGGGTCATTGGTCGAATAGCGTGGGGGGAGACGAATGGAACCCGAGTCGACGCCATCATGCCATGTAGATAGCCGATTCGGAGTCGGACCGAAGTTGGCGCTGTCGTAGACGCTCGACGGTGGTTCGATATCGTATGGGTGTTGATACGAAGACCAATGGTACCTATCACGTGGGAGTGCCTGAGACGCACGGAAAATGAGACCAGGTTCGAGGGTGACACTGCCGTGAACCGGTAATTGAGACTGAAAGAGTGTTGAACCTTCAGGCGCAGGATTGGATGTGGAAATTTCGGGTCCCCATTCGCTCTCCGTATTGGCAAAAGGATTAGTGAAGCGCTGGGGCGATAGGCCCTGATTGGAGGAGGAACGAACGACAGGCTGGCTGACATGAGGGTCTATAGAATCATCACGCTGTTGGCGGGGAGTGGTAGGCTGAGAAAATAGCTGAGACTGTGACTGGGAGGGCGCAATATCCTGAAAGTGGACATGTGGCCCTGTGTGGGAGGATGGCATGGGTAGAGTTGCTCAGCATCCGATGATGCGGGATTGGCTTATAAGATGAGTTGACGTCATGATGGATGCCATTGGATGAGTGGTTTGAGACATAGCGACCTCGTACATTCCACACCGTTCTAGACAACCGAATTAAAATCGAGCGCCATATTGCTATTGGGCGCACCAGTAATTCCTTTGAAACCAACTTTTTCGTAAAACTTCCTCGCCGATGTGTTCCTCTCATCAAGCCCCAGCCACACCGAATCGATCCCCTCCCCGCGTAAATGATCCACCGCCGTTCCGATGAGTTTTTTCCCCCAACCGTGCCGTTGTACCTCCGGCAGTAGGTTGATGTGCATGTGAGCTGGGCTCACCGCCAAACACGCCTCATGTGCCGGATCTGGCGCTCGGTGGATAATGTTGATACATCGTTCATCCGCCTCTGTCCTCTCGTCCCCACCACTCTCAAGTGGGAAGCGTCTCCGAAGAGGAGGCCACCACACCTCCTCGGCTGCTGCTTCGTGTGCTCGCGAATCCGTGGTCCCGAGGATGTATCCCTTGACGGCTCTCGTCGTGTGGTCGTTATCTGGCGCCGAAGGGTCCACGAGAACAAAACCCCACGTACGGGCAGTCATTGGTGGAAGTAAGACGTAAGGTAAAGCCCAGACAAGGCCGGGAAGTTCATCATGCCTATATAGAGTCTCGGCCGATCGGCCAGCGTCAGCTGTGAGGAGGCAGATGCGAGTGATCGCAGTGATATCTTCCGGGGCCACCGGACGGATCACCAACGACATGAAGGGTTATTTTAGACCTTGTAATGGGGAGGATCCGCTTTTATCTGATATAATAGACGTGGCTTGCATCACAGAGAAACATCTGGCTACACAACGTGGGTAGACCGCGGCAATTCACCGGTCACAAGGGAGAGCAGGTGACACATGCGAAGCAACGAGAGAATTGCATATTACGGCTCGACAAAAAAAGAAAGACGATGTGAAATTTGGACCAATCATGATGCTCCTGCGCCTTCTTCGCCACCAGGAGCAATAACTAACGCAATAGAGGAAATGAGAAAGGGGTCCATCGAAAGTAAGAAGAGCACGTACGGAGAGCTCCGAGGGCAATGACTAGGTAAAGCCAATACTTCTGGAGGAAGGTCTTTTCGGGGACCTGCACGACGGGATCACCGGATGCGGTCAAAGGTGGTGGGGCACGAAGCTCTGGCCTATAAGGGAAAACAAAAATAATCACAGTAAGGCACAGTTTTTTTTCTGGAGATGGGAAAGGATGGCGACGAACAAGGGCGGTCGGGCGGGGACAGAGAACGTGATGGTGGCGTTGCGAGGGGAGGCCAGAGTGGGGCTGGACGCTTGGGTGGGCGGGCAGGAGCCATCTAGTGGGACCGAGTCCAGGAAATAATCTAGGGCAAAGGGTGGGCCACCCAAGGAAGGGATGTGGATGACGATGTGTTCATTAGTAGGACCGATTAGATGGCACTGCAAAAAAGGGGGGGGATTGAGAACGAAGAACCGGCCAAGGAGGGAAGATAGTTACTGCTTTTACGGAGGAAATGAGCCAAAGTGAGTCAGATTGGCCGGGGTGAGGATCGAGAGCCAATTGGTAGAGGGCATCTGTGACGTGTGCGGAGGTCTCGGCAAAAGCTAGAAGGTCGTATTGCAAAGATGGCACCGCCTCGATGTGGGCCTTCCCGTCGAGCTCTTGAATGGTACCTCTGCGGAAGAAAGACTGGTCATCCAGCGAGGGATGGTGTATACGGTGGTAGAGCTGGAAGGCAGTGAGGGGAGCGACGAGGGAGAGGACGAGGAGGGGGATGGGAGGGAACATGGTGGTAGTTCTAGGCCGTCATTGGGTCTAGTCGGCCTCGACTCGGATTGGCCAGGATCGGGCACTGGGATTGGCTGGTGGTTGGATGATCCCAGCAGTCTCGACTCTGCCTCTTCCTCTTTTATAATGGGATTCGTCGCACTTGTCCCCTCCCAACCCCACTATCTCATCTCTGTCACAACACATGTCTCCTCTCTCCCTTGACGTCAAGCCGACCCTTACCCTCACCGACTCCCCCATTCAAGAACACGGCGCACTCCCGACCCCTCCCTTCTCCCCTCCCCAGACTCTCACCGACGCACCCGTGGACACCTCTGTAGTCCTCCTTAACTCCCTTGTCTCTTTCTATCAACAAGAATCCCTCTGGGTACATCGCACTCGTGCTGCACTCGAACTCGCCCTTACTGCCAAGGGTCGTGATTCCATCACAGCTGCTGCAACTGCCAAAGCCCTATCCTCCTCCTCAGATTCATCCGCGAGCCTCACCGATGACTCTGACATGCAATCCATAAAAGCGGAACCCACAACCCCTCCGCCTTCCGTTGGGAAGGTACACCCTAAATCACGTTGGATGCAACGCAAGCAGAGCTTCAAGCTCAGAATAGAGGGCATTCGTCCGCATAGCCTCCACCGTCGCCACCGCCGAGACGCCACTGCCGAGGGCGGCACACGTCTTCTTGAACTCTTCGGTCAGCTTATGGAGGCCCGAATGGAGAGTTGTCATCGCGTAAACCGCCTCGTCAGGGAGGCAAACCGTGCTGACTTGTATCGCACATGACCAAGGTTGGTAGAGGCCCAGACTGCTGCCGTTACCTGTGCCGACCCCATCCCTCTCCCGCAGTTCCATTCCCCTTCGAGGATTTGATTAGAAAGAGGAAAGAACGCCAGAGGAGAGAGGATGATCTTTGTTCCATGACCGCCAAACGAGGCATGACCACCAAAAATAGCAATTCACCATATTGCCTGGGCTGGTTCGGCGGGGAAGAGCAGAATCTGTGTTAGCTGAGCGTAGCATTAGTTAGATGGTCTTTACTCTTGTACGTGGGGTGTTGGGTGTATTAATTCAACTTGCCATATATTTATTACTTTTGCACGCGAGCAAACCTGTGTTGGCCGAAGTGGTACTTTGCCGGTCCTTGTTCGTGCCCTTCTCTCTCTTCCTCTCATGTCCGCTCGATACGCACCCCTTCCAAACACACAAGCGGACCCTCTTTTGAACGATGAAATGGAGGCGGCCTTCGAAGACGAAGATGATGAGGATGACGACCAAGTAGAATCTCGCCCACTTAATCCCGCATCATACTCTCCCCCCCGCACGCCCGCACCTGGCAGATATGATTTCGAAAACTTCGACTATGCAAGTTTCCCTCCTCCAGGTTCTCCATCGTGTCCCTCTTCCTCGTCTCTTCCCAGTGACATTGGAAACTCCAATGGCCTCATCCCCTCTCCTTCCGACGTTCAACATGTGGATGCACCTCGCCCAAGCTGGTTCCGCAGGTCGGCCAGGGTTATTCTACCAAATGCTCTAATATCCCGTTTTCACTTGGATTATGAACCGGCGCAGGGCGTCGTGGGTGGAGGCACGAATAACGATGGTGTCTTTGCCAACGTCACAGCAAAACCCTCGCGACCAGTAGTTCTCCGCAACGGTTCGTCATCTTTCTTCCCCTCGTTTCCTGAACTTATACCTGCATCTGTAGGCGATGAAACCTATCTTGTTCCCGAAGACTCTCAGAAAGATGCTCCGCCATCGTACGCATCTGCCCAAGCCGACGCCGTCCCACCGTACTGGGAAACGACCGTCCATGCACCATCCTCACCAGATGATATGATCATTGATCACCTCGCCACCGGTTCTGTTTTCTCCTTCCTTTGGAACCTCATGGTCTCCATCTCCTTCCAGTTCGTCGGATTCCTCCTCACCTATCTCCTTCATACCACACACGCAGCCCGCTTCGGCTCCCGTGCGGGGCTCGGCGTTACCCTTATCCAGTACGGCTTTGCCCTTCGGTCAGCCCGACCAGAGGAAGATTCAACTGCCACCGGTTGGTGGGGCGTCGGCGGCGGAGGCCAGTATGGCAACGGCGCGCAGGGCGACACAAGGCCCTCTTTCGGTACAAAGGAGGAAGCCGAGGAATATTACCGGAAGCTGAATGTTACCATGGTCGACGGAATGCCATCGGGGACAGTCCCGGGAGCGACCATGGACGACGTAAACTTTGCGAATGAGGCAACGACGGACTGGCTTTCCTTCTTCCTCATGACCATCGGTGCGTCCCGTTTCTCCCCGCCCGAAGTGGCCGCGCTCATTTGTCTTTCTCAGGTTGGTTTATCCTCATCACGTCGGTGCTGAACTTCTGGCGCGTCAAACGCTGGGAACGCAACATCCTTGCATCCCAGCGCGAAACGACCGTTTCCGCGCGCGACGCCGCTGGCAGCAGTCAGTCCCACCCGTTTTCGGCACAGCTGCACCGGATGGTCGGTTTGCCCATACGTGACGTGGGCTCGTTGCTTCGCACGGGACTCGGCTTTTCGCGGCGCTCGCACGAAGACCTCGAGAGACATGGAGACGTGGCAGATGGTGGCCGGGTGATGCCGCCGACACCCGTCACGCCAAGTACAGCAGACGGGGCTGAGCGACGCGAACATATCATAGCAATGTATGCGCATGATCCCGAACGACAACGGCAGATCATCCAAGCATTCCGGGACGATGACCAATTGATATCAGATATGCGCGCTGCAGGGATGCTCTGACTTGAGACCGGTGGCAGTCGAATCAATGGGACACTTTGCTCGTTCTCTATTATTCCTTTTTCTTCGTTATCCTCAGTGAATCTTGCGCAACTCTCGTTTACAATTTACAACAAGAGTATTTGTATTACATATCCAACCGTCTTTTTTTATAAAGGTCCTAATGCTCAACCCACTGGTATTTTGCTCTTTTGTCGCTCCCTACTTCCGGACAATGGGATTTTTTATTACTCTGTTGCACACGGAACAATTCTGCTTCTGCTGTAAGTTGCGACGCCAGACTAGACGTCATCGTTCGTCCACATCGCCGACATCTTCGCCTTGAACGGCTCGAGCGAGAACTCGAGCGCCGAGCACGGATACCCGATCTCGAACTTCTCAAGCACGCTCGGATGTAAAATCCCCAGCTCGCCGATCTCCACGTCCCCCGCCCTCAAGTCTTGCGCATCGGTGGCCGGCCGCGCGCGATAAAATATCGTCGCGGCACGACCAGGGAAGAACGTCGGGTCTGTACGAGACCATCATCATCAAAAAACCTCCACAAAGTTAAATATACACACCAGTTCGCTCCTTGATATAGTAGCCCGTGGGTGCGGAGGGCTGCCCACCGGGGATATGCGGTACCTCGAGCATGGCCATCGCACGGTCAAGCAGGCCATGCACGATCTCGAAGCCAGCCGTCTTGTTGCACCAGACCGCCGCTGCGTGCCGCACGTTGCGCGCTTGGCGCTCGCGCGCGGGGTCCTTGAACACGACGTCTGACGTCTCGAAGATGCGCATAGGGAGCGCGTGCGACCGGTTCTCGCGTATCGTCTTGAGCAGGCCAGGCAGGAGCGACGTGCGCACTACTTGGAACTCGAGCGTCTTGGGGTTCGCGATCTTGACTGCCGTCTGGTGGTCGTCGGGGGTGTTGAGCCACGCGAAGTTTTCTTCGTGGGAGCACTGGATACGTGCGTTGTGAGTGGGGCGGCAGAGAGGGAGAGCAGATAGGCGACGCACGAGGATGAGAGGTAGTACTTCGACCCAGCCAGCGTAGGCCCATTCGTTTCGGATGATGTTGCTGAGTTTGCTCACCGCTAGCGGTTGTGCGACCGTGCTTGTCGCTGGGAACGTATGCGGTAGGTTGTTGAACCCATACGCGATCGCCGCGTCCTCCATGATGTCGCACTGGTGCAGAATGTCGGGCCGCGTTGGTGGAACTGACACGAGGACCTTGTCAGTGTCGTCGGGAGAGAGCTCTGCTTTCAACGACATGCGCTCTAGGAGGCTCTTCACCTCCGGCGCGGAGAGGCTCAGTCCCGTGCAGGAGTTAACGTACGACGCATATGCTTCTGTCTGCCGCGAGGAGAGGTCGGGGGAGATCACGACCTTTCCATCGGGGTAGATTACCTTGACGGGCTCGATGCTGCACGGCGGGCAGGTTTCAGTCCGATATCGATGATGAACGCACGGACGCACGTGAAAGGTTCTTCGCAGTACTCCGAAAACATCGTGACCACGATGTTCGTCACGATGTTAAGTTTCGTCAGGTCCGTCGCGGTCAGGTCAACGAAGACGTTCCGGGTATTCAGGGTTATCTTGCTACGCTCGGAGTTGATGATGGGCGGAAAAGAGAGCACATGGTCGTCCTTGTCATAGATGATGGGATAAACAGGGGAATCGCGAATAATCGGCAGGTATTTCCCCAGATGTCGATCAGACTGGCTTGTCCATTAATACATGCGCCCTCACATAAAATCAAAAATTTACTTACTTCGTAGACGGTCATGAGCTCCTCCGCAGTGTATGCCTGCGTCTTGTTCAGCGGAACAAATTTTATATCCTTGGGAGGCCTGGCTTCGTAGCGGAACGGCGCCGAGATTGTATCCAAGTCATGTGTGCCAATAGCAACGAACTGTCGTTTGCGGCAGATGTTCTGATGTAACTTGTCTTGTAGATCCATGAACGAGTCATACGAGCGTTGCGTGAATTTGACATTTCGAAGGACGGCACAGCCGAAGTAAGGGCGAACTTGAGCTGTCTGCGACGCTCTCAGAGTAGGACGCGAGAAAAAGTATGATGCACCCTTACTTCTGGAGCCACCGTGACCTCGATGAGATTTTGGCCTCCAGGGGGGTCGACCAATCTGTAATTGGGGGCCTTGTCTTTGCCTAAGAAAATGCGCAGCGCGCGCGCAATACCCTCTATACAAAGTAGGTCATATCTGAAGGCACATTCAACGCCCAGGAATACCATAGCATAACGAGTTACCAACCTATTTGCTGGTATTTCTATCTTCAGTTGCTAAAGGTGGACAGTTAGTGGGTCGAGATCTATTGTGTGGTCATACGCACTGGGCGCTCTGCAGGTAAACCCTGCTTGATCAAAGCCTCTACTTCTTCTGTAGTCTGATCCACACAAAGCGATGAGATGAAAGTGATCGATCTCGAAATACACGGTCCTTACGTCTTCATCGAGCTCGATGCCAAAGTCGAAGCAGAGTTTGTCAAATTCTTCGGTAGCTGTAGTCGCGAAGATTGGTCAAAGAAACAGATCGATATCATTTGCGTACAGTATCTCTGCTCTAGTCGTTCCCAGAGGTCCTCCTTGTCCACCGAGACTGTTGGCATAGTTCGGGTTCACAGTTGATGAGATAAGCTCACCAATCTCATCTCCTACTTTCGTCACGCGTCAGCGCGTCACTCTGAAATGAAGTACATCGGCCTCCTCAGCGGCGGGAAAGACAGCTGCTACAACTTAGTACACTGCCACAAGAACGGGCACGAATTGGTTGCTGTCGCATCTCTCGGGCCAGAGCTTGGCAAAGGTACGCAACATTCCACTTCCGGACGCGCACTCGTTTTCACCATCAAGTTACCACAGAGGAGCTTGACTCCTATCTCTACCAAACCGTGGGTCAGGATGCAATCGAATTCGTCGCGCGCGCGTTGGGTGTGCCTCTCTACCGGCGGGTGATCAGCGGTTCAGCTCTTGCGCAGGGCTCAGAGTACGGTGGCCGAAACGCTGCGAATCGTGGAGGCGTCGACGGAGACGAGACCGAGGACCTGTACGCTTTGCTCGCTGATGTCAAAGTAATGCAGACTCTATCAGCGCGTCTCATTTCCCCTTTTGAGCGTCGAGTATGCTGCAGTCCCAACATCCCGAGGCACGCGGCGTCGCGGTCGGTGCTATCCTTTCAAATTACCAACGCGTCCGCGTAGAGCATGTGTGCGCACCCTCTCTCTAGTGATTGCTTACCAGGGCTGAAATATTCGTGTACACGATCAGCTGCCAAAGACTGTCCCTGACTCCCCTATCCTACTTGTGGCAGCGAAATCAAGCAGAACTCCTCTCAGAGATGATCGCCGCGGGGATGGAAGCCATACTTATCAAAGTCGCGGGAATCGGACTGACTACTGAACATCTCGGCAAGAGTTTGTCTGAAATGCAGCCAACGTTGACGAGGTTGGTGAGGGGAGCTTTGTTTAGTGTCCATTGCCCAAAGCTGATGAGCTCACAATAGAATGCCCTGTACGGGTCACACATCTGCGGCGAGGGGGGAGAGTACGAAACACTGACTCTCGATTGTCCTCTCTTCAAACGGCGCATCACGCTGTGAGTTCCTCCGAACATAGTCATGGACCGTGTTCACCATTTTCCAGACTCGAGACAGAAACCGCAATCCACTCGGACAGTGATTTTGCAACCGTTGCTTTCCTACGCATTCGACGTGTTTCCCTTGATCCAAAAACAGATCAATCTCCTGACGTAGCGACTCCTGCCCTTCTTGATTACCCTTACCGCGATGTTGAGGAAGATATCCCAGCCCGGATGACCGACAATGGCCACAGTCTCGGACGAGCGCAAACATTAAATTACCCAGATTGGGTACTAGGGACGCAATTGTCTGTGCCTACGTCTAGATGCATGGGGAATTGGATCGCGATAGGTAACATTCACCGGGAAAGCCGTGACACCTCTGGCGTGTCTCTGGATGATGAGATTCGAGAATGCTTCCACGTTTTACAAAGTAAGGACTGGTGACCATAGCTAGTCGATCGGCCAACTGACGAGTGCTTAGGATGCCTCTCGGAACACTCGTTATCTCTCTCTCATGTCGCCAATATGAACATATTTATCTCATCAATGGAAGACTTTGCTTCCATTAATGCTGTCTACTCATCCTATTTCGGTGTGAGTCCCCCAGCACGTGCATGTGTAGCGGTGGACCTTCCAGCTCCTCTCCGGTTGATGCTTGACTGCGTTGCATACGCCGAACAAAAACCGTCGGACAGACAGGCGCTCCACGTTCAGGGTTTGAGCTATTGGGCGCCAGCAAATATCGGCCCGTACTCGCAAGCAGTAGTTGTAAGACTGCTGTTTCGCCCCTTCACCTTGAAAGCCTAACGCCACCTGTTCCAGGTAGACGAACGCGTGTTCGTTTCAGGCCAGATCGGCCTTATTCCGAGTTCCCTGACTATCCCGTTTCCCCGGTCGCCTGCAACTGAAATCCCACTGGTTTCGCAACATGCCGATCGCGTGGTCGAGGCGCTGCTGTCAAATAATTCCGGTGACAAGCATGAAGGGCACGCGCAGATGGTCCTATACTGGTTAACCCAGGAGCGCCACATCTCGTATGCAATAACGGCGGCGCAAAGTCTTGATGTGAGTGAGGTGGTTATTCGGTTCCCAACTTGAGAGAGAGAAAATCAAAACATATTTTCCGCAGCATGGCTCCACTCCGACACTCTTCCTAGTGGTGAAGGATCTGCCGAAAGGCGCCCTTATCGAGAAACAGGTTCTATATCATACCGGGCGAGGATACGCCGCAGATGATGAAGATGGCGATATTGCACGCGTGTCCCACCTTCCTCTATATGGCTCAGGTAATTTCCGCCGTCTAAGGAGGGTTTTATTTGACTCGTGTGTACGCAGACGTGTTTGCCGAAGCAGGAACCGATATTCGATACGAGGTGGCGTATCTCCAGGGCGCCGGAGCCTCAGGTATGGTGATTTGCGTGAGAGGCCCTTCGGGCTGGAAAGAAGCTCTTCGTCGCCTTGAGACCGCAGCACACATTGAAGACGGGCTCGCGCGTTCGTTGTCCATGCGGCTGTTTTACAATGTCGCGGTTACGGGTAAGAGTCTCTAGATATCGTAGGCTAGCGAGATTACTCTCTGACACCACAGTTAGATCATCCGCCCATCCCAAGCCTTTTCAATCAGAATAGACCAGCAATCACGCCCGTTCCATGTCGCTGCATTCGCGCACGAGATCAAAGCGATTGGGATTATGCACTGTGTATCTTGACTACATGAACTCAAGAGAAATTCCAAAAAAAAAATTGGTGGTGAGACGACGTGGAGTTTAACCAATATTCGATGTGTTTTGGAACGATATAGCACCAGGGCGAGACATGCTCACGATGAGTTGACGATTAGGGCCCATAAACAAGACTTTTATGCGCCTTGTTCTTGCTTGAGCGCCCTCATTTCTCCCAACCGACGCCTCATTTCTTTCTCCGTGCGGGTTGGAGGGACCATGCGGCAGAGTAGCGCACCAAACTACCCATGCAATGTCACTACACATACACACAAGAACGAGACGCAGATGATGCACGTACCAGAGCGCAAAGTCCGCCAAAGCGAAGAACCCAAGCTACGCCGTTCTTACCGTAATACGTGTCAGTGTTGGTCGGATCAGTGTGAGCTTTAGCATCTGCGACCCTGAAAATCGCACTCGACGCGACAGCGGTCTGAAAGAAATCGTCAAAAAGTATATCTTTTTAAGATGCAAGAGACCCCTCACGATGAATTGTGGGAAGACGATGGCAAGATTATGGATGCCAAGAATGGTCCCTCCAGCAACTGGGGCGCGCTTCTGGGCGTCTCCATTTTCTGTCTGGTTGTCGAAAGATCGGCGCCGAGGGAGTAATGATTGACGTTCGCTAAGAAGAACAGTCCTGAGAAGGTTTGGAGATGAATTGGTCCGGGTATGTGATGCACGACGATTGGCGGGTGGTGTAGGCTTTGGGGGTGGAGGAGGACTATCTAGCTCCCTGAGGAACTGTTGAGGGGCAATAATGAGTACCAGAATCATATCAGAGTGTATGTGACACCGCTGACCTCCATGATGATAGCGAAAGGTACCCAGCATGCGACTGCCCAGCTAATACCAATCAAACTCACAGCTAAAATTGCCTAGCAGAGGTCAGCGCATTATCGCCGTCGATTTTGTTAACCGTAATCATACCTGCCATACTTTTGTGATAAAGAAAGTGGAAGCGGTGATAAGGCTGAATAACAGCATGGCTCCCATCCAGATATTGCGCAACAAGAAAGGCATTATGGGTAGTCGCAATGGTTTGCCTTTGCGCGTTGCCTCTGCTTGCCATCGCCGAACCATGTCTCTGAGACGAGTAAGCTCGGCGTCCTCATCTTCGTCGTCGCTCTGGGCGAGCAAGCGAACATCCCGTCGTGCAAGATAGGGAAGGATTGTGCCGGCGGCAACGGCAACTATTAAGAAGATTAGAGGTGTTAGAGCCTTTGGAAAATGTTTTGAGGGTCGTACCGATGCTATGAATGAGCATAGCTAATGCTCCAGTACGAGTAGCCAAGTCCCGATCTGGCTCTCTGTCGTTTTGTTGTGCCATAATTTGGCCGATGTATGTGGTACTGCAAAGCTGGGGTAAGGGCGCTCAGAAGGGAGAGCAACCGCATGCTGCTTACGAGTAAAACAAGAAAGGGAACCTTGGGAAATCAACTCAGTGATGCTCAGCGGAAGAGACGTTAAGCACATACCAACCCATAAAAGCAAAGATCTGCACATAGCACACACGTCGCACTGGTTTAGGAAGTGCGACGACAGCAACGTAAATATTGTTCCAGATTTCACGAAATGTCCTGCAAGTTGTTGAATACTCATGAAGATCTGCAAGACAAATGTCCCGTACCCTTCAGGCTGCCTTTGGAGAATACGCTCCTCCTCCACTTGGGTATAGCAAGTGATCCAGACCGTAATGACAAGGACAAACATCACGAGGACGCAAAATTTCCTAAACTGATCGCCACCCAGCAAGCGGATGATAGGAAGGCTCGCCAAGGGAAGGAAGCCGAAAGCATAGCCGAAGATGTTTCCCGCCTGTGACATCCTACTATGCCAAGCATTTGCAGCACTAAGCTGTTCTGGAGGGGTAATATCGAGCACAAGATTGCGGAGGGAAGCTTGCAATGCATTGAGAGCAAAGTCCAGGAGGTAAAAGGATATAACGGCAAGCCAAATGGCGACACTAGATGCCTGCACACCTTTAAGTTGTGTAGGAAGTTATCGCCGACAGTAGATCATACCTGACGGTGCTGCTTGGGATCCCAATCGCCCGCACCGATGCGGAAGAAATCTACGAAGAATGACGCAATATCCTGACAATAGGCTAGTGTCAGAGTTGAAACCATGAGGACGGCGGTTGATAGCGCTATCCAGTACCGCCGGCGATACTTCGACGTGGACGAATCAGATATTGCACCTAAGGATACGCCGTATGGTGAATACCATATTGGGATTAAGAATAGAGAAAACTGCAGCGCTCACCAATGACTGGCTGAGCAATCAGGCCTGAAATTGGGCCCGCAAGCCACACAAGACTAGTAACTTGTTCGGATATCCCTAGCGAAAGTAAGAAGGGCGTTCCGTATCTAATACAGCCAGGTTCAGAAATATACGGGTAATTAGGAGCATAGTCACTTACCCAAGCTCGACTGTCCAGGCTACTTGGGCGCCTGCCATGGATATGCTAAGATTGAACAGATCAAGTGTCGAGAGACGTCTTTTCCCATTCATTTCACTTCTTGAGATTACAGATGGGCGTCGTGAAGAATTGTAGCGAGAACTGCCATTAGTCTGGGCTGTCCCTTGAGGATCCACGTCACGATCCGACCGTTTCCGTGCACCGGGCCATGGAATTTGTGTTGTAGGGTCAGGATCATCGGAAATGGGTGAAAGCGTCATCTTCAAGCCAAGAGGATGAAGGGAAGAGGAGGAAGGCGAAGCGAGTGTGGTGTGTTTATAGCGGAGCAGGTGTATGCGTACACCCCATAAACAGACGGATCGGCATCGATCGGCCCGCGGAGCGCTCAGATCAAGATCGAATTTCCATTCAACTTTGCTACAAATGCGTACAAAACAAGCATGAGATGAGAACAACAAACAAGCAAACAAACAAGCAGCTCTGTGTTAACGTAGAGAGTGAATAGACGATCCTCGTCGGTGTCCATGTCCATGTCCATGATGATGAAGATCAATGCTAGGTAAAGGTATGGGCTTTGATAGTATGTGGAACGGTAGTCGGCGGCTTGTCGGTGTATTCGTCACCGTCGGCGTCACCGTTGGACTGGGATCCTCTTCTGGAGGGTCAGGGAAAACCGCATAATCGCTCGAAGGTCCAACAAAACTCTCTGGCTCTGCATCATCCACGGATGATGAAAGAGCGTTGAGGGAGCTATTACGCGACGGAAGTGGCTGTCCAGAAGATGCCACTGGCCCAAAGGTATCCGTTTGTGGCGATCGTGGAGAATTCGGTAATCTCGTTGTCGGGTTGGTGCCCGCTCGATTCCTTGATGAAATATCTTGTGAACCTGCAGCTGTTGTTACAATGAAAGGCGGTCTGGCGTGGTTTCGAAGCTGGGCAGCAGAGGACGAGGGACGCAGACGGCGGCGAGACCCGCGAACACCCGGTAACGAAGCAATGTTATCCCCATTAATAGATGGTTCAGACGAGATCGGTGTATTGCCAGGGTGTGCGGCTGGTGAAGGGAATTCTACTGCCCTGACGTCCGTTGATCCACTGCCGCTACGGTTCCGACGAAGATACGCCTCCATAGCATTAGCGTCCTGCTTCCGCACGCGCGACGCAATGGGCGATAGTGCAGATGCCGGGTTAGAAGCGGAATGAGAGAATGCTGGAGTCGGCGAGGATGCCGAGAATGTACTCGTGCTACCCGACGAGGACGCCCCAGAACGATATGTGTTGTGAAGGGATGAGGATGAGTACCCCGACGGCAGGCTTTCGACGTCGCCGCTGTCTGAGGTGGCAGTTGTGTAGCTGGCGGCAGACCCACTACGGTTCCGCATCGAATCCTTCGGTCCCAAAGACTTCACTGATGGTTCATAACCATCCAATTCTGCCGCGCGGGCAGCTGCCTGAGCAAACACGCGTCGTGCCCTCCTATTATGTTCCACCTGTGCGCGAGCAGTACTCTCGAGTGTGTCACGGACGCTGTAGCTGATCCCACATAAAGCATTTTCAAGCGGTCATTGCGGTAGCAGGAGAGCACTTACGAGTATGCGTAGTCAGACGGTGAGTATCCTTGGTTATTTTTTGCAGTAAACTGGCACCCCCGCTCAATCAACAGTTGCACAATCTAAATCATGATCAGCGTCCGAGCGCATGTCGGATCGGAGTTTACGCACAGGAATATGTCCCCATGCGCTTGCGCTGAGGCAAAACGTGAACAAAGGTTGGCGCTGGAATGTGCTCCAGACCTACTGATGTAACGGTGTGTTTCCTTGATTGTCGGACAGATCAAAGTCAGCCCCTAAATCGCAGAGCATCTAGGGAGTGGGTGTTCGAGATGGTGGAAGGTGAGAAAGGTGAGAAGACGTACTCGAACAAGTTCTTCATTCCCCTTCAGAGCTGCAACATGTAACGCAGTTCTTCCGGATGAATCCGACCAGTCTAGGATAAATGGATACCGGTCATAGTACATTCTTGACATGCGAAGGGCGGAGCCTATAACATCAGGATCCGAGGAAGCATACAGACTTGTCGATGGCGGCTTGATGTCCGCAAGTAGAATGAGAATCGTGCTGTTCTCCGAATCCTGTCGTAAGCCGGTGAGAGAACAGTCCGAACAGAATGGTCTCATAGTGCCGCACCCTGCTAAGTTCGTCGTCGTCATGCCCAGCATTCAGCAGGAATTCGAACATGTCCTCATTTCCTTCAACTACAGCCCACGCCAATGATGTATATCTCCTCGGACCTGAATCAGGGTTCCGCATATCTATGCGCTGGATAAGACGCTTCACGAGGAAGAGGTTGTTTTCTGTGCAGAGTCAGCAAGGCAAAAGGTCAAATGCAGATTAAACTACCTCGGACTGCCTTCCTTAGACGGGCGCTGGTGTCTCTCTCAGCCATGACGCGGTCGTGGTTGGAGAGTTGGTGGGGAGCGGAAAACAAAAGCGTAATGAGCATCGCCTCCAATTCCGCTGCTATTCCTAATTAGAACCACGTGACCCTCTTTCACCACCACGACCGTGAAGCCTATAAAGACAGTTCGCGTGCATGCCCAAGGTCGTTTCTAGATCCGCAGTTTCCACCTCAGCAGATGGTGCGTATTGGCTTCATGCTGGCCGTGCTTCTGTTTACCTTATCTGCTCTAGCAAAACCAACTGCTTCTTCGGCAGCCTCTCTGAGAGTGTACTGTGAGTCCAATATGTTCACTGTTTGAGCCCACACTCATTCTACCTTTAGATTGTATATGTGGTGAATTTATCGTATGTCACTGTGAAACTTCCATACTATCTAGACCCATTGACTTCTTCAGCTCGTCATTGATGCAACTTTGTCGTCCCTTCCGCGACGACAGACAGACGGCGCAATCATCGTTCGCTCACAAGCTGAAAACGGTGTTAAAGCCAAAGCATTCAAACTGAACGCATTGCCTTGTGAACCGATCCTCGTCGAGAGGTTTGTCCCAGTGTACTCTTCCTCTACTCGTACTTACCCTACCAAGGACGCGAGGCGGCCACGAGCGGCAATATAGATTCCGATGCCCTCGATGTACGCTACCTGTGGCATATCAGCCCAATCCACCTCCAGCTACAGCTGGTCCATTTCTTTACATTTTAAAAGGAGCTTTGACCCAGGTGCAGGGTCAGCTCCCACCTGATGCATTTGACGATGAAGGGCCTCTCGAGAAACCTTCGTAGGTCCACAATGATCCAATACAATTGCTTTAGTGCGGCTTGTGGCATCAACGTATCAACGATGTTATATCATATCTCCGAACATATAAACACAAGGAGACGTGCTGTCAGTGGCGGTCTCAACAGTGGGAGGAACGTGTTACATCTTGCAAAAAAAAAATATCAGCGAGGGGATACAGAAAATAAAAATAAAAAGGAACAGGAAAGGGTGTGAGAGTCAGTTACCGTTGTAGAAAAACAGTCAAGACAGCCACATCGCACATGGCGTACATGGTGTTCATACAGTGTGAATAGAATTGTCATCAGAGCAATTGTGTCGCGAAAAGGACACTGAGAGAGTAGTATTACACGCATCTTACCTTGGGAACATTCGTCGCGTAGCCTGCAAGTACAGTTGCCAGTGAGGAGATGATCAACACATGCGAGAAGGAAAATCGGTCTTGTTTGCACCTAGCAGCAGCTCGCAGAAGGCTGAAGGATAGCGACGATTTGAATATTTGAGTGTCAGGTCTAGTCGCCGACCCAGAGGCTTTGAATTATTTCATTTTCCGTACTGAATCTTGGAAGTCCGCTTGCGTACTCGAAATTGACTGCGCGGGCCTACCGCCTTTGAAACTGGAAACTAGTGCATCGATTTGGCGTTGGGACGTGCATGCCTTGCGATCCCATCTTGTTATCCAATAGTTGTTTTTTTCAATCACCTCACGGCATGTCACGTACACTTATGCTCTAGAGACGGGGAACTGGCCAGGATACAGGAAGGGGCGTCCATCATTGTCTCAGATGCCGTCTTCGACATCGATTGATGTCCTCTTCTGGAACCGTGACTCTAAGTCCACCTTCGCTCAAGCTACAGTCCCCAGTCAATGGCTCTCGCCAGTCCAACACCGTGCTGGATAGAATGGTTGTACTTGCTATGGCTGACTCGAGCACTAGGGAAGAGCCGCGATTGATGGCGTCCCTCTGGAGGAGACTGAGTCTTGGGTTCGGATCTTCCCGCCGATTTCTTCACTAACCCGTCTCTGGTCTCGGGGAGTTCCTATCAATGGTCTTTCTGGTCGGAAAACTAGCTTGGAAGGCGTTTCTAACGCCTCGGGGGAAGGTCTATCTGTCTTTGTATCGAAGGCGATTTCCCACACGCTCGGGTATGTCGCTTCTCTCCAGCCGCTTGATTGGAGTTTGATTGGTCGTTGAACGTTGAACTCTGAAACATTGCTCAGAAAAGCAGGTGCGATTGAGCTTTGGCTCTCAGCCTAAACGTATGCCTTGCTGACAATATGCCCAACATTCTTGTATCTTTCGTTACTGCTAGCAGAAGGGCTCTTGACGCCTTGTATATCTATTCTCTCAGCCACCACAGAGGACGTTCAAAGTGAGCCTATTCCACTGCGCGTTGACAGGTTTCCCACGTCTGAGCTCACCAGAGATGAGCTTATCACGTCGTTTCGCTTTGGGTGAATGGTATCGAGGGGCTCTGCATTCGATATTGTGATATATGGGTGGGCACAGGTCTCCGAGGAGACCTATTGCGCCTATCACCCGGATGATGTCGGTTCATTGGAAAGTGTCTCCTGGAGACGTCGACGCCTTCCCCGCAACGGCGAGTAGCCAGACGTTGATGCACTGTTGATCCGACACAATTTTTTGAAGGCCCATCCACGTCCGCCCGTGTCGACATTCCCGCTCACTAATCATCATGAGTCAAAGTGTTCTTGACCAACTTCCTCGAGTTTTATTTTCCCCGTTCCCTCTTCACGTTTCGTCTGGACGTCAATGCGATCCCACGCAGTCCGTCCTCCAAATTTAAAACCCTCGGAAGAGCGCACAGACCGTGATTACAGTATCTACGGTGACAATAACGTTGTCGATGGCTTGCCAGCACTTGGCAAATACGAGAAGAGATCATATACAAGATGTGGTTATGGCTTCGAGGTGTTGCTTGTGGAGTGTACACTCTTGGTGAGAATGTGTCGAACTCGTGATTGCGAAAGTGTTAAACCTTTCTTGTTTTCCTCGATTGGCTCATGGAACCTGGGAGAGGCCGCTCTACGAGCTGGAAAACTTAGACTCCAGCATATCTCAATGTCCGTGTTGTGTCTTAGTCCTCTTATCGTCACGCGCTGACGGTACTCGTCCAACAACACAAGCAACTCGGAGGTTTCTCGTGTTTTCTGCCCGTGGCAACGAAACGTCCCCAATCTTTCCTTTGAACTGCCGGACCTTCTCAACATCGCAGCTGAGGACATCGCGTTCACCCCCCAGACTTTGCGGGCTCTCAGAGTTGAGCGCTGAGGCTCGTCAGACGTTTCTCGCCGTACCTTCGTTGGGTTCCGATTACGAACGTACCCCGGGGCTCGATGATTCAACTGGCTTTGCAGATGTTGTAGGTCTTGGTAGCATCCCGGACAGAGAGAGGATGACACGTCGATCGGAGTCGTCTGCGAAATGCTCGAGTAATGTGCGGCATAATGGTTGGACGGATCGCTGGATCGTGCTCAGGCTGATCCCGGGAGATTCTACACAGTGAGGGTCGTCAAGCTCCACATTTGAAACTGGGAGGTGTTTTGTGTGTTCACATTGGTGAACACATAGAACACCTCTCAACACTTCCCAGACTTACATACGCGGGATTTCTTCCTAGGAAAGGATTCCTCGGCCCCGGCGCGCAACTTCGTACTCCACTCCTCGGACCTCCGAACTCAAAAAGATTAAGGCCAGTCACCAAGTCGATGGGTGGGGCCCCCTCTGCGCCTTCTCATCACGGCGCTCATGAAACATGGATTTGCTCCGCAGGTGCGGGCGATTCGTACACGATGCCTGCCTGCAAGGACTTTGCTACGTATATCGGACACCCTGGGCCACCTTCGCCTGACGCGACAGGCCCCACGTCGTGGCGCCAAGGCTGTCACCCTGGTTCGTGTGCTCTACTGTTTGCTCTTGTGTGATGAAGGCGAAATGGACTGATTGATGGCTTCATGTTCTTTGGTTTCAGTCCAGTAGGATAGGATCCGTCCGCTTAGCTTTATTGGGTGCGGAAGCCTACACTAACCTCGTGGTCTACTGCGCTTTGCGCCATCTCATTGCTTAACTGGCTTCATCGCCACTCATTAGATACTTTGTACTTTAACTCTAAAGCTAGGATTTGGTACAGTGTTAGCCGACATCAATTAGCATGCACGGAATTTTGTGAGATCAATCAAGAAGCAGCCTGCGCATCACTGAGGAGTCATAAGAAGGTGAAGCGTGTAGCCGAGGAATGGCCCGCTCAACAAATGTCTCAGACACCCGCCGAGTAGAACGGCGCCTCGCTTACGTGATGTAGCGTGGCTGGTATGAGGAGGTCGAATCCGGACGCGCTTGTTGCGCCCTCTGTCAGTCTGCTCCTGTCATGGACCTCCCGTCGTCCCGCGAGCTGGAGCTGGAAGCTCTTTTACGGAGAAAGGACTCTCAGCTCGCGGAATTGACTGTACGTTTTCCGCATTCTATTCCGTGTCCATTCATCAATACGTTCCGTCGCATAGGACGAGGTCAACACCCTCCGACAATACCTTTCCATTCAGCCCAATCCCTCTCTCACGGAGCCCTTGTCGTTTCCGCCTGCCCTTATATCCCTACTCCTTACCCAAATTGACGTGCATTCGGCCGAATCTGGTGTTAGATCATCGTCCAGCACTGTGAACACAGCCCTCGCGCAGCGCGCCAAACTTCTACAAGAGGAGAATGACGAGCTTTACGACTTGTTGAAAAGTAGCGAAACCGGTAAACTGAAGGAGGAAGTACGTGGCCTACGACGGGCAGCGAACAGGCTGGAGACCGCGCTCCGAGGTGTGTAAAGCACACGACAATACGCACCTCTATCGTTGACTTTCCGTCTTCTTCACGCTCACAGAATCTCATCAAGTCGTTCGGTCCCTCTCGTAAGTCTCATCCGCTTTCGTAGATTCTGAACACCTAACATCCGTCCTAGGGATGAACTTGAGAAGTCCTACGAGATCGTACTTCCTCCCACTCGTCCAGTGAATGCGTCTACTCGTCACGCGCATCAAGTCCCCCCACACATGCAAGCACCGAGTAGCGGTAACCCGATCGGAAACGGTCATGGGGGCGGAAGCGGGAACGGAAGCGTCAACAAGATGCCTCCCACCGCCCCCCGTGCACACAAAAAGCCACGACTGTCTGAAACACGCGTGTCCCCAGCGACCTCAAGCAACGCTCTTCCCCGCTTGCAAACGCAGTCCCGTGCTCGTTCTACGTCCCGTCACATAGACTCGCCCGAAAACTCGCCGCTGCAATCACCTGATATCCGGAAAGCACCAGGCGGGAAGGTCGACGTGGCCGCAGTTGAGGAACCAGAGCGGGTACGCGATCGAGAGCGAGAGCGAGGACGGAGCCGAGAAAGGGAGCGTAACGTGGAACGGCGGTTACACCACAGATCCTCCCCAGCGGCCCCACGTGAGCCTCGTGAGCGCGAACGCGAGCGGAATCGGGACCGGGATAGAGACCGGGATAGAGACAGAGACCGTCCTCGGGACAGAGAACGAGATAGGGATCGGACATCTCGTCGTGGTGGTGGGCACAGCCGCAAGGGTCGTTCAGGCGGCGGCGGCGGTGGCGGTGGCAGTGGAGGTGGAGGTGGAGGTGGAGGTGGAGGTGGAAGTGCAGGCGGGTATAGTGCAGGCGACCGCGACCGGACATTGGCTGAGAGAATGGGACTCTAATGTCCTGCTCTCTGGAGACTGCCAAACACGATCGGACGGACCTACATGAACTCACAACCATTGCCCGGACCAACCAATTTATAATGTATCTGGTACGGACCCTCTTATCCTCACGATGTCGCATCATTGTAGCCCTAGCTGACGTGACTCTCTCCTTCGCTTTGCCTGCCCATGGTTATGTAGTCTGTATTAATTTCTCTGCTATCAACTTGCTTGTCAAACACGAGTACAATATCCACAGTTCGGTTGTACGTGCCTGCTAGGCGCCAGGGCCAACATGTTCCTGGTGTTTGTTTGACATTTATCCTCCAGGACGGTAAGTCATACCAGCTTATGACGTGCATGAACGTGCTTTGCTATCTTGTCGGAGCCTACTCGTCTCCTTTCCCTTATTACGATGATTTGGGGAAACGGCTGACAGCAGCGCTGTAATGCGATGTGATGCGGAAGATGTGTCTCTTCCCTCCTCTGCTCAGACCACATGGCGCTCAAAATGCCGTGAATGGCAATTTAATTCGCCAAGCTGATCTCCGACCCCAATGTTATCAAAAACGGAAGTCATTTTCCGAAAATATCCATTTCCCTTCTTTGGGCAGCCACGACCTCGGGAGTTTTTGTGACCCATGACGAGATTCGTGGCGCAGCGGCGGCGCCAACGCTCTGGCACTAGAACCCAACTTTAGTGAGCAATCAGTACAAATGAGTCACAAAGTGAAAACAAGCACCCCCTTGCTGCGCGCTATGCATACAGTACTATTTTGTCCTCGGACGGCCCAAGCAGCTGAACCGCCGATATGTGGTGATGTGCCACCTGGACCCTTCGCTGGCGGGAGGCCGTGCCGCGCGCGGGATCCGCGGACTCGGAAATCAGGGTAATGTCTATCAATGTCCAGCAGGCAGGGTCTCGACTTGCCTGCGTGATCCGCACAGCCTCCACCGCGGCGTCAAACCAGTGTTGTTCTTTTCGACCGACGGCCAACTCACGATAGCGGCTCTCGATTGGGCACATGCCCATTTATTTTTTTCGGAGGCGCTGATCGCATTCACGCACCGAGGCGATCGTTCTTAATTATTTTCATATCTTCTTCTACTGCTCCCTTTGGGAGTATTCCGATGCTCGACTGCTGTGCACATACGGCAGTGGGTCGTGATGTTGCTCAGTCGGCTGGCTAACCCACGAGGTCAATGAAGAAGTCTTCTCTTCTCGAGATTTCTCTCTGTTTTAGGTGGTCACCTGGGAACGCGAACTAATCTCGCCACGTGTCCGCTCAGAACAAATAAACTCGTGAAGTTGTGCTGCATTGCACCCGTTTCTGTCACACGGGTGTTGCGAACTGTCGACTGTCAGTCTGACGCTGGGCGTCAAGTCATAGGGTTGAAATCGCCGATTGAGCCAGGGACAGAAGGGAAGATTCATCGCATAGCTCTGGCCACTCCACCACCACGCAGTCTTAGCGATGCTACCTGCGCCGCCGAGCACTATCTTCTCGAAGAAAGAAGCTAGTAGGGGTGCGCCCTCCCGGCTAGCTGAGGCGCCACGTAACGTGGCATAGACGGGTATTCTGGGTGCTCTGGTTGTTTCCGGTCGGAGCTTGTAGGGATGCTGCATTGACGCGCGGCAGTTGTGCTCTGCGCTCATCGCTCAGATCTGCGGGCTCGGTGGGTGCACCTGTCGCATCTAGTATTATATCACCGCTTGGCACAACGGGACGGTATCGGTATTGCACCCATCTATTTCCGTTTGGCCATTATTTCCGGTCCAATTCGTGACCGGACTGATGTAGAGTCCGTTGATCCTGTAATTTCAATGATCAAAGTACGGGTCCACGTTCCGAAGGTGAAATGCATGTTCTATCAAATTAAGTATGTTAACAGAGAGCTAGTACTGTAATATGGGCAGTGGAAAAACACAATGTGCGATGGGGTCATGGCAATGGGCTACGTTCTACGATCGGGCAATTATTTAGCTTGAGGTATACAGTGTGAGATGTTCGTAATTGCGTAGCAAAGAAATGGTATGTGAAGAGGAGGTGTACAATGTGTCCAATGCATAATAGAGATCGAAGAGAAGGCTACGAGATTCAGTCTGACAATGTGAACGAATGATACCCATCTTCCTAGTCAAAAGATCGATGGGTGCGTCGAAAAGTCCTCCAATTAATCATCACGGAGGGTGAGCAAGCGAATACACGTCATCGCGTCGCTTGACCGAGATTTTCGCAAGAATGGAGAGTGCGATTGAGGAGGTGGCAAGTTCGGGATGCGACTAACGGGGCTGAGATGGTTCGAAGACCGCGGAGTAAGAACCGGCTTTTCGGGGCTCGCACCTAAAAATTGGGTGGGGATAGGTGGAACTGGTGGTGGTGTGCCAGGTCGGCCCGGACTGGGAGGGGGAGACCGCGGGCGAGATCGTGAACGAGGGTGCGTCGTAGAAATGGGAGCAGGCCGACGCGCGTGGTTAGGATAGACTGATCCCGCGGGAGGAGTAGGGTACCGTGAAGTAGGGGGTGAAACGCTTCTTTCCCGTCTGGTACCAAAGTCATCACCATCCAGCCATAAGTTTATGTCCAGAGGAGGATGGGGCAGAGCACGGGGGGCGTGCAATTTCCGTTGAGGAATAATTGGAGAGCTAGATGTAGCTGCAGGTTTGAAGAGTGGTGATGGTGGTTTGGATTGAGAGTACGCGCTGAGACGCGTGCGGGATTGTTGATGATGAAGGGGAGGTGAGGGCAAGGGAGTAGGAAGAAGCTGAGGCGAAGGCATGCGCGGAGGCGGAGAGAACGAACGAGTTTGACGATCCATTCGGCGGCTCTGGAACAGGCAGAGGAGGGCAGAGGTTGAACATGGTTGATGAATGATATTTATACAATGAGAGAGAATAAGAGAGTTGTGTTCCCCTGCCAGGGTTCCGGTGGGTGGCGAGATGAATCTGTCCAAATTGGTAAGAATGAAATAGATGGGCGTTTCAAGGTGGGCGTGCGAATCTCGATCGCATTGTGACACCTTCTGAGAACGGAACAAACACCACAGCTAGGATCCTCTGCCAGTGAGATGATCGTTGTTTGCAATCAGGCCACTTTCTTCACACCCAAGTTTGCCACGCTAAAACGCTCGGAGATCCACGAGACCGATGCTAGCTGCGAGTTACTGAAGCGCGGGGATGGTGGAAACAACCTGAAACAAGTAGCAGGTGCTTGTGGCAACCGTGGCGCCTAATTGGCACGCTCTCTTGGTACGGTACGGCACGGTATTGCAAACTGACAGAACTGGGTGTCGGACACACGAGTCATCCTTCCCGGGGCTGTCTGCCTTCCGAATGTGGCTCCCTGACGCTTGCTTGTCAAGCGCCACGCGGCAAACTCGTTCACCGACTACCGACATAACTTACTCATATCACTTCACACGCATGGCACACGTCTTGCTGTCTGTTTGATAGGGGAGTTGTGGAACATCCACTGTCTGCTTCTGCTGCTTCTCTTCGAGCTCCACAGGCAGCATCGCTAAATCGACAGTGATCTCCCGTTTAAGCTCCGAGGATTCTCATATTAGAGCTGCTCCGTCGACCCCAACGACCCCAACGTTCATTCAACTCTACTCTCAGATCTCTCGATTACTCGGATCTTCTCATGGAGTCAGGAGATCCTCACGCACCTCGTCTCTTTTCCGGTCTTAGTCGTCGCCTGAATGCACGCCACCCAGCGTCTTTTGTTCATCGCGGATGTCAGTCGGCCTTGCCACGTGAATGATGCATGATATGCGATATATTACCACTTTCTAGCTGCCTTCGTTAACGCCGCAATTCTTTCGCTATTCCTATAGGCGAAGGTGAACAATGCAAAACGTCCCGAATATATTCGAACAATGGGTACACGTCACGTTTTTTTTTTCAAAATGGCCTAGCCATTGGTCCTGGACGGAATCCGCACGTTCTATTTGCGTGGTTCTGTACACCCCTTTCAAATCTATTCTCCCTGTCTTGGCCCACCCCGGTGGTGACCTTCGCTATTGTTGTTCTCTGAACATGTCTTTCGTTTTTGCCTGCTTCGCGTTTTTGGCATTCTTTATACCTTTTCTGCTCCCAACTTTTTCTTTGCCCCTGGCAAATCCTCCAGCGCATGACACACACTTCCGACCCTCCATGGACGACGTCTCTGGCGCGGAAACAGAGCCCCGCGCTGTCGTAGAGCTTCTTTCCACTGCCATTTCGGCCACGGAACCTCTCTTGGCACACGCCGCTCCGACAACTGTACCCACTCCCGATAGCCCGATACTCTTCTTGCCCCAAAAGCCTTCTTCCGAAGGCTTCATTATCGCAGAACCTGGGATTGCTCCTAGTGGTTCGCTTGGATCTGAACCTGTTCCAGCTGACAACACGTCCGACCAACCACCCGCCACCGGCAACGTGTCGACACCGACTTCCCTCATGATGGCTTACTATCCGGGCTGGGTCGCAGATACCTTCCCACCTGAACGGATCGATTTCTCGCGCTTTGACTGGATAGATTTTGCTTTTGCTGTGCCAGACGAGAATTTTGCCTTGGCGCTCGATGGAAGTGACTCGGACGTCCTATCGCACTTAGTCAGTCTTACGCACGAAAATGGCAAAAAGGCCAAGCTGAGTGTTGGAGGATGGGGCGGCAGCAAGTAGGTGACATTACTGCCGAGTTGACCTGCTGTGACCCGCTCGCCCCTAGGTATTTCTCGTGGGCTGTCCAAAATGAAAGCACCCGCTACACTTTCGTCAACAATATTGTGGATCTCTATTCCAAGTATGGCCTCGACGGCATCGATATTGACTGGGAATATCCCGGTGGAAACGGGCATCAGCAAAATTACTTTGACCCGAGCGATACAGCCAACCTACTGGAGTTTTTCAAACTCTTACGGACCAAACTTCCTCCTACTGCCCGGATCACTGCTGCTGTGCAGACCTCCCCATTTGCCGGCGCGGATGGAGATCCGGTGAAAGACGTTCGGGCTTTCGCTGATGCTCTTGATTGGGTCGTACTCATGGATTACGATATGTGGGGAGCGTCTGCCAATCCCGGACCGAATGCACCCCTTAGCAACGCCTGCCAAAACTCAACACAGCCAGCGGCAAATGCTGAGGCTGCGGTAGACGCGTGGACGGCGGCGGGCTTTCCGTCAAACAAACTCGTGCTGGGCGTTCCGTCTTATGGATACATCTCGAGCTCAAGCGAGACGCAGCTGCGCCAGCGCGACGAGGATCCACCCAACGTGCGTGCTGTCACCGACGAAGGAAGAGATACCGGACAGGTGCAATTCCGCGAGCTTGTTCGCCAGGGCGTACTCCGTGAGGATCCGGCTGGCCCCGGAGTCTATATGGGCTATGGCGGGTTCACACGAAAGTGGGACGCCTGTTCCTGCACGCCGTTCTTGCAGTCTGACAGTGAGAAACAAATTATCGCGTACGATGACCCCCAAAGTCTCGGTCTCAAGGCAGCGTTTGCGAAGCAGCGTAGATTGTTGGGCGTCAACTTCTTTGACGTGCATGGCGACACCGACAGTTGGGAGCTCACTGATTCCCTGAGGCAGGGCCTTGGATTGTTATATTCACGTAGTCATTAGGTCCTTATTTTCCGTCATTTCCACGCCGCATTGTCCCTGTGCCCCTTAGTTTTTCTCAGGTTCTTGTATGTCATAACATAACCTTGATTCCAACGTCAGATGCAGGAATTAAGTCGTTTAGGAAAATCTGGACATGAATGATACAAGATTCAGGCTTTTGGCATGTCTATATAATACAAAATTAGTCCCAAAGTAGGTATATGGGCGGTCAAAACTACCAGTCGAGGATACATAACATGAAAGGAGCGGAATGTGGAGTGCCTATTTAGAATGAAGGTGAAGGCTGCATAATGATGGTACAGTAGTTGGTTCTTTTAAGATGAGTCCGTGGATATGGGACGTGAACCGCGGTATGATTCTGTGGTGTGGATGCGAGGATAACGACGTGATGGCTTCGCTCTCCGGAGTGCGACACATCGTGTAATGGTCCGCTGTCGCCTTGGCCTCGGTGAGGTATGATGGTGAGGAGGTTTGGGGTTATATAACCATAACGGGATGATGGATGATGATGGATGGATGGGAAGCTCCAATGCTGATAGCGCTAGCGCTTTGTGCCAGTGGCTGCCTGTGATGGAGAAAATCCGTTTTCTAAAAGCCTCCAAAGAATCTCCGTAACCCATCGACGAAGGAGTTCCCGCTGCCGACGCTCCTTGTCCTCCTGAGGGTACGTCCGTTTGATGGGCGAGTAATAACGGAGGCGAGGTCCTCGTATGTGGCGTGGGCGTCACGCGGGTTCTGGCCAAAGAGGCCGAAGGCGCAGGGCGCGGCGGTGGAGGCGGGGAAGAAGGAGAAGGGTGTCATGTTTGAGGACATCGTGTCGTTGAGGTGTCTTTGGGTGGGTAAAAAGATGGCGGCCCCCTGCCCTCTTCCATGCGTTTTAAAAGTCCTCTCACTTGAGCTTGAAGGATGGTCTAGTTAGGCAAATTCTTTGTTCTATATCGGGTATGGTCCAGGTTTGCAGGGATAACCATCACGTGCATGTGCCTTGTCGGTCACTTCCTTATCTCACTTCCTTATCTGAACACGCCTTGGTTACCTTTACACGCAAGTTACTTTGTGCAGTGGCCTCCTTGTGTATGCATCGTCAAACTTGTTCTACAACACGTCGGAGCCTCGCGGAAATGGCATTCGTCGGCAGGGAAGCTCTCGCGTTGTCATGCACCCTATTTCCTCATGGTAGCCTAGTGTTGTATGGTGAACTGTGGTGCCTCTTATTGGAAAGATTTGGACCGCCTCCCCAATCAAGCACCATAATTCAATGTGCTATGGCAACCTTCAAGGAGCAGAGAATCTTTGATTGATTCACCTTGGCTTGGACACAGCACGTACTCTCGTTAAGACGTCAATAATTTCATTGATGTCACGACTATTACTCCCTGCGGAAGACGAAACTCTATGTACAGATGTGATGCGGTGTACATCAACGACGCCCACAATCATTTTGATCCTGGGTTCTTATAACGTCTCAGCGCCCTAACCCTCGCCTCCTTATGGTCAACCAGCGGTCTTGGGTAGCCCAGTTTATCCGCCAACTTGCTGGGGGGGTTGTGTACCTCCGGTCCAAAGACCTTCCCGAGCTCTGGTACAAATGTGCGGATATAATCACCGCTGGGGTCGGCCTTTTCACTCTGGGAGTAAGGGTTGAAAATGCGGAAATACGGCTGTGGGTCTGTGCCGGTACTAGCGCTCCACTGCCAGCCACCGTTGTTCGAGGCAAGATCACCATCTATGAATTGCTGCATGAAGTGCTGCGGCGATACTTAGTTCGAACAGCGCGTGGGATGAGATGGCGACGATCACATACTCTCTCTCCAAGGCGCCAATCAATCATAAGATCTTTGGTGAGGTACATAGCAGCGATCATGCGTGCCCGGTTGTGCATCCAACCTACAGAAGTGGACGTTAGCTCTTGCGCGTAAGTAATGATGGGGGTAGCAAACCCATAGTGTTTGCTTGTCGAATCGCAGCGTCAACGATGGGGACTCCCGTGTGGCCAGTTCTCCAAGCCTCAAAATGTTCAGGGTTCGTCTCCCATTGCACATCGTCGTACTTCTCCTGAAATGGTCGTCCCATGGACACACGTGGAAATGCAGCAAGCACATGCGTGTAAAAGTCCCGCCATGCTAAGAGAATCTCAGCCACGCAGCAGAGGGGGCAATACAGATAATCACCAATCTCCTGAATCCACATCCCAATTCCAGTATCCCGATTAGCGTTGACCTTCGTAGCCCCTACGAGCTCAAGTACGGCGCGAATACATTCTCTCGAGGAGATGACACCCGCAGCAAGGTAAGGGCTGTACAAATGGTCAATCACTGTAGACTTAGGGTTCTGTTGCTGACCTTAGGCGACTTGTGCTATCACGGTCGGCATGATCTCTGTCATCCTTGTAAACCATTGCTCTACTTTTCTTTTCCGACGTTTCTGCGCCTTTATAGAGGGGGTCAGCGAGACCTAATTGAGTATGTCGAGATTTCGTGCGAAGGAATCGGCGTAACATCTTCGTTCTCAGCAAATTAGAAAGTTCAGTTTTTACTCAAACAGCCAAGCATACCTCGTGCGCAGCGTCCACCCCCGCGGGCCAAATCAAGGTCATCTGGTCCTTGTCTAGACACTGAAAACCCTCAACATGAGAGGGAACCTCGCTGGAAAACATCTTTCCGAAGATTGGATGATCCTTTACAGTTGGGGCGTTTGCGCTCGGGGATGCCGCCTCTGCTAAGTACTGGTCCAAGTTCTCGTTGATGACAGCTGACCACTGGCGCTGAAATGGAGAATATACCTGGTGTACTTCAGGTTCGCAGACGTCCTTCACAGAAGGATCAAAACGAACGCACTGAATACGGTTTACCCTGTTTTGTGGAGAGTATACCCGGTTCAACGATCAACTTGTCGTGGACGAAGGTAGGGAGTACGTCTATCTCAATTGCAAGGCTGCAAACAGTTATATCGCGCCGGAGTTCGTCGACTTCGTATTCGATATTGGCAAACAGTCGAGTGGCGTTCACTGATCGCAGAACTGAAATAACATAGGAGGGTAGCGTTCGACGCCAGGCGTGAGTGGTCACATGGAGTGGAATATTGAGCTTCGCCAGGGAATCCTAGTCAATAAGTGATTCAGTAAGCTTGCGGCCAGCCATTGTACTTGAGTGCAAGACAAACCCTCAAGACACAGAGATTGCGGAGGGTGAAATCGATCCGACGAGGACTTCTATCATGAGCAGCATAGTCCTGTGGACTCAAGACAAAAAGGACGATAAGTGGGACATGATCCTTGAGCGCCTGGTCAGAAGCCTGTGCGAGTGCTCGATTATCGTGGACTAAGATAGACAATTAGAGAAGAAATGGTGCAAGGGAAAAGACACAGACTTCTCATGTCTTCCATTCTCATCCAGTATACGACAGCATCCCCCGACTTTGAGGGCACGTTTGAGACATTTTCCAAGGCGCTCAGAAGTTTCTTTAAGGGAGGATCTGCATCCGCGGCAGCAGCAGCCTCAGGAGATGCGACTTTTCCTATGCCAGCGGGATGTTCGAGACGTGATTTCTTCCGAGGGGAGGGTGAACCTGAGCGAGAACGTTTGGCCATAATTATGAAGTGTTCGAACTGAGGAGACCACCATTATGTGCTAACAACGACGACGTCATTGCGTTTGTCGATGCGATGCCTTTGTCGCACGTGATCGCGATCGACGCGAACCGAGCACGGAAGCAAACTCGGAAATCGAGTAGCAGTTAGCGGTGCCAGCAAGATGTGGTGGTATCTATCATGGGCCTATCTAACGACCTTGCTATACAATCATTCTCCTCGCGTTCAACTGAAAGGGACATCCATCATAGGAAAACATCTCCGCTCGTATAATCAAGACTTTTTCGGAGGTCTATGATTGCTCTCTCTTTCTGTCCTCATTTATTAACCTACGGCTCACTTTCAGGTATCCCATTTGCCGATCCTCCAGTCTCCAGCCTCCGCTTTGCTCCTCCACAACTGAAGCTCTCTCTTGCTCCTTTGCGGTCATTTGATGCACGTAGCTATGGCCCGTCATGCCTGCAGCCGGAAAGTTCCTTTTATCATCTTTCATATTCACCATTAGAACCAAATACTGTTCTACAGGATGTAGGTGCAGACATTTCGGAAGACTGTCTTACCCTGAATATTTTCCGACCATCCGGCATTGCCTCACTTGACTCGTTACCTGTGATGGTCTGGCTTTATGGTGGTGGCTTTTATAGTGAGTGATGCATATCTGACAGTGACGACTTTTCAACTCACATATCACTCAGGCGGACAATCTTCGTCGTATTATGGAAGCCACTTCGTCGAGCAGTCCGTGGCTCGGGTAAGCATCTCCAACCAAGAACAGTGAGCTCATCTAATCAATGCCTTGATCACTACCCAAAGGGCACACCAATCCTTCTTGTGTCGTTGAATTACCGGGTTGGGCCTCTCGGTTTCCCTCAAGGTCCCGAAGCTGTGGAACGAGATGCCCTTAATCTTGGTTTGCGCGACCAGTGGGCTGCTCTCGAGTGGGTGCAAGATAACATTGCGCCCTTTGGGGGAGATCCCACCAAGGTTTGTTCCATTCATCCTCACCTTAGCACGACCCTTATCACACGCAATCAAAGGTTACTCTCTTTGGAGAGAGCGCAGGGGCGGTATCCGCTTCCCACCACTACCTCAATGAGAATTTTACAGCAGTGGCTCGAGCTGCCGTATGCCTATTCGTCTCACTGCTATCGTCTCCCTCTTCTCATACGAGGAGAATTTGCATAGATCTTCCAATCTGGATTAGGGTCCACACTTCCCATCTTCAACGCGAATCGTGCGATACCTTCCTGGATGCTCTTTGCAAACAATACGAAACCATGCACGGCGCCTACGCTATCGCCAGATAACACATTCTCTTGTCTCCTGTCTGCCAGCGCGTCAGATCTCGTCGCCGGCATGAAGGCGGGGATGGCTATTGAACTATTCCCCTTCAGGCCCGTTCTTGACGGGAGCAATGGCATCATTAGTGACCAACCCGTGAAACGATTGACCCGCGGCGCTGGCAAGCGGGTGCCGTTCATAGCAGGCGCGGTTCTCGACGAAGGTCTGCCCTGTTTGTCTCGAACAAGCGCACACTGATAGTCAAAACAGGGACGATCTTCCTGCCGCGGGACCTTCAGACCGAGGATATCACCACTTGGCTGAATGCCAATTATACACCATCTCCCTTTGGTCCTGGCGCTCTGAGAGCAGGAATAGACAGGGTTTTGTCACTCTATCCCGACGATCCCAGTGCTGGCTCGCCGTTCGGGACGGGAAACCAGACTTTTGGCACAGGACCAGGCTTCAAGCGGGGAAGCGCGATCTGTGCGGTTCTTCACTTGTTCTATATCATTCGTATTAATGGGCCTGTTCGGTAGTGGGAGACTTATATTTCCAAGCCCTACGTCGCTTCTGGAGTCAAACAACCTCTGTGCAGGGCACACCGTCCTACGCGTATATCTTCACAGACCCTCAGCCAAATGCCGACCCAGCCATTGGAGTATTCCATTCAAGTGAACTCAACTACCTCTTTGGGGACGTGAGCAAGAATGGGCCACCAAAGTCCGCAAAACTTAGCCGTGCTATGTTAGATTATTGGATCTCCTTTGCCGTTTCACTGACTCCGAACGACGGAAAAGGAACGAATCGTATGTTGTGGGGCGGCTTTACGTTTACTCTACCTCTGATTCTTGCTTTCAGGACCACATTGGGAGGTGTATAAGGAAGCTCAGGTACGAGCATTGTCCTCTCGCTTGTGAAGATAATGACAACCAGAGCTTGCATAGCGAGTACTGGAGCTCACTGGCAATGGAGTGAGCCTTGTTTCCGACAATGACCGGGCCTCTTCTATGGACCTTATGATCAAGATGCGTGAAATGTGGTCATGGTGACCAAGCAACCAAACCAGTTTGTTATGTTACAGTGACAAGTATGTGCATTACTCTCAAAGGTCAAAATCGTCGTCATCGTTATCATGGCTGTCCTGACGTAGGCGACTTCCACTAGACACCACAGCTCGTGTATGTTTGACAGTGGTATTTTGATCCTTTTGGATCACGCCTTAGAGTCACGTATTAGAGTCATGTATTTAGACGATATGAGAGAACCTAACCTGTGTGTAGAAGCCGGAGCTCGAGGGTTGCTGTACTGAAGCTGTCCACATTGCCAAGTTCTTCGAAGCCAACAATTCTGTTTACAACGGTTAGAGTGAGAAAAACAATTCGAATACTTTGCTTGCCTATCTTTTGTAACGCCTTTGATAAAGCAGATAACGCAGGGTAGAACCTTGATGCCTAGCTTTTCTACAAGGAAAGGGACATTTTCCACAAAGACACGTAGAAACCTCGTATTGAAATACTTTGGAGCAAGTGCCTGAACCGCAATATAAGAATTAGAAGGTCACAGATAGTGTGAAAACAATGTACGGCCAGATGCTTGTCCATAATCGCACAACGGCGGAAGTTGTTGTGGTAAAAATGTATTATGCATTGCGGTTCAGACCTGTCGTATTGCGATCGTTCGTTACTCTCGCAATTCTCGGAGCACAGAAAGCGAGAGAACTCACGCACTTGTCCGTATCACTTCCTTCTCATCGGTTACCTCGGTGTATTTTCCGTGCATTTCTTCCCGCATTTGTTTCATGCGTTCCATTCTACGGTAGCGTCGTCAGCTATTTGTAACACGGCAAGGCGAGTACAAAGGTCGATGTACTCGCGCTGCAGCTCTTTGAGACCTTGTTCTCGTGAAGGACCGTCATCGTTCTCTATTTCCGCCTCGAGTTCTGCAAATAGCTCGTCCTCATCTTCGTCCAAACGTGGCGTGGAAGTAGAGGAAGACGCGATGAGTTGAGAGGTGAGATGCGCAATCTTTGCATTCTGGGTTGGTAAACTGTCGAGATTGCAATTTATTTTCGTGACGGGCTCGCAAAACGAGGGCTTACCGCACGCCGTCGTCGCTGAAGGTGGACATGGTTTGGGCGTAACCTGAGCCAGAAAAGGAAGTCAAGGCAAGAAACAGATTCAGTCAACAACAACGATGAAGATCGTTGGCAGACACATCGTCAAAGGCTCAGTGCGTCTTTATATCACAGAAATGGGCTAAATTTGAGCAGGGTGTAGGGATACATCAAAGTACGCCCGGACGAAGATGAGGACATGTGGCATCTCTATAACCTCATCCAAGAGGTAAAGCGTCTTCGTACCACTCCCTCGCTCAGGGTTCAGAGATAGAGTTAGGGAGACAATGTACGCGCTCCAGCAATACGGTATGTCTTCCGGGGATATACTCTCTCCCCTGTCGCTGAACACAAATGCCTTCAAGCCGAGTGCAAAATGTGTCTGCGACAGGGTCATCAGAATCGCACCGCGTTCGCACAAACCTAACCCTCCAAGTGACACGCATTGCTTTCACTCCGCCAGTTACTCCAACGACAGGGGCTAGCGATTCCTCCGCTCCCACACCCGTTGAAGCAACGGCGTCTCTACAGATCACTGGACGCGTTGTGGAGGAAAACGATTACGTCAAGATGGGCGCGTTCCATACGCTGGACATTGAGTCAAATCGCGATGTCCGGATCGAGAAGTTGGAGTGGGATAGCATTTCGCTCGAACGGATCGAGGAAGCGTCGCTCCCCGGGCGCGGGGCGGAGGTCGGTGCCATTGTTTGTGGTGAAGGTGATGTGCAATTCTTGAATCTGGTTCCCTGGCGCAAAACTGAACTCTGGATAGGCACAGCTGCCTTTTGTCTGCTTTCCCAACACATGACCGTCGTGCTGCAACGCATCGATATTCCAGTCCCACGCAAGCGCGCTGGTTCTGCGACTGCACACGAAAAGGGCCTCGCGCGCTTCTACGATACACTTTACCAGTCGTTCCTCCGGCATATCCCATATGCGAATCCTACTCTCCGTGCAATCGTCATTGCGAGCCCTGGTTGGGTGCGCGACGCCGTGTTCGATCACATTATGGCGCAAGCGACAAAGGCGGGAAACAAGGCGCTGCTGGGTGTGCGACAAAAGTTCATGCGCGTGCATGTGAACAGTCCACATGTGCACAGCCTTGTAGAGGTTTTGAAGAGCCCCGAAGTTAGCGCCTCTCGGTAGTCTGCATCTCGCTCACGCTCACCTCGCACTTAGGTGGTTGCCCAATTGAAAGAGACCAAATTCGCCCGAGAAGGCATCATGCTCGACAAGTAAGAGTACAGTACAGGTGGCAGGAGTGGGCTACTCTTCCTGAATATTTTTTCTCGCCAGTTTTTTCAAGATGCTTGCCTCTGATGAGCAGCGAGCGTGGTATGGCCCAGATCATGTTGCTCTTGCGGTCGACAGGGGGGCCGTCGGAACGCTACTCATTTCTGACGAGCTCTTTCGAGCGGGCGACCCTGAAGTCCGAAAGAGATATGTTTTACTCGTGGAAGGTGTGCGGGAGAAGCGAGGAGAGGTCCTCATATTCTCCAGTATGCATGAGAGTGGGCAACGTACGTATCACAATATTGATTGAAATACTTGTGCTAATGTTGGTGCCAACAGAACTGAATCAGATCACGGGTATTGCTGCAATCTTGACGTTCCCGTTAGACATCGAAGTTGTCGAAGCCGAAGAGAGGGAAGCTAAGGAGGAAGAAATGAAAAGAGCGGAAGTGAACGAGGCTTCCTGATTCCAGGTGTTCCGCTAGTTGTACAGTATTACACATGACTGCGTACACGAAAAATGTTGATTTATTCTTGCTTATTCTGCCAACATTGTAACCTTTTCATGCCGTCAGGTCAGACGTCGGAGGTACGCATCCCACCCGGCTTTCCTGTACCTTTCCGCCTGCCTTTGAACGTTGCCGATGTCCAGGTTTCCGGGTTTACCGTAGATACCTCTTCCGACGATGATGATGTCGCATCCGCTTTCCGAAACGACCTGTTCAGGAGTACGATATTGTTGGCCCATACCGTCCCCGGTGACGTCCAATCCCACACCAGGCGACAAAACCAAGAAATCTTCAGTGTCGTCCTGCTTTTCTCCCTCAGCGAGGCCAACGCCTTCCATACGGCGCTGGGCGATGAATCCGATGACGAAATCGCGCGCGCCCCGTGCCATTCGAACCGCATCTTCAGTGTACACGCCGTGTGCCAGAGCACCTGCCGTTGACATCTCGGCAAGGAGTAGAAGGCCACGGCCCAGAGGAAGGCCAACTGTTGCTAATCCTCTGACAATGGAAGGTCCAGGGACGGGGTGTGCGTTAGTAATGTGTGACCAGGTCGCGATCTTGTGCACTCCGGAGGAGTACTGCAAAGCGACGGTGTTGCCTTAAATCACGATTCCACGCATGAGTCGAGCCGTACCGCGCCCTAGCCGACAATACAAGGACTCACCGATATCTGCGAACTTGCGATCCTCGAAGATCAAGAAATCGTGTTTAGCGCTGAGCTCTTGTAGTCGAAGAATGACCGATGGCTCAAAATCCTCGATGATATCGATGTGGGTCTAGCTTCAGGATTGTCAGTGACCCTTTGTACATTGCCTCCGCCGATCGAGAGCGACTCGCCTTAATGAGAGTGACGTATGGACCAACGGCGTCGATGATAGACAGAAAGTCCTTGGAAGAGGTCACATCGACGCTGACGCATAGGTTCGACTGTTTCCTCTCGACTGTTTCCAGGAGACTCTTTGCAGCCGGATTTGCGTGGTGTTTTGCGCGATCGGCGTATGTTCTGCGATAGGCTTGCATCGTCAGTGAGTGCGAGTGGAAAGATAGAAATCCGCGGCGCCGGTCCGTCGCGCTCTCTTCAACGATACGATGCTATCACACGAGCCCTTGGACGACACGGCGGAGGCACCGCCGTTAAAGAGGATCAAAATAGATGACACTGCAACGGAAATGGATGTCCAGGCTGCTACTCCTCCCCCAACTACTGCCGCTACTACTGTGACGAGTGAACTGGGAGCTAATATCCTTCCTCCGAGCCATTCTCTACTCGGAATAGCTCCACCTCTTCAGGATGAAAATGGCTCTATCATTCGTATTATGGAGTCTGACGTAGGTATCTCGGAATACATCGCGAAGGACGCCCCCAAAATAGGCGGGATCATTAAGCAGAGGTGCGCCGCGCTTGTTGTATGCATAAAATATTTATTGATTTGTTTAAAAGGTTTACCGACTTCTTGGTCTACGAAGTGGATCAAGACAGCAATGTCATTCACATTAAATCCATCGGAATGCCTGAGCCTCCCGCGAAAAAGGGGAAGGAAACGGCGGGGACATCAAGGGAGGTCGACGGAGATGTTCCTTCACCTAAGGAAGCCCCCGCTGCTCAAGAGCTCGTCGCTACTACGGAGTCTGGTACTGACCCTCTGGCTGACACGGCTCAGAGAGACAGTACAGAACAATCCTCCCCTCATGTACCTGGAGCGCCGTGGCCAGACGAGTTCACGACACGTCTCGCTCCATTCTTGTCCGCAGCCCAAATAGAAGACGTCAAAAAAATGTTTTTAGAAGGGCGCAACCCGCCGTTCGTGAGTGATGCAGGCTGGAGTGGAAGACTGGGATCCAAAGCCAACGATAGCAGTATCTCCGCTTCGGCGGGTGTCGGGGAGGAGGGCGATACGAATACGAGGAAACAAGATCAGGCTACGAGGGGAGGCGGAAGAAGAGATCGCGGTGGCAGGGGTGGTCGAGGAGGCAGGGGAGGGCGCGGAGGGAGGCCAGTGGTTGAAGATCACCGGAGGGTGACTTCTGATGTACGTCTGGCAGTCTCAATTGATGGTGTATCTCATGCGAAAGGCGTTTCGTATCACAGCCTATCGTCTCCAAGCAGACGCGCACTAGCTTACATCAAGCTGTACGGGAACTATTTGGTGGGAAGCTGGACACCGAGACGGACATGAGCGAATCTGCAAATGCCGAAGATGGTTCGCGAATCGTCATACGTTGGGCTAGGCGAGGTAACGGAGGAGGGAACGGAAGAGGGGGTAACTCACACTATTTCTCTCCGAGCGAGCTCTGATACGTGCATGTGCAGGGACACGTTCCGATCGCGCCCCACGAGGGACCTATCCTCCTTATGTCCACTTCACACTTCAGAAAACAAACCGAGACACGCAAGATGCCTTACAATACTTGGCTCGTACTCTGCATGTCCCGGCGAAAGATCTCTCAACCGCTGGCACTAAAGATAAGCGTGGAGTGACGGTACAACGCGTTGCTCTATGGCGTGGTACCAAGACAGTAGAGGACGTCTGGAAACTTGCTAATGGTGTACCTGCGCGTCATAGCGCAGATGATGCGGTCCTCAGCAGAGGGGAACGCGGGGTCAGGACTGCCGATTTTGTCTATCGAAAGGCCGCGCTTGAGCTTGGAATGTTGAAGGGCAATGCCTTCGTAATCACTTTACGGTGAGTATTCATCAGGTGTCCAAACGCAATGTTATCTCATCAGCATGCAGAAATGTGCAGGTTGATTCCGTTGAAACGGCTGACAAGATCATGAGCTCTCTCAAAGAGCGTGGCTTCATCAATTACTATGGTATTTGATGGTTTGAGATCGCGCGTGAGTACCCCATTTGACCTTTCATTTTAGGTATGCAGCGTTTTGGTACTGCCGCTATTCCTACGCATTCCATCGGACTCGCTTTACTCAAATCTGATTGGCACCTTGCTGTTTCTTTGATTCTTCGACCCCGTCCTGGTGAGCATCCGGACGTGCTCGCTGCTCGACGCGCGTGGCTCGACGATGGTGATCTGGACAGAGCTCTTGCACTCTTCCCTCGGAGGGTCGTAGCAGAAAGGTGTATTTTGGAGAGTTACAAAAAACAACATGGAGAGACACGTAACGCCCTTGGGGCTTTGTCAACGGCAAGCGCAACGACTTGTTGCGGACCACTCATCAGAAATACTCATACCTCCATCGACAGATTCCCAGGAACCTGAGGCTGATGTATGTCCACGCCTACCAGTCGTATGTGTGGAATGCAATTGTCTCGGAGCGTATCAAGACTTGGGGTGCAGACAGACCTATTCCGGGGGACCTAGTCATGGAGTCTGGGACGGCAGGTCGGACTGAGGTGGACGTTGAAGATGGCGAAGACGGCGAAACCGCCACCATTCAATCTGGTGCGGATGTAGGTCCGTGATCACGCGGAATTGCTTCCTTATCTCACCCATGTCCTTCACTTCACCTTAGAAGTGCCTCAGCGCAAAAGCCACAAAAAACCGTGGCAACCACCACGGGTGAGAACTCTTACCGAAGAGGATGTCGACAAGTACTCGATATTCGATGTTGTCATGCCATTACCAGGCAATGATGTCGCGTTCCCTGGAGGGGCGTTAGGTGAGAGGTACAGAGAGTTTCTCATCCAGGATGGGTTAGACCCTGACAACTTCCAACGACGACAAAAGTGAGTCTAATGCATTTTCAGCGACGTAGCATTTCACGGCCGTGTGACTGTAGGGAATACACACTTGGCGGTTCATACCGCAATATCTTGCATCTGCCCAAGGAGCTGTCATGGTCCGTACTGCGATATACGGATCCAGATATCGCGCTCGCACAGTCGGATGAGGATCAGCTGCTAGGGTATGATCCCCCCGCACCCACGCCCGATGGGCGATTCCTTGCCCTCCAGATTCGACTCATTCTGGGGACTGCTGCATATGCGACGATGGCGTTGCGTGAGGTGACTAAAACCGACACGAGCTCGCATTTCCAGACCAGCCTGACTCAGGTGTCGGAGGATCAACAATTCAAAGGCACCGACGGCGATGACCTCTCGATAATGGAGGTTGCTACATAGCATAGGCACGATACTTACTCGTAACGCGTAACTATCTAAATCACGCCTTTCTGAATTAAATCACTTGGGGGACTACTGCTTTGGGTGAAAAGCAATCGTGAGAGAAACGCGGTCTCTCACGACACGAACAATAGTGCCATTGGTTGGGCCACGATTGCTGTATGATACCTCCATGTTCTCACTGCATCCACCATTGGATGTATAAAAACGCGACAATAACAATCGCGAACAGCACTGGTCGACCTTGATAGAAGTAGCTCGCGATCAAACGCCAAGTCGTTCACAGCCACCGAAATTACAACTTGTAAGCCAACCACACCTCCAGCACGATGGGCAAGGTGGAAAACGTAGTGTTTTTGTCCCTGGTCTTGGATCTCTTCGGTGAGTGTCTCCAATACCGGCCTTGTCACTCCAGAGTCCGACGCGAGCGTGTAGCATTCACAATTCCGCTTCCGCTCTTTCCACGTATCATTGAATGGTACACCCAGGTACGCGTACCTCCCCGCCTAGCGTGTTCCCTCAAGCTCAGCCAAACACTTAGAGGGAATCATCGGATCCCCATGGTTTTTTATCCCGGACATTATGGGCTGTGTCCACAATTCGTGGGTGGTTTTACGAACCGTCTAACAACACGCAGAGATGGGATATCGTTCTTCTCGGTACGCCTGTTCGTGGTTTCGCTGTTGATACGAAAGCTGATACAAAGCTCGAAGGTGGACTTATGGGTTCCGTGTTCTCGTGAGTAGTGGTATAGAACAGGCCAATTCGACGTGTCCGACTGAATTTGCCTTTCAGGACACTTCAGTTCATCGTATCTCCATACATAGGATCTCTCTCCGACAAATATGGGCGCAAGAAGATACTCCTGGTCACGATGATTGGCAATATACTCTCCGCCCTTGTGTGCGTGCACGAAAGCTCTTGAAACGCGTCGAGCTATATTGACTGTTTCGTTCACGCAGGTGGATAAAGAGCACAACATTTGCGTCATACTTGCTTTCGCGTGTCATCGGGGGGCTGAGTGAGGGCAATGTCCAACTAGCCATGTACGTGACGTCTACACGTCCGTGATCATGGTACTCAATTCGACAAGTGCGATCCTGTCTGACATCACCACACCAGCCAACCGCGCAAAGGCCCTCGCTCATGTGGGCATTGCCTTCGCCATTTGCTTTTGCATCGGGCCGCCCGTCGGAGCATACTTTGCTTCTCGACCTGTGGCACTCGGGCAGTATCTTGGCACGGAACTCAATGTTTACGCCGCTCCTGCGATCCTTACGCTATTGCTTCTCGTGGCCGAGACCGTGTTCCTCGCGGTCGCGTTACCCGAGACCCGCGGCAGAAAGCATACCGTACAAAGCTCCAAAAAGACCGACGATCGTTCAGCAGACAGCACTAGTAGTGGAGGACAGACGAAGAGGGATGAAGGGGTACCTCCCATTCGTTCCGCTGAGCAGCGACTGAAGACGCTCAAGTCTCTCCGCATGCACCATTTCCTTTTTCTCCTCGTCTTTTCTGGCGTCGAATTCACCCTCACCTTTCTGACGTTCGACCGTACGTGAGATTCTCTACCTGACTTCGTGTCTTCCTCTAACTGCGTGCGACATTACGACAGTATTCGACTGGAGCAATACACAGAACGGCAAGTTGATCGGCAGCATAGGGATAGTGTCCGCCCTCATACAAGGTGGCTATGTGCGACGTGCGCTCACACGAGTCGGGGAGCTCAAGATGGCGCGTCGGGGCATTTCCAGCTGCGCGTTCGCGCTCGTCGCGCTATCCCTACTTCCCCAATTCACACACTCGCGTCCGCGCGTGGCGTTCCGGCTCTTACAGATTGCCGCGGTCGGCATGGCGTTTACGTCCGCGACCGTCGTCAATGCGCTGACTGCACATGCGTCATTGCAATGCGACGAGGCACCACCAGAGACGGAGATCGCTGCTGCGGAGGAAAAGAGTGGAAACCCACTGAGAACGCCTCGTCACCGCCCGGAACTTGCAAAGGGTCAGGCACTCGGGCGCTTCCGCTCGTCGGGACAGCTCGGACGGGCCATCGGGCCACTTTTTGGTAAACATGCTTATGGTCCTCGCAGTCTTCTTTGTCAGTTGGGCTGACAGTTGATTTAGCATGTGCGTCTTACTGGACTTTCGGGCCGTCCATCACGTACGCAGTCGGTGCAGTCGCTATGGCTGGACTCTCCGTTCTCATGCGAAAGGCCGCGCGCAGAACGGCTGTGAAAGTAGCTTGAATCATTGGGAGGTGACACCTTCGACTGGCAGTGTAATCATACATTATTGGACTCAGTAAACCCGTCTATTTTATTTATTAAATCCCTATAAGAATTTCGTTCAGGGCCGTCGTTCAGTTCGTATACAGGAGTTATCGTCAGACTGCACAACGCAGACTGGAAAGCAGGAAACAGGCCTGTCTGTCGACGTGAAAGAACATTATATCCACGTATAGCAAGCAACACGAATAAAAGTGGTATGTTTGACCGTGCTAAGTTAGCACGAGCGGGTGTCTATAAATTACCGAGAGGTCATGGAGACAGATCCCAGAGGTATACATGGATAGATAGAGCATGAACAGCCATGCTATGAAGCTATGACAGCCGGGAGTTTGAGTGTGGTCTTCTTGTACCGCTGGCATCAGCACTGCCAGCAGGGGTGCGGAGCACCACATCATTATACGATGGAAGGGTAGAACCACTCCCTGCAGAGGAAGACTGCCCAGGAAAGCTGTCGTCTGCCTCGAGATCTGGATATTTATCAGGTCGATGTAATGGACGCTGTGATGGCCGCGAGGGAGTGAGCGAAGGAACCGTGCCGGTATCGTCACTAGTGAGCGTAATACCGCCCGAACTAAAAGCTGGGAGGAAAAACATGACGCCTCGACGTCGGCGACTTCGACGTGGCGACCGTGGGGAGTCGAAGAGCGATCCGAAACGTTGGCCTATGCGTTGTATGACACCATTTGCAGGATGAACTGCATCTCCGTCATCGGTCGAGATGTCCGACACTGGTGATGAAGGCTGCATATCAATGGAGAGTGGAAGAAGCTGTACATCTTCCTCGTCATCTGACATCATAGCAGCGGTATGGGGATTGGAAGATGGAGAGGGTGATGCACGACCAGGGAGTGAGAGCCAACCCATGTCTAGATGCCAGCGCCCGTTACGCTCGACCCAACGAGGGAGAAGGACGTCGTAGCCACCGACGTTTCCGAAGCCGTAATGCCGCTGCTTGGAGGTGCCGAACCCAAGTCTGACCAAGCTGACTACCAATACGACCAGTCCGACCCAGAGTAAAACCTTGCCCCACTTGCCCAAAAAGCCGATGAAAGCAGCGTCATCTGAGTGCCAACTGCTACCATAGAAATGAGAGAAGAATGAATGAGGAGCTTCTTCTGGCTTTGCATTTTTCCCATAAAGGGACTTTGGAAGAATGCGGACCTCGCCACCGGGTGAATCCGGAGTGAGGGGCTGTGAGGAAGTGTAGAGACCGTACTGGGCAGAAAGAAACATGGGACCAGTGGAGAACATGACTGTGGGGTAGTTGAGAATCCAATTGTGATCAAAGGTGATCAGATTGTGGATAGTTTGAGCCATAAATGGATGCTCTTTTTCGGCGAACATGAGATCGTTAGAGATACCGACGGGGATGGTGCGAGGCAAGATGACGGGAAAGATGAGGAGAGGGTCCAGCCGACGAAGGCAGCCTATGTCGAGGTCCATGTAGATACCACCATAATAGTGGAGGACAAAGTAGCGAATAGCGTCCGCCCGCTGGATAGGATAAGGGTAAGAATCAAACGTGTCGAGAAACCAACGATAATGTTGCGCAATGAACTCGCGAGAGCTGGCATCTGTCCATAGCATATATTCGCTAAAAGGGACGATACATCAGGACTTGGAGAAATGGGAGCAAGTGGGTAACGAACTAGTCTGGCATCAGTTTGCGACATCCTTCGGCAACGGGTTTCCATTTGTCTGGGAGAGTCTCAGACTTCCACGTCTGGTGTATGATCTTTGGGATGCGTTCGGGTCTATGAGTAGAGTTGGAGTTGAGCTCTTCCTCGGAGATGTAGGCAAGGTCGGGTATCGAGAGATAGTACGACACTGAGGAAAGAACGACGACGGTCCCCAGGAGGAACAAGCCGAGGATGAATAGGAGGGCGTGTACTGTTCGCCTTCTGATGGCCATTGAAGCGAAGGACGAAACAGAGAAACGAACGGAAAAAGAAAATAAACAAGCGAAAGCCGCTGTGATGGAGGGTGATTATGTCATCCGTGGTTACATTCCGGTCGGTCTCATCCGCAGCAAGAATGTTCCCGCCGCGAACCTTCGGAGGTCCTCTGCCGAGGCTATCAACTCGGCATCGTCCCAACTCTTCCCGATCTCTTCCAGGGTCTGCACGCATTTGTCCCAGTCTCCCCGAGCCCAGTCCTGTCCCTTGCGCCCGCCCTGCTTGTCCGGGTACAATAAGAAATTCTCCAGCTTGTCCAGTTCAGCTCGTGACGCTCTCGTCCTTCCCAGGTACCTCACACACTCCCGTGGTGTCCACTCTGCAAATCCTATCTTCGCCCAGCTCGGGGCGTGCCCGGACACTTGTCCCTTCGGTGGCCCATGCCAAGGCACCTCCGGTCCTCCAACCCGATCTACGACCCCTAACAGCAACTGCGCAAAATGTTCCACAACCTCCAGATGGAGGACGTCTAATGGGTGGCTCGGCCTAATCGGTTCCTCATCCACTTCCATCGCATCCGCCGCAGTCGCAGGTAGTGCTGTGCGATCAGGGTCCGTCCGAACGGTTCGTCTCTGGAATTTCGACGTTTGTCCGTCAAACTCGCTCAAGGTCACTGTCGGCGCTCCAGCAAACAGTGCTGTGGCGATCGCGCGGCTCGTCCAGCCGTTCGTTGGACTGAGCGTCCAGATCCCTATCGTTCCGCAGTCAATGTCTCACTCCCGTAGATGACGTTTAGGGATCCCCACCTACGCTCTCAACCTTGACACATAAATTCTTGTCTCCGCTGCACAACGCCACATGCGTGATAGCGCCTTGCTGCGGACGCCTTGCGAAATACTGGCAGCAGTCTAAAATTAGGTCGTCGTTCATCTCCGACCCTCCTCTCTGTGAAATTCCGATTAGTTTCAAGGTGTTTCTTCGTGTCTGAATTACTTGCCCTCGCCTCGCCTCTTTTTTCCTCATTCACGTTCCACTTCCCTGACGCCCTGCACGTTTCCTCGTGCGTTTGCCCTTTAACGAATCGCCGTTCTTTCACTTTTTCGAGCAACCACGTCGAGGCGAGACGTGCCGCCCATGCTACTTTATCCTCTCGCGTTTTTTGTCTTATAGTGGTTACAATACATTGTCCATCCGTTGTCATTAATACACGCTACTGAATACATGATATTGACCCACCTATCGAGCTCGCTGATCACGATTCCGGGGATGATGATTTGTAGTGTAAGTGGCAGATTATGTTCGATATCAATGACGAATTGTTGCAGCGCGTCCAGCTGGTGGAGCAGAATGTTTGTATCCACCACCAAGTAGAAAATCTCGACCGCCAAGGGCTGAGATGGTGGTATCAATCCTCTAACCCACTAGACGCGATGAGCACAACTTGCCTGCATCTCGACGTCTTGATTGATGACTTCGTCGATTCGACGGAGAGTAGCATCCTTCAACACATTGATATCTGAACAGGCGACACAGTCAGCCAGTAAGCTGTTAGAAGCACATTGCAAGTGCGTACCCCCAGGGAGAGCATGTGGATCTCCGGAGATGTCCCGCCCTGGTATAGTGGTGTTCATCAGTGGTCACGCAGACTTAACTTGGCGGCACGACGCATGGCAGTAGCATTTCCTTATATATTTTGACAAACGATCCGATAGTCTTACACAAACAAAGAACACATGGATGAATAAATGGTATTGCGTTCAGTATACATATGCCAGATAATGCTGATGAATAAGAACGAATGTGCAAATCAAACGAATGCAAGAATCACGCTGAGGCCAATATCACTTTCTTCAACGGCGGGGACCCATCTGGTCGGCCATCAGTATTATCAACCTCAACCTTACGCTTGAAACCAAGTTTCGAGCTAGGAGACGGTAACTCAGCCTTGCCTAATTGAGGGGGTGTGGCACGACGAGAGGATGGCACATCTGGTGTTCCCGAGCGACTGCCTATGAACCCCTGTCGCAAACGAGCTGATAGCGAACCACTCGTAAGTAAAGCCTCTGCATGACACGTTGCATGATATATCTGCCGACGCAAGGTTAGAGATCGCCCATCAAGGGTTACACATAAAATGGACGCACCTTATCATCGACCCTGAGTGCATTCTTCCATATCCATTCTTCATCCTCCTCGTTGAATTCAGACTTAAATGCCTCTTTACAAATCGGACATGTGACGTGCTTCGCCTCATCGCCAGGTGGAACAACAACAAATCGTGCGCGAATTTCAGCATCACGCTTGGCACTCTCTGCACTCGCAACGGCCTTGGCATTTGATAAACGCGATGAGAAACCCGTCATGTCTTTGTCACCGCTACTGTAAGGCAAGTCACGGATCCAGTCCTGCGCAAGTTGCTGTAAGATCGAAGCTGCATACAATCGTATCTCGTTACTCACCTCAACACCCAGGAACCAGCTTCGGCTATGGCCACGTCCAACGCTTTGAGATGCCTTACGATTCTGCCGAAAGTGCATGTCAAGATGTTCTTGCATGGTCTTCTTGCCCTGCGCCGTGTCGGAGAATCGGAGACCACACTGCTTACATTGCACGGGCATACGATCATAAAGGAAATGTACTATGTTCGGGCGATGTCTGCACAGAACCATGAGCCTTATCGTAGGCGTGAACGCAAGGACACATTACCTGCTGATTTCCGCACTCGAAAATTTTACATCCTCGGCTAGGATGGCCTTCCTATAAACGCGCGCATCTTCTACGTTGGATTCCCTGGGTGATTGAGTAACATGAAACTGAGGTTTACTATCACTCTGTGCGTGTATCGTGGCACCCGCGCCAGTAGGCGTGGAAGTCGCGGACACCACTCCGGCTTTGACAAGGGCTTCAAACAAACCGGAGATATTGGGAATAGCAGGGGGAGCTGTGCTTGCAACAGCAGAATTCGATAAGGGCCGAGAGATGTCGGGTGTCTGGATCTGCTGAGCTGAATTCGCGTACGTTGGAGTATGGGCCATTGGGTATTGAGATTGGACGAGCGATGCACCATTCGGTGCGGCCGTTTGGTGATACGCGAACGTTTGCGGGTACGCCGTGGTAGGGGGGTACTTGACGGGAACAGGCGGGGGTGGAGGGGGTAAGTTGGTGGGACTCGGTCTGACAAGGGTGCGGAGCTGGGCCAGAATCTGGGCCAACTCTTCCTGAGACACGCCGGCTTCAACAAGTTTGCGCAACTGCTTCTTCGTCAGAAAAATTAAAGAGGCAATATTTAGACGTACTTGTGACAATACGCCGATGTGGTTTGAAGTGACGCTATCATAGGGGTTACTCTGCAGAATTCTTTCTTTCTGACGCAGGGCGAACTCTAGTTCGCTGAGAACTTGAGACTTCGAGACGAAAGCATTACTAGAGTGTGATGGCTATATGGTGTTAAAAAGATCGTCAATAAAAAAGACGTGGAATACTTACTCCTTGCCCTGGGTTTGATGGCCATATCCCGCGTTCGATTGCAAGTTGGGGTCCCACGCCAAAGAGCTCACGTCCGTTGGGGGCTCCGGTTCGCCAAGTCAGAAGCATTTCCTCCATCTTTCCTCTGGTCTGCTGATCGACCTGCTGGTAAGTTTCAAGGAACAAGGGCGCCACGATGGACGCAAAGAGGCCGGCATAAGGATCAAAGACATTCTTTGACAACGCATCAACTAGGTAGAACGCGGGGAGCTTTATCTCCGGAGGCACCTAAAACGGAAGTGCAACGAATGAGTCAGCATGGAGTGGCAAAGGCCAAAAGGAGACCAGCGGAGTAAAGTGAAGAGAACACAGAACGTCGCCTTCGTCCACTCGTCGCACACAGCGGCGAAAAGCGACACGAACTAAGACTTTTTTTTTCTTCTAGACTCCTACCATGCGTAATGTAGTGCAACTACGATAAATACAACGGCACAAGCAACATGACACTTTCGGCGAGATGGCAACCCCATCTTTCCCATCACTCGGACAATAGCACTCTTGAAGGAATAAAAGAATAGATAATAGCGGATCACTCACCCGACGTATATGAACCTCAATGCACTGAGTGACGACATCTCCCCATCTAGAGAAGTCATGTGCATACATTGATAATGCTTGGATTATCACTCGGGAGTTGTCTGTCAGCCCCGCTAGCCTGGAGGTATAATCGCAACGAAATGCTCCAGGGTCAACCGGGTAAATGGATGAAGAAGGTAATGAATATGAAGGTGGCTGGGGAGGATAACCATGCGGAAACGATGGCTGGCTATAAGCCTGCTGCTGAGGATACATCGACATCTTGCAAAAAATGACTCAAACGTTCGAGCCGACGCCTGGGCAGATGACCTTACAGATAGATCGAAAGGGAACTGTGACGGGTCGTAGAAGTTTTAGGAATATGCCTCGTAAAATTGAGCTGTCCTGACTGGCAACAATGCGCAGCTCACGATATGCCCTGCGATGATGGTGGTGGTTCGAAAGAAACAAGCAAGAAGGCGGTGGGGTTAGAAGTCGCTTAATGAAACCCAGCTTAAACTCCGATAGGCAAACCCAAATTACGCCACACAGTGTTCACACATACCAACATAGCCTCGTCGCCGTTTGCGGACAACCTCAAGACCTGTTAGTTCAAGGTGTGCATTATTTTGTTATCGGGATCGTGATGTTACTACTCTTCACTTCTGTCTGGGTCAATATTAAAGTGCTGTCGTGGTTTCTATCCGATGGATGCTCCGTTCACAAAGTCGATGTCCACATGCTGACTGACACCAACTTTGTAGATGCGCGACATTCTCCAAACCGAAGAACTGGAGATCCCAGAAGGTGTGACTGTTACCGTCAAGTCGCGTGTTATTGTGGTCACTGGGCCTCGAGGGAAGCTCACAAAGAACGTCCGCCATATCAATATGGACATCCGCTTGGTCAAAGGCAAGAGCAACAAGGTCACTCTTGCAGTTTGGCAGGGAAACCGGAAACATGTCGCTTGTCTGAGAACAGTGAAATCACTCATATCTAACATGATTACTGGCGTGACAAAGGTTAGCACGTCGTTGTGTGTACCTTGTAATGACTCATTTCCCCGAGCAGGGTTTCCTATACAAAATGCGAGCTGTATATGCCCACTTCCCGATCAACTGCATCATCCAGGAAGATGGACACAAGCTCGAGATCAGGAATTTTCTGGGCGAGAAGGTACGGTGCATTCTCCCGTCTCGTCCAACTACCTAAATGATGGCTTCGCGTTGTTTTAGACAGTACGGCATGTTGACATGCTGGATGGTGTAACGGTATCCGAAAGCAAGGCACAGAAGGACGAGCTGATCATCGAGGGCACGGATATCGAGAATGTCTCGCAATCAGGTACGCTGATGGGTTATTGGTTGTTTTCATTCTCAAGAATCCTCTTTTTATTAGCGGCATCTATCCAAGGTATCTGTCGGGTACGGAACAAAGATATTCGCAAATTCTTAGACGGAATCTATGTTTCCGATAAGACTACAATCACCCAGGACTGATACTGTAATTGCGCTGAGAGGATGTTGCATTACCCACATCAAAACCTGCATGTTACATGTGTATTTTTCTTCCATTATGAAAGCATGCACCATGCATCCCGAACCGTGAGTAATATGCGTGCTATGGTATGAAAGGTATCTTAGTGCCTACTCGTTTTCGATACGAGACGTAGTCCTCGCCGAAAAAACTGACCAATGCGCGCTCCTCGGCTGCGAGGGCTCTCAGTAAATTCTAAGAGACGAAAAGTAAGAAATAACTTGCCTTTAATTCGCGAAGAAAAGAACCGCATTAGAAGGGCCCAGAAGACGAAGAAAGTGAAAGGGTTCTGGAGAACAAGCTGTGTTCCTAAGGCCCAATAAAAAAAACCGGCATACGACGGGTGCCTTGACCACCTGTAGACCACGTCAACAACGTGGACAAGATAAGCTCGGAATTTACAAACTTATAAACGCCATCTGTCACAAGTTGGTGACCCGTACGCTTCCGGAAAGCTACCATATGTGAGAAGTTGGAGGAGGCTTTAATCATAGCTGCAGATCGCAGGAATTGTCCAAAGAGAACAATAACGACACCTACAGAACTCAGCATCGATGAAGGAGACTTGCGGAACGAATTGCACTACTCACCGAGCAACGACACATACGGGAACGACTTCAACGAAGGTCTGAAGTAGAGAACCAGTAGGTATTCCGCCAACGCCAGACCATTGGCTATGTGATACATCCGACCATTGTTAAGGAGAAATGCTGCGGATACTTAGATATGTCAGGGACAAAAAAAACAATTGTACGCACAATCAACGTTAACTTTCTCTCTATTCCAGCCTGCCGTGACAGCAAATTCACCCCAATGGAAAGCTGACCACGACGCAACGAAAAAACCAACTTGATGTGTGGTAAACCAAAAACCGTATAAACCACCGCATAAGAATGCCAACGATCCAAGCGCAAAAGTGGTTCCCAGGAGGAAAGATATTATAGAGACTACCAAGGGTGTATTTGGGATGGTTCCGTGAGGTTGCACCGTGGCCGGGTCGGGTACCATCTCGAGTGGTCCACTTTGCAAACGTTCCCTTTCATGTAGGCGTTGTTCGAAGGAATCTAGCTGTGCTGGCACCTCTGCGTGAGGGGAGGCCATGTAGGGTAGAGGATAGAGTGATTGTGACAATAGAAACAGAGGACATCTTATAGCAGCAGGAAACAAAAGACCGGGCCGAGTCTGTTCCTTGTCGGCGTTCCCAGTTCGGGTTCCAGCTCACCGACGGTGGATGTACTCGCCCAAGTTGCGAACGCCAGTGGCCCGCTATGCGCTATTCAGCACACCCAGCAAGCTGTTTTCTAGATTTATCTCACACCATCATGCACACCCATCGAAACTGCGTAACCTAGCTATTTGTGCTCACATCGGTGTGCTGTTCTTGCTCCATGCTGTTTGACCCGGCTTTACTTATTTTTGCTTCGAGACTCTGGAAAAACCACTCTGACTGAGTCTATCCTCCTCAAGTCATCGTTCATATCTTCTCCCGGATCCGTCGACACTGGAAGCACAACTACCGATTTCCTTCCTGCAGAACGCGAACGAGGAATTACGATACAATCTGCCAGCATTCCGGTCAAATGGAAGGACTGGACGTTCAATTTAATCGATACCCCTGGACATGCCGATTTCGGAATGGAGGTTGAAAGTGCGAGTCGAGTCGTTGACGGTGCAGTTGTGTTAATAGACTCCGTAGAGGGGGTAGAGGCACAGACCAAAGGTGTCTGGCAGCAGTTGGACAGGTAAGCAAGTAAATCATATCTTCGCCTTCTCACGTTCTCAACTCCCTCCGTGCAAGGTATGGCGTTCCTAGCCGGATTCTTGTACTCAATAAGCTCGACCGACCAGGTGCCTCATTTCATTCATCTATACTGTCCACGTTGACACACCGTATACACCCCATGCCGGTGGCCCTCACCCTTCCCATTGCTTCCTTTGATCCCCGAGACTATGAAAGAGGCGAGCCAGGCATTCAAGGCATCGTTGATTTGGTCAAGTGGGAACTGTGGCGGTGGCTACCTGATGGATCGTCGTCGACACACTCGTTGCCCACTAGTGTAGAGGAGATCGACAAACTTGGACTTTTACCCACCAATCATCCCCTTATCCCGCATCTTATTCCTGCCCGCACAATACTTCTGGAACGCCTGGCCATGTTTTCCAGCGATTTCATGGAACATTTACTTGAATTGCCCACGCACCCTTCAGCTTATCTTGGTGTCACTGCGCCTACTATTTTACCTCTACTTCGGGCTGCGACTTTGAAGTCTGACATTCTACCTGTACTGTGCGGCTCAGCGGTCAGGCATATTGGGACGGAGATTGTCATGGACTATGCAGGCGAATTGCTGGCATCTCCACAGGACGTGTCACTTGAAGCAGGCACCTCTCGATCTCAAACACCGGTCCAACTTTTAGCATGGAAAGTATCCTGGGATAAACGGCGTGGTTGGATGACTTTTGTGAGAGTGTACTCAGGTTTGTCGGCAGACCTAGCCTCCATCATAGAAACGGAGGGTTGACTTCTTTCGTTTAGGTACGTTGTCTCGTCAAAGCATTCTCTTCAACAGTTCCCGAGGCGTCAAGGAAAGGGTATCCAAACTCATGCTGCTATATGCCTCCGAGGCCGTCGAAGTGGAAGAACTACCGTTCGGGTCTGTAGGAGTTATTCTGGGTCTCAAGCACACCCGCACAGGTGACACCCTGACCTCTTCACACGGCCGATCTAAGGAGCCATCTCCGTTCACTGGCATAACTCCTCCGCCGACAATGATGTCCGCGTCAGTCATTCCCCAATCTCATGCAGACCTCCAGCCTGTTGAAGACGCTCTAAATGACTTGATACGGACCGATCCTTCTGTGCGCATGGAGACTCAAGAGGGACAGCTACTAGTTCATGGTCTTGGCACTCTCCATCTCGAGATTATCGAGGGTCGGCTCAAAGATGAATGGGGAGTTAACTGTGAATTCGGACGCAGGCGTGTTTCTTACCGAGAGAGCATCGGGCTTGACGAGTCTCAAATCTACGAAACTGATTGGACCACAAACCTTGGCGGCAAAAAAGTGACAGTATCTGTCTCCTTTTCTCTGCGACCACTACTTAGCAGTGAGACCGGGGACGCTGCCTGGGGTGAGAACTTGGTCTTACGCGATGACGGTCAGCCTCTCCGTCACCCCGATACATACCGTGACGAACAGGATCCTTGGACGCATATATCTCGCGGCATTTCCAGCGCGCTGTCCAGTTCGCCTCACACGTCTTTTCCATTGTCACGAATCTGCATTCAAGTGACCGCATTCAATCACCCGCCAGGCATACCCCCTTCTATCTTAGGGGGAGCCAGTGTTGTCATCCTTCGAGAACAGGTCAAGAAACGAGGTCGAGGCGCGATAATGGAACCATTCATCCAGGTCCGGGTGTCTGTAGGCTCTGATGTACTCGGGAAAGTCATGAAAGACCTCGTTGAGCATGGAGGGGAAATTGTCGATCTTGCCGAGTCAAACCCACTCTCCGATGAAGAATCCTCTACTCCGTATAGCCAAGAAGGAGTGTATATCCCACCAAAATGGCTCTCACCGTCAACGATGTCTGCATCAGATAACGAGAATCATTCTGCCCTACTAAAACGCCACGTTTGTGCTGTCGCTCCACTAAGCCAGATGTTGGACTACTCCACACGCCTACGTGCACTATCCGGAGGGCATGGACAATTCAACATGGCTCCCGTAGGATTTAGGACGGTCAGTCCAGGGCGAGAAGTGGAGGTGCTTAGGGAGATCGGACGCGTGTAGGGCAATGATTAGTTCCACTGAGACCTGATGTACAAGATGTTCGATGTCCCTTTAAAGCTCCCTAGCTTCATCCGCGTCTGCAAAAAGTACCGCCCCATCGAACTCGTCATCCTCTTCGATAGCTCCAGTTACCCTTCCCGTTGTATTTAGTAGCTGACTAAATTGCATTATTGCGGTCCTGTCACCAAAATCTTCGGTTTCCTCTATATCGAGATTGGCTTGAGAGTCGTCAAACAAAGGTGCTTGCGGTAAAGTTCGGCGGTGCGATGGACCCGGCGTTGCGCGTTCGTCGTCGAGGTCTGGAAGGAACAGAGGGGTTTTTCCACGTTGATCTCTTGATTCGGAGTTGGTGGGCACTCGAGTCGACTGCCCAGCCGTAACAGAAGGGGCGAGCGACGGCGCGCGAGTGGCACGGCGCAATGGTGGCCACGGTTCGACGACCACACAGAGACATCGGTTGAAGTTTGAGAATGATTGGTACTTCAGCTCGAGAGCAAGCTTGGGCTTCGGCTCGTCGTCATCTCGCATTTCGCTGGAGGTCCCTGTATCTTCGCCATGCGCCAACTTTTGTGCTGCGGTGAGGAGACCCTCTTCGCCCTCTTCCACCTTCACATCTGTTAAGTCAGTGACAGCCGTGTCAGTCCCACGCGTTCTCTTCGCTGCGCCGTTGTCTGAGTCCTCTGCCATTCCTGTATCTCCATCTTCGTCTACTTGCAGGACTTGATCATCGGAAAACTCTGAGTCACTCGGAGAGAAATCCAGATCATCACCCTCATCGTTCTTCCTCACTGCCTTTCCCCTTCTACTCGCGCGTTTTTTCGTCCGCGATGAGGGAGAATCGTGTCCTTTCCTATTGGAAGAGGTCTTCTTTTGTTGCTTTGCCTGTGGCTTGGAAGTACTCGATGGCGGTAGTGAAGGCGCTGTATCAAGCACGAAATTTCTTGTCTGCAGGGACGCGATGAAGATTTCTGGGAAGTTGTACAGTGAACGCACCTTTATTAGAACGGAATGTGGTTCCGTTTCGCGCAAGAAATACGCAAATTGGTATGTATCTCCACGGATTTGAGAATATAAGGATTTTCCTCGGAAATGACACACACACCTCCTCGGTGAACATCCACTGTGCCTTTCTTTGCATTTGACGGCGCAGATCCTGGTCCCATATACGCATTGGATTCCGCTCTCAGCTTCGGAATGATCCTGCTGGCGGTGAGCGCGACTGAATGGCGTATGACGTGAATGAGAATTCCCTCACTTCGGCCTGAGATCAGCTACAACACGATTGAGCACCCGATCCGACATCCAGTCAACATGCTCGTTGTCCAGATAGACCTATAGAATACATATAGCCCATCAGCCGTCGGCAAGTATAACGCGAATGCGAGCCCACATAGAGCGGCAGGATCGACGAAGAGGAGACACGAAGATAGTATGAGTTTCGCGGAAAGAAGGGCATGATGGCTGCCGCTTAAAGCGCGCTGAAGAACGATCGCAAGAGACAAAACACGAGCACTTTCATCAGAATATGTGACGTCAAAAACAATGATGCATGATTTCTTGAAAAACGTGTAGCTTCTTCCTCCGATTTATGTGAATGCTTTATCCCCGCGGTGTGGTTTCACCCATCAGTACATCAGTGCCGAATGTGTCGGAACTGCCAGTGTGAGTGCGATCTTTTATTAGTCCTTGGTCCTAGACCCATACTACGATCCATCGTGATGATACATCTTGGGTACACCGGTAAATTTACATCGCGCTGAACATGAAGGATTCAAGTAATTCACTACTGTACATATAAGGCCGTAAATCATGCACCCTCCTCTACAGACACGCCTGGACCAGAAATGATGGCCTTGATAAGCTCTCTTCCATCCTCTGACTTGCCTTTCTTGGTCGCGTCGAACGCGGAAATAGCTTCCTCGAATCTGAAGCTGGTTTGGTTTAAGATGAGGCGTGAAAACACTCTCTAACTTTGACGGCATACCGATGAGTGACGAGAGGTCGTAAATTTATCATCTTCTTGGCGGTGAGAGCGATTGCAAGACGATAATCACCGGGCTTTTTTTTTGTAAGTCACTCTGCAAAAACGCGTGCAGCCAGGTACATACACCATAGCGGAAAGAACTCTTGAGGGTCAGTTCCTTTGTGAGCAACGCAGTGATAGGTACGACAACTTCTGGATGGCCCATGCCAACCTAATTTGGGTAAGAGGTACATCGCTTGATGCAAAGCCAAAACTTGCCTGTACAAACGTCCCGCCAACCTTGGCAATAAAGATACCCGTTTGAATAGACACTTCGGCACCGCTAGCGTCTAAAACAACATCAATAGCTTTGTCACCCCGATCCTTCACACCCAGGCTTTCCATCAGGAGACCCGCAGACCTTCGGGAATAGGCTATCTTGGATTCGCCATCCTGGAAGGGCGGAGGTCGGAATATATCTGTAGCTGCGTATGTCTTGGCAAAGTTCAGGCGACTTTCCACGATATCAACGGCTATGATCCTCGATGCGCCAATTGCCTTCGCTACGGCCATGCACAGAAGACCAATTGGTCCACAACCAAAGATTGCAATCGACTGAGCGGGCTGCAATTTTGCTTGTGTGAAAACCGAGTGGACACCAACTGAAAGAGGTTCCATCTGGCCAGGATCAGACTTCAACCAAAAAGGGTAACAACGCGTCACACCATAGCACCATCTTCTAATGAGAGACTCTCGGGGAGAATGTATACAAGGTCCTCGGGGAGGCGATAGTATCTGGCCAAAGTGCCATCATAGGGAGGCGTTGCGGCGAACGCCATACCGGAGCAGAGCTTTTCCGAACTGTGAGGCATATGTAGGAGAGAGGAATCAAGCACATACTTGGTATCGGCCTGTTTTACAAGCCTCACATCTGCGGCAGGAGACACCTGGCTCCATGGCCACTCGATCGCCAGGTTTGACGTTGCGCACCCCGTTGCCGACTTTGGGATCAATTTCTCAGTAAAGTTATGGTATGAAAGAAATTTCTTTAGCCACCTTTATGTATTACGCCAGATGATTCATGGCCAAGGACCTAGTCACGAGGTCAAAGGGGAATCCTGATGGAAGTTCGAGCGTACCATGGGGGACTCCACTATAAAGTCGCCAATACGACCTTCCACGAGATAGTGGACCTATAAAGGAGTTCACCATAAACCAGGTGCTCCCCCTTCAACTTGCCAACAACTATACGTCAGATCCACATATTCCTAGTACGAGAATGTATCAGACGTCTACATGGACAAGATCGGGAAGAAGACCTACCTGTCTTCTTCACTTCGACAAGTACTTCGTCATCACGAACTGTAGGCAAAGAGGGTTGAGACACGCTTCGCCCGATCATGGAAAACTGCACGCACTCTCTGGAATTGGGTGAATTTCATAGGAGACTTTACCAATACCTTGAAGAACGAAGGATACATTATCTGACATGGTGGTTTAGGGGGGGAGGGGTAGCGTACGTTAAGTCAAGGGAAGGTGGTCACCTGGCGTCTTCGATTGCAGACCTCATGACAGGTGGAATTCGCCTGCGGATCGTGGTGAGAATTCCGAGTCTGATAAATAGGCAATGACGTACAGCTGATGCGTGCTATCGCGTGCTGCTTGTTGGCGCTGGACGGATTGTTTGCAATCTCGCGAACTAATCGCAGGTCGAGGGACGGCAAGTCCCGTAGGCAATCGATATTTCACTTCGCCTTTTTTTTCTTTTCCTTCCTTCCTCACCCCATTCTTCATCCTTCAATCGTCCTTCAGTCATGGTCGTGTCTTCTGTTCTCGGGTTTCCGCGCATCGGTACCTCTATGTCTTCGCTCTGAGCCAATCATCTCTAGTCTCATATACTGTTTTTTTACGTTGATCAGGTGCCAATCGTGAAGTGAAAAAAGCCGTCGAAGCTTACTGGGCTGGTAAAACCACCGCCGATCAGCTCACTCGAGCTGCGGCTGATGTGAAGAAGAGTAACTGGACGTCGTTGAAATCCATGGGCGTCGGCCATATCCCTAGGTTTGTGTGAAAGATCGCGTCCTGATGCCTCGTGTCTGACTATCGATCTCAGCGGAGAATTCTCCCTTTACGACCACGTTCTCGACCACTCGGCTGCCTTTAACGTCATTCCCGCGCGTTATGTTAACCAAGGTCTGTCAGCGCTTGATGTGTATTTTGCCATGGGTCGTGGTCGTCAGGCGGATGGCGTCGATGTCCCTGCCTCAGAGATGAAGAAGTGGTAGGTTAATAGGTTTACCTGAGTTTGTTCTACATTGACGTACTCATTCTCAAGGTTTGATTCGAACTACCACTTCGTCGTTCCCGAACTCTCGGAGGACACCGATTTCAAACTCAAATTTAACAAATGTATTGAAGAATACAGGGAGGCCCAGTCCGTTGGTATTGAGACTCGCCCCGTTGTCCTAGGGCCAGTTTCGTTCCTTGCCCTTGGCAAGGCGTCTAAAGACGCCAAACCTGGCTTCAACCCTCTTTCCCTTCTTTCCAATCTCATCCCTGTCTACAAGCAACTACTCGGCGACCTTAAGACAGCTGGTGCTGAGTGGGTCCAGATTGACGAGCCCGTCTTGGTGCTCGACAAGGCAGCTGGTTACGAGAAGGAATACATTAGCGCCTACAATGAACTCTCTGCCGTTTCCCCCAAGATTCTCCTTACCACCTACTTCGGACGACTCGACACTAACTTAAATTTTGTTGCCAAGCTCCCGATCGCCGGTTTGCATATTGACCTGGACCGTGCACCCGAGCAACTAGATGAGGTCATTGCTGCCATAAAAACAACCAATGTCGTGTTGTCGATGGGCCTCGTATCGGGTCGTAATATTTGGAAGACTGACTTCCAGGCCTCACTCAGACTTGGTCAGAAGGCTGTCGACGCACTAGGCCAAGACCGCGTCATTGTGGCCACCTCTTCTTCACTTCTCCACACCCCCGTCACCCTTGACTCCGAGAAGAAGCTCTCCGCCGAGCAGAAGGACTGGTTCTCATTCGCTGTCGAGAAAGCCTATGAAGTATCGATCCTGGCTAGCGCCTTATCCGGTTCTCAAGAGGCCAGGATATCTTCGGCTCTTAAGGCCAACGAAGAGTCCATCGCGAAGCGCCGTGAATTTGAGCGGACGTCTAACGATGCTGTTCGCAAACGTGTTGCTAGCATTACTCCCGCCATGCTTGAGCGCAAGAGCCCCTTTGCCGTTCGCAAGGAGGTCCAGAAGGCTCACATCACTCTTCCCAAGTTCCCTACCACCACCATTGGCTCTTTCCCTCAGACCAAAGAAATTCGCAATGCCCGCGCCAAGTACACCAAAGGCGAAATCACGGAGGTCGAATACGAGAATTTCATCAAAAAGGAGATCGAGGAGGTCGTCCGTTTCCAGGAAACTGTCGGCATTGATCTTCTTGTTCACGGCGAGCCGGAGCGCAATGACATGGTCCAGTACTTTGGCGAGCAGCTGGACGGTTTCGTCTTCACGCAAAACGGTTGGGTACAAAGCTACGGATCTCGCTACGTGCGCCCCCCTATCATCGTTCAGGATGTCTCACGCCCTCACCCAATATCCGTCAAATGGAGCAGCTATGCCCAGAGCGTGACCAAATTCCCCATGAAGGGTATGCTCACCGGCCCTGTTACGATTCTCAATTGGTCTTTCCCTCGCGCGGATGTCTCGCGCGAGCTCCAATCGAAGCAGCTTGCGCTTGCGCTCCGTGATGAGGTCATTGACCTCGAAAAGGCCGGTATTCATGCTGTCCAGGTGGATGAGCCGGCAATTCGTGAGGGTCTGCCTCTCCGTCGCGCAGACTGGGATCACTACCTCACGTGGGCAGTCGACTCGTTCAAGTTGGCGACCGCGGGTGTGAGCGATGCCTTACAAACCCATTCACACTTCTGCTACTCGGACTTCGACGATATCTTCCCATCGATCCAGCGTTTGGATGCAGATGTCATCTCGATCGAGGCTTCGAAGAGTGACATGAAGCTAATCACCACATTCAAACACTACGGATACTCGAACCAAATCGGGCCTGGCGTGTACGACATCCACTCTCCTCGAGTCCCCAGTGAACAGGAAATCCGTGACCGCCTGAAGGCGATGCTTGACATCATTCCAAGCTCACTTCTTTTCGTAAATCCTGTACGATTTTGTTTTCTTGGTGACCATACGATTTAACTGATTTGCTTTCCAGGACTGCGGGCTTAAGACTCGTGGCTGGAAGGAAACTGAGGCTTCGCTCAAGAATCTCGTCGCGGCGGCACGCTGGGCACGTCAGCAATATGCGTAAACGTTGGTCTCCCCGTGCTTCAACAGCATCCATTCGATGGTTATGCGTACCACCAATAGTGTCAACGCACTTCGATTCTGTTTGGCTGTAGGTGGGGTTGTGGCGAGATCTTTTATGTATGTTGGGCACCAGAGCGGGTTTGTGTGGCCGATGAGAGGTGTGAGCAATTAGGACAGTTAGCAGTCAAACATGTATTTGTACGGGTTTCAACAATCCAGCTATGATAGCCAAAATATTCATTATCATTACGATACAAATGTCAGTAAGTACGCTGAGGCGAGCCAGCATAGGATTGAGTTGACGTCAACACCCGTCCTCATCGTAGGACAAGATCCAAGGTATTTTTAAAAGACATACAACCTTCTGACCCTACTTACGAACAGGGTAAATACAGCAATAAGGGCGTGAAAAAAAGCGTGTCGAAGTTCATGTATGTTGTCACGTCAGGGTATATTAGCCACGAGGGGGAATGATCATCTCTTCCTCAATCTTGATGCCAGGAGCACGAACGGAAGCGTCCCATGCTTCTGAATGTTCGGAACGAGTCCCCACCCTGTTCGCTGCGTCCTGGTGGTTTCCTGCAGGCTTCTCGCTCGGCGAGCTGGTGCCCTCTTTGCTTTCCGGACGCCGGGCGAAGGCACCTTGGAGCCTTGCCATTACGCCTTCTGAGACGATTGCGTGCTGCGACTCGTCCATCTCGAGCACGCGGCGTAGGCGCTCTTCGACGCGTTCGGTGCGCTTTGTCTTTTTGCCACCTTTCCATATGAGGACACCAGAGCAGATACCGCAGCCAAAGGCCAACGGTATGAGGAGACCAGTTGTCCATGCGGGGCGGTCGAAGCGATTCAACGACCACATACAGGCAGCAAGCATGCACTACGTTCGAGGTCAGCACCAGTAAAAGGGGAATTAAACGTTCGTCCGACCTGGAAAACTGAGTTGCCGTCATTCAAAAGGCAGATCCACAGGGCGGTACTGCGACGGCAGAAGTCAATGCTGGAATGCATGTATCAATAGGGAAGACGCACTTTATCGGAAACGCCTATGAATCAACGTTAGATAAATTATATCGAGGCCCACGGTAGATTCACTCACTCGGTGTGTTTCGGTTCCGTGGGGACGATACCAGGTTTGGGATTTCATAAATTTCTTTTGCTCTGGGGATCCAGGAAAGGTAAGCACAGCGCCGCACCGGTGAGGAGATATCGTACGATGGTGCAACTCATACTGTTGTTTGTCTGTCAAGACGTGCACGTAGTTGGGGTCGAAGATAGGATCCGGCAAATCGTCTTTATCATATAGCTCCGGAAGTCCTGCTTTTTTGCGAAGTTTTCGGGTCAAGCGTTTGTAATACCAGATTATGGCTATCCCTGTTGTCCAGCTTAGCAAGGGGAGAGGGGGAGGGGGCAAACTAATCACGCACGGTACGTGTCTATGATACGCCAGGGGATGAGGCCGATGCCTGTGAGACAAAATAGCCCTGCGAATGGAGGTGTGAGGCTTGATTCAATGGGTGTGGTGCTAACAGACCCACCATTCTCGATCTGCTCGCAAATCTCTACCCAGAAGTCTTGGGTCGTTGTATTGCCCAAATTAATCCACTTGGCCAAGAAAAATACAATGGCCGCTCCCCAGAACACTGAAGATATTACATGAATACATCGATAACGACGTCGCCGAAGACCACGTACCAACGAAGAACCCATAGAGACCGAAAAGAATCTGTGATATGAACATACATGATGAGTTCCCGATGTTCGGAAGAAAAACATAACGGGGACCACTAACGCCTAGAGCTACAAGCAGGACCATGTCAGGGTGGTCAAAAGATCGGACTAAGATGGTGCACTCACGAGTTTTCAGGAAGGCCCACACGCCTTTCATAACGCGCCTGAACTTCTGTTTGCGCTTGAGCACGTCGTGGACGTGACGATCAAGCTCATCTGTGCTGGCGGTATGTACAGAGGCTCCATCTAGGTCCTGATCTCGCCCGGAGCGCGGAAGGATGAAGACAGGTTTGCGAGAGTAGAATGCGAAAGGTGGGCTAAGTTGGAGAGCGAATTAGTGGGAAGATTGAGGAGACGTAGCATTAGAAGTCGCACAGAAGGATGGAGTTTGCCGCATTCGTGAGGGCAGCAACGGTGGCGACTTGCGGGTCTGTAGAAGAAAAGCGTTACGGAGTTGCGGTGGGAGAGATGCGAGACACGGACCAATGACGTCAAGATGGTCAACAACGTCGTCATCATGGTGTTGTTCGTCGTCCTCCATAATGCGTTCCTCGTCCTCAGAATCGATGTCCGAGTCGGAATCCGAGTCGGGACCACCACGGCTGGGAGAAGACGAGAGTGCACTTTGAACACGGCTGACTCTATGAGCATGTCCACGGGGCGGGCCAGGAACGACCACCTCCGCATGTGGGCCTGTCTCTTGTGGAGGGGAGAGGTTACTCATACGAGAAAATGTGGCCGCGGGAGAATGAGAGACGTTTGGACCCGGGTCCGTATTGAATGATCTGTAGCTGAATGAGCTACTCCGGACAGATCTGTTGACCCGGCTCATTTCCCCCCGGTGAGGGACATAGCCAGGAGCGAGGCGGCTGGTATCACGGGGAGGAGACGAAGGGACAGACTCCATTGGAAGTGGCATCGATTCTGAAGCAGCACTGGGGGAAAGGGCACCTGCGCCTTCAGAGAGAGCACGGCGAGCAGGTTCGGGATCTTCAAGTAACCGCTCAGAGGCGTGTCTGTCCTCATCACGAATGGAGGCGTAGGCGTGTCGCCTCTTAACCCTGACTGAGGGGGCCATGAGGGTGAGAGAAGGGGGAACACCACGAAAAGGAATGGCCGCCCGTTAACGAGTGGTCCGATGGTTTTGTTCATTTTGGTCCGATCTCGCCCGCACTTTCCGCACTTTCCGTTCCGGTGAGCCGGCCTGCTCACTAAGGTGTCTAATTATATGCGCCTGTGCGTAATGCTCTTCTCAGCACTCGACGTTGACATCCGGCCAGGTCACGGCCTCGGTATATTCAGACTAGGTGGGTCCTTTCTTTGTCTTGTAATTCGTATCTCATCACGCTACAGGCGCCTCTCTATGGTCGGTACTCGATCTCCTAAGAACTCACAAGCATACATTTCCCCAAGTCGACGTCCAATATGATCCAGACTCTTCCACCACCCCAGTCATCCTCCACATAAGGCCGCATTTTGATCTCCTTTTCTCTGGCACACATCAACGACTCCACACCATTGCCGTCAGGCGTCTCCGGGACCCTAATCCTCCCCTCACCCTTAGATACAAGGGCAATGTCCTTTCCTCCCCCGATAAAGATCTTCGCCGCGTTAATGTCAACTTGGCCTTCGGTCCAACCTATCCCGGCGAAGACTTGCGCTACCCTGGTGTTCGTTTTTGCTTCGACGATGAAGGCCTCAGGGACAAAGTCAAGGAGCACGATGATCGTTCTCAAGAAGTCGTCCGTCTCCTAATTACCCAGACACAACCCCCCAGCGGAGAAATAGATGCCCTTAGTGAGGTCAGAGTGTCACCCATGATGTATGGCGAACTTGCAGAGGCCGTTGCAAAGGTTAGCGGAAACTTTTTTTCCGTCGGGTCTTGATTCATCATGGAATGCGCCTAGGTACACGATGGTGTTGTGCTTCGTTTTTACCCAACGACCTCTCCAGCCATCCACGTTCGTTTAGGCGTAACCACTGCGCAGGATCTACTCTCGGACTTAGGTCCCCCATCACGAACTTTTTATAAAGAAGATGACCGCATGGCTATCCACGCGCGCGGCCATAGCGAGGATGAAACTCCGGAGCCTTCTTGCAAGTCATTTGTTTGATCGTAATATTCAAACTTCATTTTTTCTTTCCCCGCAGATTTCTATAACTATTTCCAACATGGCATTGATTTTCTCATATCTGACCATACACATGTGGTGAAGAAGATTATCCTTCACTCCAACGTCGTGAGTGTCTTTCGCCTCCGTTCCTTGCAGTTCCTCACCTCTAGCACAGCCTGGGACACCCCTCTTTCAACGATACAAGCGTTGTCCATGGCAGATCGAAGGTAAACCAGAGGATGACGAAGACGGTATGTCTCAACCCATTTGCTAATCACCGAAATTCAAATTCTTTTCGACAAGATTCGCCACCAAGAGTCAAATTCGATGAGAGGGCATGTACCCGGTCTCAGTTCCTCACAGCGATGACTAAACATGTTTATTCTCAGGCCGATCGTATCAGTCATTTTCTCAGCCCTGGCGAAACGCCCCCATCCATGCTTTACGATCGCACAGACGACAACGAAATGTTGACTTTACCAAACTCTACAACCAGTCAGTGTTTTCCATCGTGCCTCTTCGGTCTAATTTTCGACCCTGTATAGGACTTTTGGGTTTTGACGGCATCATTCTTGAAGCAACTCAATCAGCTCAAGTTGTATCAGTAACACTTTTCTAGTCTGAGATGAGAACCGTTTCGATATCTTGCGCTATCTTCTGTACATTTTAGCACCAATATAGTATATCCTCGCAGCGTGTACCTCTATGTCACAAACCCACCCGTCCCCACCTTCGTTTAGGCGGATAATAGAATCACCACATAACTGGTTGCCTAGAGGAAGATATCTGGCCATACTTCTCTCAGCTGCTGCAAATCAGTAACTACGGGTATGTCGTCTCCACTAAAAGGTTTCTCCTGGACCTTAGCTATACGCTTAGCATGCAATACCTCGCGCCCAACCTCTCGAAAGTGCACACAGCGAATCCACCCGACAAGCTTTGCCCCTTCGATATTACTAAAACTGTCGTCGACGAACAGACACTTGCTAGGATCCGTCACCCCAGCCTGTTGCATTGCCTGCAACGTCAGGTTCGTTAAACTAAGCGTAATGATGCGAGGAGGGGAAAGAGCTGCAAACCTGCCGGTAAAATGCTGGCTCTGGCTTACACGTGACGTCTTCTTTACGGTAATCACAGAACACAACGCCTTCCATTTGATCGCGCAGACCCAGGATTTGCAGGACACGTTCTGCATGCTGCCAAGCACTTCCAGTCAGACTAGCGACGGTCCTGTGTGTCTATTGGCGCACCGTCTGGTAGGCATTCGTTAAGGCCCACACACGACATTTTGAGCGGTCTATGTCCTGCAATAACCGTCGCACAAGCGGATTAGGCTTGAGCATTTCTTCGAGCGGGAGCGAGCCATCGCACTTTTCATTGAACTCCATCGGGTCTGGACGGCATGGGGTCAACAAATCTCGGTTTGAAAGAGAAAAACTGGCATTACCTACGCCATGATGGCGCTGGAGGCCGCGCAAAGCGAGGCCGTATTGGGTATAATACTGTGAATTTAGTGTAGAAGCCTCCTCGTCAGAGAGACCAAGGGACACAAAATAATCTGAAAAGAGACTTGGTTCTCAGTTCAACTGAGGTTCCGCGATGATGACCTACTTGCCGTGAATCCGAACATACATTGCTTCTGCGATCTTGGCATTTGCGGAATAGAGGGTGTTGTCAATGTCAAAGAAAGCCACGAGCCGACCGTCTAGAAGAATGCCGATTGTGTGTAAAATAAGTATAATGTAGGGAAAGAAAGCAATTACCTTGGGTATCTTCTAGCATCGTCGATGTGAAGTGGATCAGTATCGAGCACGTGATAGATCACCAGATTTCATCGGCAAGCTCCGGTGAGAGTGGCGCAACTCTAGACGACCTCGGTAGTGCGGGATCACCCCACCAGCAACTTCAAGACATCGATACTGTGAGCAATTCTCCCTTATTTTTCTGGTCATGCAAGGTTCTGTGCGAGAAAGGTGTGCTGGTTGTGGTATTTCGGTTGGATTAAACAGGACCCATGGTGGTGGATGGCTGAATAGCACCTACGATGGACCCGCTTCTGCTTGCTCTCTGACTCGTTCCTATACAATCACTGACCTGCTCGATGTGCTTCTTAGATGGCCCGCAAAGAAATTGTCCCTGGAATCAGCCGCTATTCGCGTTCACAGTCATACGCACGGCGCCAGCTTTACAAGGGCAGGAAAACAGGTCCCGCCCCGGCCAAGCCCGAGGTCGCGCCTACCAAGGAGGTGAAGGTCGGCGGCGGGAAAAATGGCGAGACTCGACTCGTCCCTACGTCCAAAGCACCGCGTTTCTACCCCGGCGAGGATGTTCGTAAACCCAAGCAATCTCGCAAAACGGCCAGACCCACAAAGCTTCGCAACTCGATCACCGCTGGAACAGTGTTGATTCTTCTCGCCGGTCGATTCCGGGGAAAGCGGGTCGTGTTTTTGAAGCAGCTGGAGAGCGGTTTGCTACTTGTCACTGGCCCTTACAAAGTCAATGGCGTGCCCCTCCGCCGAGTTAATCAGGCGTACGTCATTGCAACCTCGACGAAGATTGAGCTTGGTGATTCCAAGGTGTGTTTCGTCTTCATCCTTTCGATAGTATTTCCTGAAGAGACCTGAGCCAGGTTGATTCGAAGTTCAACGACGCTTACTTCGCCAAGTCAGAAAAGAAGCGCAGACCATCGGCAGAGGAGGAGTTTTTCGCAGATGGCAAGCCAAAGGAGAAGAGTGCTTACCCTGAGACCAAGGCAGCCGATCAGAGGGAGGTTGATAAGGTGGTCTACGCAGCGGTGAAGAAGACGGAGTACCTTGCGAAGTATCTTAAGGCGAGCTGGGGGCTTTCCAACGGCGAGTACCCGCATCAACTTGTTTTCTAAGCAGTGCGGATTTGTTGCTGTGGAAGTAGCCCTTACACGCTGTCATTATTATGCGGAGATATGATTACTGCCGTACACCATGACTTGTTATCCCTTTTCGCAATCTGTATCTGCAACTCGGAGTAACGTGATGAGCCAACGATATTCACACGCGCCAATGTTCGTGCAACGACGTGCAGCACGGCTCACAACATTGCGACACTTTCCCCTGCACAGCACTGTCGCTATACCCGGAAAACGCCAGTTCACGTCCTCAATCTATGATGGATTCCTGGACTTGGCCGTAGCACTTCCATGGCCTTCGTCATTCCCTCCGTACTCATCAACCATCATTTTACTTACCGTTGCATCTCGTCTTGCGCTCACTGTCCCATTCTCCGTCTGGGTGAGTCTTCTACAGCCTTCTCAGGTCTGCGGGTGACCTCATGGTTCGCAGGCAAAGAGAAGGCAATTGCGAGCAGAAGAGCTTGTCATGCCTGCTCTTCAGGAGGCAAAACCCGTCGTGCAAAATCAGGTCTTGCACGAAATGCGTGTAGAAAAGTCTCGCGGGACAAAGGAGGAGCTTCGCAAAGTTTACAACGAACGGGTCAAGAAGAATGTGCGCCACTTAGTCAACTCGATGTTCCTCCTCTTTCTAAATGTACATGCCTCCCTCTAGATGATTGCTCTGCGCAACGAGCTTTATGCTAGCCATCGCTGCCGCCCCTGGATTACGATGCTCGTCCCACCCCTCACACAGCTTCCGCTGTTCGTAGGCTCCTCCATGTTTCTCTCTCGCCTCGCACAGCCGCCGAGCGTGTTTGACTCGGAGTCGTTTCTGACATTGACCTCGCTCTCGCACGCCGACCCGACCGCGACGCTTCCAATCGCGCTGGGCATCATCACGCTCGCGAACGTCGAATCGTCGCGTTGGTTCATCAGCGAAGCAGCCAAGGAAAAGGAGGAGCTCAAGCAAAAACAGCTCTCAGAAAAGCGAGCGCAGGGGCATATCGTTTTGGAGCCCCAGAGCATCGTGCAGTCGGGTTTGAGAATACTGTCGGTTGGGAGGATATTGATTAGCGCACTCGTACCTGGGGTATGAAGCTTTTTGAGCTGCAGGGATTCGCCTTTCCGGTGCTGACTTTTTGTTACTTTTTAGAGTGTTTTACTTTACTGGGTCTCGTCAGCAACTTTCGGACTCTTACAGTCTTGGGTGTTCGACTATTGGGAACGACGAAGGTCCAACCGCAGGAGACTCGATAATCTACAATCATCTCCCGCATCGCGCATACTTGCTTCCGCACCAACGCCCGTGATGAAACCAAAGCGAAAAAGCGCATAACTCGCATCGACTTGCTTTGGTGAGTGATTTCGGTTCTCTTGGCCTCTGGTGATTATACAAGTGGTTCGAGGGAACCCTCTCTTGTCCCTTCGGGGGCGTGGTTCCCATTGAAGTTGTCTTGATCTAATATGACTTGGATCTTCAACATCTGCTTGACGTATCCATCAGTGCTGACGTCGTCTGTTTCAGGACATCCATTCACACACTTGTGCTACCGGGGGATAATGTGCATGCATGACACATGAGACACGGCCGAGGGATTGTAGGCATACGATCGCATAATAGAGAGACTTGATTGCGACACTCGGTGATCTCAAAGTGAAGAACTTGGTCGGGACGTATGGAACTTACATGCAAACTGATATGCAGTCATTCACCAATCCGTAAAAAATGCCCTGATATCCATCTATCGTAAACACCTAAATGAGCCAGCCTTGGAAACGATCCGTTATATATAGTACAAACAAACTGGAGTCCTGTCGAAATAGAATGTCCTGCAATGCACTGTTCAGTCGCGCTCAGGAAGGATACCACCTGCACCAGGCACTTTCAAATAGTTCTTCCTGTCCCTAGCATCCATATATCTCCCTATACCCAAGTGCCAAGTGATACGTGGGATTATCAAAGAAAAACCAAGAACTACCGTTGCCCAAAGCATTACGCTCCACTCCGAGAAGTTCCAGCGTACATCCCCAAGCGCCCACAGCGTAACCACCAAATGGAGTACGTCTCCGATAAGGAGCGGCAATAACAACGCGCCGATAATCTTCTCCTGTAGTGCCGGTTGATTCGCAAGATATCGACGCGCCGTACGAAGGAGGCAGAAATTGATGAGACCCATTAGGGCGCAGACATGCGCGAGTTGCACGATCGTCACTTTGGTCGCGAGAGGTAGATCTACTGGGGGCGTGACGTGAGGAGGCCATGGTGCCTGCAGATTATGTGTCTAATTTTGGCAAAAGCTTGAGGATCTTCGGGAAGTTGATAGAAAGGAGAACGGCTACCTTTGTCGGGTCCAGTAATGTTCCGATGAAACCCATCATAGTCAACATCGGCTCGTATATGCAAAATAAGGCATAATAAATAGGAGGAAGAGCCGAACGAGTGAGGGACATAGTGTGTAATTATAGCGAGTGTTGGCAAGGATGCGGCGGCGTGGGGGGTGTTGTAATTTCAAAAATTCCCATTAGGAATACCGATTCGCCGGCCCTAAAGCTTTTACCTCAGCTTTGGTTGCCTTGGCAGTTTCTCCGAGGTCTTCATCTTACATTCATGGTCTATCTGTAAACCAAGGCAGCCGTTCACGCTCGACGTCGTGTTACCTAATGGCGAAGACCAATATTAGTATTTGCAGAGGGATATAATGCTTGTTTTCAGGTTTCCCACTGATCTCAGAGCTTCGCTTCCCTCGAACATTCAAGTTCTTGCCATAACTCAATATAATACGTTGCTATCTCTACGAACTCAAATAGTCATATGTATAGGCTGGCCTCACTCAGAGTTCGTTTTCTTCGCCTCAAGGTATCTCGAATGTGCCTCTCTGTGACCAATTACTTGTTTATCCACATCTCTCCGCCACAGCGTCAAGCCGATCTACGTCAAGGCAGTTCATTTTTTATTATATCAAGACAGGCACATAAGGACATACCAAGCCAATCAGACCGTATAAAAGATCCTTGAGGATGTTTGATCCAAAGGGTGAGGCGCCACGAGTGCTCGTTCGAAATAGATCCGAGATGAACGTGTCAGTGATGTGGAAATCGCCTTTCCGCACACCTGCGTGCATGACTCCAATCAGATCACTTGAAAACATGTATCTTAGACACAGCACCTTGGTACAGTCCTTCGGCGGCTTTCTCTGGTGTGAGACCTCCATCAGTTTCCTCTATCTTAAGAACCAAGTCGGGCTTGGTCTTGTTTTCTTCCTCATAGCCTGGGGAGAACATTGTACCAGGCATATAGAGATGGACGTCAATGGAATAGAGCAATAGTTCCTGGCGCAATGTTTCGGCAAGGCCTACACCCAGACATGGTCAGCATGGGCATGAGATGCTTGACTCGCTAAAGACCCACCGCGAATAGCGTGCTTTCCCGGTGAGTATGTCGAATACCCTATCATGCCAAAGTAGCCCAGGACCGAGGAAACAAAGATAATCTTTCCCTTGCTGCGTGTGCGTATCATGCGCTTGGAGGCTGCCTGGTGATTTCAACGCGTCAAGCCAAGGACCATGCAGGCTGAATATGACCACGGACCATTGCGGACCAAGCAGCAAGCCAATATGAGTTTTCCATGCCATTTCGCATGCTTTCTTCGGTCTGTTCGATGAAGAATCCGGGGGTTGCCTTGCCAGCACACAAGAACACCGCGTCGGGTGATTGGCCAGCATGCGGTTCACAAGCAGCTTCCAACGCCTCAACCGCAGCTTTTTGCGTGGACAGAGAGTATGAGTACGATTTCAAGATCTGGTTAGGGTTGACTCGAGCAACCTATGGCCATTAGGACGCAGTGGTTGCAAAAAGGTTAATATACATTCATACCTCGAGTTGAGCCAAAGCATTTTTTAGATTCTCCTCGTTCCGTGCAACGATGGATACATCTGCACCGCGTTTTGTAAGGAGGATGCCCAGTGCAAGGCCAAGGCCAGTTGAACCCCCTGTAATATAACAGTGCTAAATTTGTCCCAGTCAGTATG